>WNGS01021324.1:10722912-10737961 GCA_020271785.1 Procambarus virginalis
TCTTGTATATGAATAAATAAATAAATAAAAAATAAATAATAGTAATTGTTATTTAAAAATAAACAGAACACCAAACATTATTGAATAGTTACACTAGTATGCAAAGCATTTGGGCATAATGTCAAATATTCAGTTATATTATTGAATAATTTAATAAGGTAATACTTAACATAGGAGCCATGGCTTCAGGCTCAACATGCCACAATGTAAGGCAGAAACAGAAGATGCCTTTTCCCACACAGAGTTAAAGGGGTCGTGGTAGTACACTTGGTTTTGTGCTCTACTCACAATCGGGAATCTCTGGTTTGAATTCTGGGTGGGGCAGAAGTGGTTGGGTCCATTTCCTTTCACCCTAATGCCTCTGTTTGCCAAGTAGTATATAGGTACCCAGGAATTGGTCAAGTGTTGTGGGGTTGCATCCTGGGAAGGGTCAGTAGTTCGCCCTTGGGGGAGATCTCGATACAAGCCTAACATGTACAGTATATATATATATAAATACACAAGCTATCTGTGTCTCAACTAAATGAATTAAATCCACGGAACTGCCTACCTTCCAAAGCCGTAAATGCCAAGACATTGCTACAGTTCAAAATCCAGCTGGATAAACTCATCAGGAAAAATGGAGAGACCTTTGACAAGCTACCAGCTTGCTGTTCCCGTTGAGACCACAAGAGAAATGCTGGCCCCTCAGGTAAATTCAGGTAATTCCAGTAACATATATGAATTGTTACAGCAATCAAATGCTATACAATATCTGGATGATAATGGTGAGAGGCAAAGAATATTTAGTATTTAAAATTTATAAGAACAGCAAAACACAAATTTGTATTTTATATTAAATGATGAAATTGTTTACAGAATGTTAATTGTATATTTCTTAGTTTTTTTAAACTGGTTGAGAGAAGTATAGCTATTTTCTCATAATAAATAACATTAAGACTGAGAGTAAGAAACAGCAAAGATTCCTAATCCTGTACACCGACAACAACTCCACTTGAGCACTTCAATATAACGCTGCACCATTCCCACCACATACAGTATATCCAGTGCTTCACCTTCCTACCTTCACTCTTCCTCTCTGTATCATGTATTATCTACAGTATAAAATGGCCACCCTGCCCCCTGGTGCAGCCATTATGAAGTCATAGACCCTTATTTTATTTAGTTAAAATTCCTACTGTTGTTCTGTTGCATTTTCTACTGTTTCATCCATCATGTAATTATTATCATTCTCTTTTCCTTTTTTTCCTTTTTTTCAAATCAATTTATGCTTTAGATCTCAATTAGTATTAAGTTTTAGTAAAGTTTTACACCATCACTGGTATAACATCTCATTATCCCCAACTTTCCTTAGTAAAAATTTTACCAAGGAAAGTTACTGATTACCACACAGACTCATAATTTTCTTGCCAGTATAACAACTATAATTTTATCTCCTAGTTTTAATTGTTTGGTTTAAGACTTACTGTACTCCCGTACTT
Organism: Procambarus virginalis; assembly: GCA_020271785.1. NCBI lineage: Eukaryota > Metazoa > Arthropoda > Malacostraca > Decapoda > Cambaridae > Procambarus > Procambarus virginalis. Next base: position 10,724,394 of record WNGS01021324.1, read on the forward strand.
GTATAGACTACTTAATCTTTGCCAACACTCTTTGATAACACAACTATTCTCTATATTTATGACTTGCGCAGAATGCTGTGCATACTAGAAGCTGTACACAAATATGGATAATGTTAACATTAGCCTTATAAATTATTTGTCATCCACAGCACATTCTAAAGGAAATACTGATTGATACACTTACTAAGATACACCCACCTTCTGTACTCATCTTTGTATACTTATTATTACATTGCTATTTATACCAGTGATGTTTCACTTGTATACTCAGGATTATCTAATACTGTATAATAATAATAATTCATTGTGTCTGGGGACAGGAACCCAAAGTGTATTCATACACGTTAGGGTTTAATCAAGGTCCCCCCCCCTCAAGGTCAAACTACTGACCCTGCCCAGGATGCAACCCCACAACAAGCTGACCAATGCCTAGGTACCTACTCACTGCTAGGTGAACAGAGCCATTAGGTGAATGGAACTATGCCTAATCATTTCTGTCCCACACAGGATTCGAACCTGGAATTCTCGATTTTGCATCAAGAACAAACCCGACTGTATTGCCGGGACCCTCTGGGTATATATGAGTATATACTCATCATTACCTTTTGTTTCAACTGTAAATGTGTTGACTTCATTGACAAAGCCATGATCAAGCCCAGGACCAAATGCTTGACACTTGTTAGGGTCACAGCCCCTGCGAACGTTGACAGTGAAGGGGGAGCCTGGAACAGGAACACCATCGTACAGCAGGTCAATGGTGTGACGACCTGGAAAAAATAATTGCTGTGCAGTAATTGCAAACAAAAAAATTCATGGTCAGTTTTAAATTTGGGGTGGTTCTCCATGTTATTAGAGTATTAAAATGCAACTTCTAATAAATTAATTACTGTATTCTCATTATTATTTGTATTAATATTATTTTTATTATTAAAGTATGTATTATTATTATTATTATTGAAATTTCATCTCAGCTTCTGGTGTGCAAAGATAATTTAATAGTAAACACAATTACTTTATATGGGACAGCAAATAGAAAGATTTTGAAGGTTATACAATATTTAAACTCTGGAGTACTTATTAATGTACTGTACATAGATTAATAATTGATGGAAAACAAAACAAAAGAGAACTCCCTAATTTATCTGCTAATACTTCGGAGTAGCATTCCTGCAGTCAATGATACCTTGGTCCTGGAGTTGTGTGCAGTTTTGCTTATTTATATAACTTTGCTCTGTACAGTATTTCAAAACAAAACCTCCGTATCCAACTACTAGCTCATTTAAAATGGTCTACTATGAAATCATACACAGGAAATGCACCATATTTACTTTACAGAGAAGTGAGATAGGTACATCTGCATGAAATTTCAACTTTAATATATTTTAACTAATAAAACCCTCTAAGGTCATAGTTCTGTATACAGTACTTTTGAATATTACACATAAATACTGAATATAGCAAATATGTACCTGTAATTCACTGATAATACAGTACATATATTCACATTTATAACACACACTTATACATATCTGTGAAAGCAAAATACTGTACTGTATAATTTTCAGCGATACATATTTTGGAACTTTTATAAAGCACTTCAACTTGAACTAATACCCTAGTTTACTTATGGTATAATGGTGAATTAAACAATACACTAGAATGCAAAATTGTTGGTTTTGTGTTTCTAGAGAAGGTGGTACAGTATATAAATATATCACTTAAACATTTCTAGTTGGCCTAAAAAATTATAAATGTTTTAGTACTGTATGGCAATCAAAGAGACAAGTGTAAACATGCATCAATACACTTGTAGCAGAAAAGCACACCTTCTTCAAATGGTGTGTATGAAATCTTGTAAGTGCCGTCTGTGAGTGGTCTCAGGAACGAATCTGTTCTAGTACCAGAAGGATTCGTGATAACGCACATGACTTTCCCATCACCCTTATCACTGCCTTTCGTGTCTTTTCTAAGGTTAGCAAGAGCACGAGTGTCAACCACGAAGTCTGTCGGGGAGTCTACAAACACACCTGAAAATGAGATGGGCCATTTGAAGGGTTTATTTGTATTCATTTTAAGACAACGGAGCAACTATAATCCCTTTGCTATTTGGACATACTGCAGCATGATTTTTTTTGAGACACAACTGTTCATGAGCAAATTTTCTTTTTTTAATTCTGATGTCATCTCATATAGAAGATCAACAAAAATATATTAATATGTAATGCAAAATATTAACCACATATGGGTTCATCACATATTGCATTAGACAGCAAAGATGTTAAATTTCCACATTACAGTAACATTAGATGAATCAAATTAATATTAATAAACACATACCAAAACTATTAATATCCAAATAACAGGATAAATCATATTATTCAATCATGAGAATCACTGCATGGCAACATAACACTAGTAGCTACTTGTTAATTGAATAACAAAAACATAATTCAACACTCCTGTGAAAGTTGATAACAACAATGCACACAACACAGTCAATGAAGTAACCAAGTGACAACAAAACACACCACTTCCAGGTTATATTGTGGATGGTGACCTGACATGTCCACGGTGACACTCATCATAATTCTCCATATTCAACCACACACACAAAACATGCCACATTATTAACAAAAGTTTAACAAAAAAAAAATTATGGAAGAAAAATAATTAACTCTATAATACTGTAATTATTATTACTAATTTTGATCTTCATGCTGTGAAGTTAAAAATCTTCAACATAAAGCTTGCTACAGGTCCTACAACACTGAAACCACACATGAGGCACGAAAGAGGGAGTACCATGGGGTTGGATGCCGTTGCCAGTGACTCTGATCTGTTTGAGGTCTTTGTCGTGGCCGATGAGAGCATGGAATGGAGAACCATGGATGTGTCGCTCATTAAAGGTAATGTTGATGGTATAAGGTCCAGCTTCAGTAGGTAGATATGCCACAGCACACGTTCCATCGCCGTTGTCTCTGCAATTTATGGCTGCTTCGCAAGGGCCCTCCACTGTGACTCCAAGGCCACCCTGACCAGCTTCTCGGGTGTCTATGACAAACTCTGCCGGACGGCATACTATTCCCCCCTCAAGTCCTGGCCCCCATGCCCGGACTGCTGATGCATCACCCCCAGGTGTGCAGGTAAATCTGTATGGTGTCGAGCTGATGGGTTGACCGCCAAACTGGATGGACAGCAAATACTCTCCCAGTTCCGTTGGAGTGAAATTTACCAGGTAACCCTCATGAGTAGGCACGACATGAGCACGTACTCTCATACCAGAGGGTGATGTGATGGACACTGCGAAGTCTGCCCTTCCAGCATCTTGGGTGATGACTCGGAACTGCTGCAGAGAGTTGATGGGCGCCGCTGTTGTGGTGATCACCAAGTAAGCTCCACCAATCATACACACTTATAACATGCATTTATAAGCACAAAAGCACAAAAAACATGGTGGGCACAAAAACATGAGCACAGGCTACTAGATTTTTACTACTTACAAACACTAGCAAGCAAAGTCCCTGTCAGCATGAATCTACTCAAGTGTACTCCAGTGTTAAAAACCAATTGGGTTCATAACACTAACTGGGCTGTCACATTGAATGACATAACCAGGACACAGGAAATAGGGAAAACACACATTTATAAATCTAAGAAATAAGGGTAGTACAGTACAGTACATGTAAAAGCAAAGAATTTAAATTGTATGTGAAGCGAGCAAATGGTTTTAATAACCGAGTAAAAACCGATTAATCTGTGTACAGAAGTTGGCTATTACACAGAACTGGGCTAGAGTAACGTATGTACAGGTATGTTCAAATGAAGATCAACTATTTATTTATGAGGTGAATATATACTGTACACAAATTTGGTGTGAAAGAGTAGGTATTGCACATAAACGTTTATATGTTTCTATATATGAAGTTTGAGAAAGTATGAGATACCTGTACTTGAAGAGGAGTAGAGTGAGAGTTATACATCAGTGAGTACTTGCTACAAGCTGTAGCAACAACCTGAGTCTACAAACCATAGCTGCAAGCTGTGTCAACAAGCTGTGGCTACAAGCTGTGTTAACAAGCTGTAGCTACAAGCTGTGTTAACACGCTGTAGCTACGAGCTGTTTCAACAAGCTGTGACTACGAGCTGTGTCAACAAGCTGTAGCTACAAGCTGTGTCCACAAGCTGTAGCTACAAGCTGTGTCAACAAGCTGTAGCTACAAGCTGTGTTAACACGCTGTAGCTACAAGCTGTTTCAACAAGCTGTGGCTACAAGCTGTGTTAACAAGCTGTGGCTACAAGCTGTGTCCACAAGCTGTAGCTACACGCTGTGTCAACAATCTGTAGCTACAAGCTGTGTCAACAATCTGTAGCTACAAGCTGTGTCCACAAGCTGTAGCAACAAGCTGTGTCCACAAGCTGTAGCAACAAGCTGTGTCCACAAGCTGTAGCAACAAGCTGTAGCAACAAGCTGTGTCCACAAGCTGTAGCAACAAGCTGTGTCCACAAGCTGTAGCAACAAGCTGTAGCAACAAGCTGTGTCCACAAGCTGTAGCAACAAGCTGTGTCCACAAGCTGTAGCAACAAGCTGTAGCAACAAGCTGTGTCCACAAGCTGTAGCAACAAGCTGTGTCCACAAGCTGTAGCAACAAGCTGTAGCAACAAGCTGTGTCCACAAGCTGTAGCAACAAGCTGTGTCCACAAGCTGTAGCAACAAGCTGTAGCAACAAGCTGTGTCCACAAGCTGTAGCAACAAGCTGTGTCCACAAGCTGTAGCAACAAGCTGTGTCCACAAGCTGTAGCAACAAGCTGTGTCCACAAGCTGTAGCAACAAGCTGTGTCCACAAGCTGTAGCAACAAGCTGTGTCCACAAGCTGTAGCAACAAGCTGTGTCCACAAGCTGTAGCAACAAGCTGTGTCAACAAGCTGTAGCAACAAGCTGTGTCCACAAGCTGTAGCAACAAGCTGTGTCAACAAGCTGTAGCAACAAGCTGTGTCCACAAGCTGTAGCAACAAGCTGTGTCAACAAGCTGTGTCCACAAGCTGTAGCAACAAGCTGTAGCAACAAGCTGTAGCAACAAGCTGTGTCCACAAGCTGTAGCAACAAGCTGTAGCAACAAGCTGTAGCAACAAGCTGTAGCAACAAGCTGTAGCAACAAGCTGTAGCAACAAGCTGTGTCCACAAGCTGTAGCAACAAGCTGTAGCAACAAGCTGTAGCAACAAGCTGTAGCAACAAGCTGTAGCAACAAGCTGTAGCAACAAGCTGTAGCAACAAGCTGTAGCAACAAGCTGTGTCAACAAGCTGTAGCAACAAGCTGTGTCAACAAGCTGTAGCAACAAGCTGTAGCAACAAGCTGTGTCAACAAGCTGTAGCAACAAGCTGTGTCAACAAGCTGTAGCAACAAGCTGGGTCTACAAGCTGGCACTGATGATGACTCCTCACTATGTCTTGGTAATGTTGTCAATAAGGTATATATGGCAGAGAAATATGGATGCCAGTAGAGTAACAGTAAGTGTGGACTCTAATGAGAAAAATGACATCCCATATCCCATATTATGTCAATATTCTCCAAAAAAGGATAAATGAAACTGAATGTGCCATGACAAATGCGTTTACCATGAGCTTGTAATAACAAAATCCTATAAAAAATATTTAGCCCTGTTATAATTAACTATTATAAGTGGTATATGGTCTAGCAGCACACAAAACCCTAATTTACAACGTTATCATAATTTAGCTATTAATGATGACCAAACTATAATTCACAAGATGGAGAAGCAACAACGTTTTTGTTTTCGATACAACATTTTTGTTTTGAAACCACGTTTTTCTTTTTGAAACATCGTCGCTCCTCCATCTTCCGAGTTTTGGTTTGGTCATCATTTCTTCAGCCACGTTATTGTGACTCATCCTGTGCACGTAGATATTAATATTTTATTCTCAATTTCAATATACACTCGACGGTGAAGTAAATCCTCTGATTAATACAACACGGTGTATTCATAAACCATTTTGTTAACTTTAATCAGTATACTGAACTGTATTTCAGGTGTGATATTACAGTGCATGATAGTGACATCATAGTGCATGACTAGTAATAATATAGTGTATGACTGGTGACATCATAGTGCATGATAGTGACATCATGGTGCATGACAAGACATCATAGTACATGATAGTGACATCACAGTACATAACTCATGATATTACAGAGCATGACTGGTGACATCACAGTGGATGATAGAGACATCATAGTACATGACTCATAATATCACAGTAGGTGACTAGTGACATCACAGTGTATGACTAGTGAAATCAGTGCATGACTATTGACATCATAGTGCATGACTAGTGACATCACAAAGCATAACTAGTGACATCACAGTGCATAACTAGCAATATTATAATACTGTACAGAACATAAGTTTTTGTAAACAGTTGTGTCAAGACACACAGGTGTGCCATGACGGTTGGAACAAGTTAGGTGAGAAGGTGGTGGAGGCCAAAACTGTCAGTAGTTTCAAAGCGTTATATGACAAAGAGTGCTGGGAAGACGGGACACCACGAGCGTAGCTCTCATCCTGTAACTACACTTAGGTAATTACAGTTGTAATGTGTTAGGAACATAATCTTATTTTCTGTAGACACGACTGAGTCCTAGAGCACTGCCTCAAAACTACTGTATCTCTGTACATATGAAGATACCGACTTTTAAGCTCATTCCATGTGCTTACCACTCTCACTGTAAAACAAGTATTCTTTTATACTTCTATGTCATATATATGTTTCCAATTTCCTCCAGTGCCCTCTCATTGTAGTCACCTAGTTGTGCTTGCAAAGGGTTGGGCTTCAGCTCTTTTGTCCCACCTCTCAACTGTCAATCAACTGGTGTACGTACAGGTTCCTGAGTGTATTGGGTTTCTATCTTATCTACATTTGAAACTGTGATAGAGTTTGCCTTCACAGCATCGCTTCCTAATGCATTCCATCTGTNGGTACAAAATCCCCTTTAAAATATCTTTTAATAAATGTACGATAAAATATATAAAAATAGTTTTTTCCACAAAATATCCTTGTAAAATAGGGTGCATTTTATGTGAAGGTGCATCTTTTACGCCGGCAATTACAGTAATATAATAGGAAAATTAAAGAAAACTTAACAATAGCCTAACTAAATTCAACTCAATAACTAGAAATATTATAAAAAATGACGACTACTGTATTAGGGTCTTGATACGATTAGTCCCCAGTGGAGCATTTAAATTCAAGAACAGTTGGAATCCAGCATTTTACAAGTTTTCAAATTTTCCAATTTTGTTATTATTTACAAGAATGCTATCCTAACATTGACTAACCTTATCCCATAAAAGTTTTGAATGCTATTTGACAGGAGTTATGTGAAAAAGTTCAAATTTTGAACACTCCACTGTATGACATGGGGTAAACAAACTCCATTCCTGCAATAATTGACAAACTACATAACGAACAATAGGATATAAACATTATACTAATTAACCCTTTGAATGCCGCAAGAGCTTACTTAACTTTGTATATAGAAACAATAACATTTTTATGCAGGCGATGAGTCACAATAACGTGGCTAAAGTATGTTGACCAGACCACACACTAGAAGGTGAAGGGACGACGACGTTTCGGTCCGTCCTGGACCATTCTCAAGTCGATTGTGATGAGGAAGTAGAGACAGGTAATAAATAGGCAAGAGAGAGCTGAGGAGCAAAGTAAGGTGTAGTAGAGGGGATAGTAATAATAATAAGAGCTGCAGAAGGCCTATTGGCCCATACGAGGCAGCTCCCATTATAACCACCAAATGAGAAGGAGATAGGAATAAGAAGAGGATAGCAAGGGAGAAGAGAGAAAGAAAAGGAAAGAGAAAGAAAGAAAATAGAAGGTGAACAAACGTGACCTAACATAAGCCTACCCCTTCTATTTTCTTTCTTTCTCTTTCCTTTTCTTTCTCTCTTCTCCCTTGCTATCCTCTTCTTATTCCTATCTCCTTCTCATTCGGTGGTTATAATGGGAGCTGCCTCGTATGGGCCAATAGGCCTTCTGCAGCTCTTATTACTATTACTATCCCCTCTACTACACCTTACTTTGCTCCTCAGCTCTCTCTTGCCTATTTATTACCTGTCTCTACTTCCTCATCACAATCGACTTGAGAATGGTCCAGGACGGACCGAAACGTCGTCGTCCCTTCACCTTCTAGTGTGTGGTCTGGTCAACAATAACATTTTTAAAATGTTATCAGAGATAATAAAAAATCTAATATATTTTGATATGCAGCATCACCTCCTACTTTGGCACCCCCCCAAAAAATATTTATTAAAAAGTCAATTAAGGTTCATTCAGAGTACTGCATTGCATTTCTAGGTTATTTTATACTGTACTATATATTTATCATAAAGTTATAACAATCAAATTCCATGTTTTTTTATGAAGTAAATGCACAACTTACAATTAAGTGAATTACAGTATTGCACATTGGCAACCTCCTGCATGAACCACCCACTTCAAAAAATCCTTTTAAACATAAAAATTAGAGCCACATTGTCAGTTAGAAAAGGACCACATCCAACGGAAAGGAATCATTGCCACATAAATTATGCTTTTATTAATGTGAAATAAAATGATTCCAATGAAAACTGTCACCAGATATAATCCAAACAATCTTGACTGCTCACATAATAGACATCTCAACACCTGAGTGTTGGAGGCATGCAATGGGTTAAGGTGTACAGAGAATATAAACGGGTTAGAAACAAAATTCACGATGTAACCAGGATAAAGGAACTGGTAAGGATGCTTGACATACAATAACAACAAATTAACGCAAGGAATTAGCCAATTTGGGAAATTCTAACACAAAGTCAACATGTGCCGTCACATGGGTGGGACAGCGTGCCCTTAACACATGCAGCTAAAGTTTACCTTCGAAGCGGGCTGACTATTGAGGCAGATGCTGGCCTCACGCGTAATCTGAATGGACTGGAGGCCAGAAGAGACCAAGAAATTATCTTGACATTAATGGATTCCTACTGCTCTAGACCACAGTTAATAATTGTGTTAAAATTTGTCAAACTTTCATTAATAAGATAAAAAGATATTTTACCAGAAAATCCAAAAAATTAAAAGATTTAAATGAAACCATAAAATAATTAAAACTATTATGCTATTAATTATTAAAACCTTAGTCAATATTCCACACTGACAAAAAGTTATTATCTAAAGAAGCAATTATATTTTTATGTAAGATAAACACTAGACCATATAGAGAATGGAACATTGAATCCCTCAAAATATATTTAGAAATAAAACATTTAATCAGGAAGTTTCTTTAAACTAATAACCAAATATGCAGAGAAACACCAAATTTTGTTATTAAAGATAACACTTTTTGTTTAGCCTAGGGGCTTTATCAAACCAATGGTGTCTACATGTGCCATTACAACTGCACTGAGCTCTACCAATATTTATCACTACTTCAATTGTAAGCTATTGGGAGGTCTTGGTGGCTGAGTGGACAGCGCTTGGGTCTCGTAATCCTAGGGACAGGGGATTGATCCCCAGCAATGGCAGAAACAAATGGGCAGTTTCTTTCACCCAAATGCCCCTGTTACCTAGCAGTAAATACGTACATAGGAGTAAGACAGCTGCTACAGGCTGCTTCCAGTGTAATTACCTAAGTGTAGTTACAGGATGAGAGCTACACTCATGGTGTCCTGTCTACCCAGCACTCTTTGTCATATAATGCTTTGAAACTACTAACAGTTTTGGCCTCCACCACCTTCTCACATAACTTGTTCCAACCATCTACACTCTGTTTGTGAAAGTGAATTGTCTTCTATTTCTTTGGCATCTTTGTTTAGTTAGTTTAAATCTAACTTTAAATTAGTTTAAATTTAAAGTTTATTTAATTTAAAAAAAATTTAAGTAAAAATTTAAGTAAAAAATTTAAATTTAAGTTAGTTTAAATTTAACCTCTTGTTCTTGAAGTTCCAGGTCTCAGGAATTCTTCCCTATCAATTTTATCAATTCCTGTTACTATTTTCTATGTAGTGATCATATCACCTCTTTTTCTTGTCTTCTAGTTTTGGCATATTTAATGCCTCTAACCTCTCCTCGTAGCTCTTGCCCTTCAGTTCTGGGAGGCACTTAGTAGCATGTCTTTGCACCTTTTCCAGTTTGTTGATGTGCTTCTTAAGATATGGGCACCTCACAACCACTGTATATTCTAGCTTTGGCCTAACAAAAGTCGTGAACAAGTTCTTTAGTATTTCTCCATGAATTTAAAAGCAATTCTGAGGTTAGAAAGTGTAGCATAGGCTCGCACAATGTTCTTAATGTGGTCTTCAGGTGGCAGTTCTCTATCTAGAACCACCCCTAGACCTCTTTCTTTATCAGACTACTTTTTTTAAGATTCCTCACATAATTTGTAGGTTGTGTGGGGTCAATGTTCTCCAATTCCACATTCCATAACATGGCATTTATTCACATTAAATTCCATTTGCCAAGTGGTGCTCCATATACTTATTTTGTCCAGGTCTTCTTGAAGGGCATGACAATCATCTAGGTTTCTTATCTTCCCTATTATCTTAGCATCATCAGCAAACATGTTCATATAATTCTGTATTCCATCTGGTAGATCATTTATGTAGACAATGAACATTACCGGTGCAAGCAACTGAACCCTGTGGTACTCCACTTGTGACATTCCTCCAATCCGATACATTGCCTTTGATTACGGCCCTCGTTTTTCCATCAGGAAATTTTTCATCCATGTTAGAGGCTTACCTGTCACTCCTCGAATATGTTCCAGTTTCCAGAACAACCTCTTATGTGGAACTCTGTCAAAAGCCTTTTTTAGGTCCAGATAGATGCAGTCAACCCAACCATCTCTTTCCAGTAAAATCTCTGTGGCTCGATCATAGAAACTGAGTAATTCGATACACAGAATCTTCCAGATTGAAAACCATACTGTCTGTCTGATACTATATCATTTTTCTCCAGGTGTTCTACCCATTTAGTTTTAATTATTTTTTCAAATATTTTGACTATTACACTTGTCAATGATACAGGTCTATAATTGAGGGGGTCTGCTGCTGCCACTTTTGTAGATTGGAACTATGTTAGCCTTTTTTCACACATCAGCTACAACTCCTGTACACAGGGATGCCTGAAAAATTAGTTGAAGTGGAATGCTGAGCTCAGGTGCACATTCTCTCAGAACCCATGATGAAACTCCATCTGGACCAACTGCTTTGTTCTTACTTAGTTCCTTGAGCATTTTTTCCACTTCGTCTCTAGACACCTTTATGTGCTCTATGTTGTTCTCTGGAATTCTTATTGTGTCTGGTTCCCTGAAGATTTCATTTTGTATAAACACACTTTAGAACTTTTTGTTTAATGTTTCACACATTTCCTTTTCATTTTCTGTAAATCTATTTCCCATTTTCAACCTCTGAATATTATCCTTTACCTGCAATTTGTTGTTTATGAATTTATATAATAGACCTGGTTCTGTTTTACATTTATCCGCAATTCCTTTTTCAAAATTTCTTTCTGCCTCTCTCCTCACTGTCGTGTAGTTGTTTCTCGCATCTTTGTATTGCTGGTATGTTTGGGGGTTTGGCCTCTTCCTATATTGATTCCATTTTTGTGTCTTTTGGTCTGTGTGGTCACTTAAAAAAAAATATAATCAGTCGATTGATTGACAGTTGAGAGGTGGGCCGAAAGAGCCAGAGCTCAACCCCCGCAAGCACAACTAGGTGAATACATGTTTTATAATTTGTTTAAAAATGTCAGTTTGATTTACACTGCTATACCCCTGCTCTGTCCAGCCAGAATTGTAACAGTATGTATAAGTTGTTATAAATAAAATTTACTAATCTAATCTAATTCTATGATTCTTTTACTACTAACAAGTTACTAGTGTCCATGAGAGGTTCAGTATGTATTAATCAACTTATATTTGCATGCATAAATGTTGTCCTTTATATGTATCATTTTTATGTACAGCAATGAATTATTTTTAAAAATGTGTAAACGTTGTAGTTTTAGTGAGACATTTATGCGATGTTTTCCTGTTCAGGTTAATGTCCATTTAAAAATGTTGCATAATAACACTTCAAAACACTTTTAGTGGTATACAAAATGCTGCACCCCAGGAAGAGCTTTATAAACAATGTAAAAAAGTTTAATGACAAACACGTTTCTTTTAGCAAATACATATGGTTATTTATCAAGAAAACACACAAGATTTATTTATTAAGAGTAAAATAAAGAACAATATTTAATATTGTCGCATTTAGACGTACTGTATACTCTAAGGCCAAAAATTGTCATACAGTACTAGAAAATGGTAGCGGCTCATGAAACTGACATACTGTCCTGTTTTCTGTTTTGAGTCCTCTGGTAGGTTAGCATAGGGGCACTTTAGTACCACAGTTTCTTGGCGTTGGGAAACCTTAGGAGGACGAGCTGTACACCTACCACAAACCACCAACTTTCATATCCTAGTATTAAATTGCTATTAAAATTAAATACAGGTCAATTAAATACTGTACAAACAATTATTGAGAACAGCCTTTACACATAAAATAACACAAACTCTAATCTTTAAATATTTTTCTAACCTTCTTATTATTTTCTTACATTATCACTGTTAAAATAAGTTAGTCCAACTGAGATTGACTTGGTCTAATGCTTACCTTCCAGGAACAGGCTTTCCTCCCCACGTGATATTAGCAGTCTGCATGGTGCCCTCGGCATGAGGAACGTAAGTCACATCGTAAGTGCCATCACCATTATCTCGGATATCTGGGCTCTTGGGCAAAGAACCTGAAAAATACATATAAGTTTTAAAATCTAGAATTTAAAGATGATCCAGAGACTTTTGGCTGCAATAATTATGATGGCCCAAATATAACACATGCATGAGTGGTAAAATATCCACAAAGAATACAGTAATGTCTATGATGTGTTTGTCATATTTCTAGCTTATGACTAACAACTATCCCTAACTTTACAGTTGCTGAGATATTTTAAGGTACTGCATATAGAAAATTAATGCAGTGAAACTGCCTAGCCTTCATATCTTTCTTGAATGGGTGATCACGTAACCTATTCCACCCATTTTCCCCTCGCAATATTTAACTTGGCACGATCTTCCAGATCTTATTATTAGCGTTATAGTGTTACTGCTAATTTTATGTATGCAATACAGTATTGCATTTTTGTAATCTTTAAAATAAATTAGACACTTCTCTTTTCACTAAAACTAAATTAATGAGTGAAATACCTGTAATCAAAATAACTACTGGGGAGGGGGTCCTCACTTTAAGAACACCTAATTTATGAATATTCAGTCATTCATGGAGTCTCAAAATAAAAAATTTAGCCCTATGTCTTGATATACAAACTGCACAAACATTATAAATAGTGCTGATAGACTACTATTTCAGCTGTTTATCGAGGAGGAAAAGTGCCTCAATAATGGATGATAAGTGAAGAGTATTAGTGGTGCATCAGTTCCCATGTATTCTCATCTTTTAT
>WNGS01021324.1:10739671-10792948 GCA_020271785.1 Procambarus virginalis
CCTGTCCTGGACCCTTATCAAGTCATCTATGATGGATCAAATATTGTCCTTTTCATTTCTTTTCAGTGTAGGGATGGTTATTAATACAGCAGAACCTCGAGTGACGACCGCTTCAATTGGCGAGCATTTTGGGTAACGAGCGTCCAGATCACAGACAATTCGTCTCGTATGGCGAGCGTTCGTTTGAATAGCGACAACACCACATGATGGGGTCGCGCGGCTTCTCGCACATTCTCGGACGCCTTCGACGATGCAAATAATTTTTTTTTAAGATGCTAATGATGCTGGGATATAAAGGGGTGGAATGGAATATATAAAGGGCTGTGATGTTGCAAAGCATTGACTTTTATATAGAAAAAGAAATTACATTTTTGGAAAACAACAAATGTCAAAAAGGTTCGTTCGGTGTTCGGCAGGTAGGCTGCTCCATATTTCTTAAATAAAAAATAACGAAAAATAAACAAAACAGCTGAAACAATTTGAAAAACAGACAAATGACATAAAGGTTCGTTCAGTGTTTGTCGGGTAGGCAGCTCCATTATTGAGACATAAATGAAAAATACAAAACAAATGGAACACATTTGAAACAAAGAAAGATTGTCATAATGGAGCAGCCAACCCGACAAACACTGAACGAACCTTTATGGCATTTGTCCGTTTTTCAAATTGTTTCAACTGTTTGTTATTTTTTTTTTTATTTAATAAACATGGAGCAGCCTACCTGCCAAACACCGAACGAACCTTTTGCTATAAAAAATGAAAAAAAAATAAAAAAAAAAATATCGAACAAATTTGAAGAAAGAAAAATGTTAAAGAATTGTTCAGTGTATGTAAGGTAGGCTGATCCATTACTTAAAACATCGAATATCATATTGATATTTTTCGGTGGTAGAACAAATTATTTTGATTTCCATTATTGTCAATGGGGAAATTCATTTTGTATGACGTCCGTTTCACATGACGAGCACAGCGCCGGAACGGATTAAATTCGTTATTCGAGGTTCCACTGTATTAATTTGTTTATCATAGTAATAGATGGAATATACTCACAGTGACTGACACCTGCAGGTCACCAATGCCAGCATCATTTGTGTCTATAACCAACTCAGTGGGGAGTGAGGCAGGGATACCCTTACTGGACACACCTGACCCAGACACCTTCACCCGGCTGGGTTCCACTGCTGGCCGCACACGGGTTCGATATGGACTGCAGGAAGACAAAACAATATATTGAAACTTGTTTTTGTATACACTGTACAATGCTATGTTTGCACTTGCAAAATGTTCACATTTGAGGTGCTTGCATTAGCTGCATGTATTATATAGTTTCTGTTAGTCTTCAAAAATTCATCAGTGCTTGATAGTTTTGTAGAAGACTACATTGCACTAGGGACACCGGCTCTCTCTTTCATAAATTTGTATTGAACACAAAGAAACTTTTGTTACGATCAAATTTTTGTAGAAAATAAACAAGAAATATGAAATATTATACTGTACAACACAGTAATATACCAAAAGTTACCTCATAATATAATGCACTACAAACAACCTCATATTTAATATCACACATTTTCTCATACAGAGATATTTGATCAAATAAGTAACAATTAGATACAAAATTTGACTGCAGATGCACAGTCAAGGGAAACATAAAGGTAACAGTCTCCATATGATGGTTCTCTACTAGGGCTGTATGAATACTTCAGTGCCACTTGTTGTTTACACTCACACTTCAGTGCCACTTGTTGCTTACACTCACACTTCAGTGCCACTTGTTGCTTACACTCACACTTCAGTGCCACTTGTTGCTTACACTCACACTTCAGTGCTACTTGTTGCTTACACTCACACTTCAGTGCTACTTGTTGCTTACACTCACACTTCAGTGCTACTTGTTGCTTACACTCACACTTCAGTGCTACTTGTTGCTTACACTCACACTTCAGTGCCACTTGTTGCTTACACTCACACTTCAGTGCTACTTGTTGCTTACACTCACACTTCAGTGCCACTTGTTGCTTACACTCACACTTCAGTGCCACTTGTTGCTTACACTCACACTCCAGTGCTACTTGTTGCTTACACTCACACTTCAGTGCCACTTGTTGCTTACACTCACACTTCAGTGCTACTTGTTGCTTACACTCACACTTCAGTGCCACTTGTTAGTTACTCAAACACTGCAGGTCCACTAACTGGTTACACTTCAATACTGTACCAATTGTTTGTTAATATACACTGCAGTTTGGGGATTGTGGCAGTTCAAAAAAAGTACTGGCCATTTGTTATTTGTTGAATGTCCCTCGACCACACCACATTAGTACTGCATTTGGGTGTCTGGCCTGGCACTGAGTACCACAGCCTCTGGTTCGTGTCTTCAACTGCTCTTCTCGATAGATAAGCATTGGAAATTTTTCTATGTTCTGTTTTGTGTTTCATTTTCAGGTTCGATGACTTTTTATGATGAGGCTCTGTTATAAGATAGCATAGCAAAGCTACTGAAGGGTCTCTCAGAAATCCAGCACTGAATGTAATAAAATTCCTCTTTCAGCTGGGCTACTCTGCAGCGGCCCCATTCCTGGTACCCTGCATGCTCATTGAGTTGGGGAGGGGTTAGTTCTGGGTGGCTCATGATTGTACTGGCTGGCTGAATGGGACCCAGGTCACCTGGGCTGCCACAAGTGTATCAAGGTAGTGATTTTACTGCCGTAACAATTATTTGCATTGTTTTTGTCGAAGTTACAAAGATCTCCAAGCAATTGCTTGTTTTAGAGCATTTCAGCTTTCTGGTGAGTGTTTTGCTCTCTGATCCCAAAGGCATGGATACTTCTAGGTTGTAGCATTGAGGATATTGAGTCTAATAAATTTTTCCCATATAAAGTAAAGTTTACCAAGAATGCTAACATCATGCAAATTAAGTTATTAAGTATTGGCAGGTATATATGGCACATTTGTAAACAGAATTAAAATCTTCATTTGAGACCTGCAATTCAATATAGAATCATACCAAATGACCATACAAATGCAATTTATTTAATAAATTATCATAGACCAATAGTGAACACTTTTACATCATAATGCAAAAAAATGTACAAATATAATTTATGTAGCTAATGAAATTAAAATTGCATAATTTATATCACATATAAATACAGTAAAACTTTTCTGCTACTTATGATGGTGACATTATTCAGTAATATTTTCTGGGACATATTTCCAAGAGCTCAGCTTCAGAATACTAGTACTGTACTGTAGTTTAAGTCTTCTATGCCGGGCGCTCTTTTTCTTCCTCTCCTAGTTTTGGACCACATAAGGGATGTAAGTTTTGTCCCTGCTTTTCCTATCCTATGGCAGTGATTAATTTTTGGTATTTTGTGGATTGTTTGACGAGATCATGTGTCTGCCCTGCCTCACACTTTTAGGCCTTGTTACATATAACCCATGGAGATTGTTCCTCTCAAGTCTTGTTTTGTCTTCCTTCCCAGTCTGTTTTAGTACCTTCTCCGACCCTTCCCTAGGTGCATCTCTAACTCCCAGATTTGTGGCTTGGTTGTACCCCTCTGCAGGTTTCCATGGTCCTGTCTCCTCTAGCAACTCAGTTGACTTAGTATCCTACTCGGGAGTCATGACCATGCTGTTTCTAAAGGATATGTAATCCATAGTTCCTGAACCTGAGGCTGGGTGCCTGGAATTTCCTGAGCATGGTGTCCAGGGAGTTCTGGGTGGCGTGCTCAGAGGATCCGGGCTACATAACTAGATGCTTCCAAGCTATGTGCTCTGAGGCTTTTGGGTTGTGTTAACTGGTACAGTGTTTTGTCTTGATGCAGGTCTCTTTGCCCTGGCCTTAAAGTTTTACTTGATTAGTGCCTTTGCAGTTCTATGCTTGAGCTCAGGTGAATGATATGATAATGATATGACACACAAATGATAATCACATGGCCCCAGCATGATGAAGTGATTTGATGAAATATCTGTGCCCAAAATGGTCAGAGAGAGCTGTCGAGAATTGGGTTAAGAGTCAGACGACTTTCAATTCTTTTGTACAGTCAGTGTGGTCTTGCAGTAACAGTACTGGACACGCCAAGGGGCATGGAGCCCTGGCTGTCCGGGTTCGAATCCTTCTGTGGTAAAGTTTCCTGATATATACATATGTATGTTGTACCTAATAGCAAGAACACACTACTTGGCCTACTATGAAGGCCTGATTTGCCTAATAAGCAGAGTTTTCCCAAAGTTATATATTTTTATACAAAAATTCTTATGAAATGATAAGGCTTTGCATGACATTTTATATATGATTTAATTTTGTTAATTTGAGCTAAAAGTAATGTAGAAATATGATCAAATCAAACCAAACCTAACCTAACCTATCTTAACCTAACCTATCTTATCTTAACCTAACAAATCCTATATTAACCTAACCTAAGCTATCCTATCTTAACCTAACCTGGTTAAAGTTTTCAAACCTGAACTTTCCTCTGTTCAGCAGTCTCTGTGGCGTAGTGGTAAGATGCTCGCCTGGCGTTCCGAGAGCGCTTTGTCCAGGGTTCGTATCCTGGCCGGGATATACTATATACCTTACACTTCCCCGACATTTGCTCCACTGGTTTTCTCTTCTGCTAGTCAGCTTGACTAGCAGTGGTGGCGATGGCTCTTATTCTGTAAGCCTGTGTTACTCTAGGCTGTGTGCCTTGCCATGCCCACGTACTATGGGCTTTCAAGTGTGTTCACCCGATTTTCTGAGCACCTTGCCCTCATCTTCATAGTTTTGCCCTCTGGCTTTCTGGATCCAGGCCATAGGAGCTACTGGGTCAAGGTTGGTTGTTCTGCATGCCCCAAGCTCTGAGAACTCGGCATCTTTTGCCTTCTGTGCAGGGTCAAGATTTAGGGCATAGCATTAATTTCTTTACCATTTTTTCACCCTTCTTGCCCCTTTGTGTTCCATCTAGGCTATAGTCTGGCCTGGTTTCTTGTCACAGTGTTGGCTTTCCTCCAATATTTAAAAGTAAAATCTAAACTTATATGAATATTATATACATAAGTATTAATTTTCCTTTCATTAAGAGCAATTATATAACACAAATTGGGTAGAGTATACTGAGATTAAATCTGTAACATGGTGAAACAGATGAAAAGATTTTTTTTAACTTTTACCATAATTTTACAAGGTCACTGTTGTCAATTTAATATATGAAACTGTTATTTCTTAGATAACTAATTTGATGGCATTTCAGACAAAGTGTATTTTAAGTTATTATATATATTTTTGTGGGCACTGTACATAGTGTATTATTGGGCTTCACTAACACCTCAGTCCCACTTGGTGGTCTACCACAATTTGCTTTACTGATAAATTAATTAACACTTTCGTTGCCTAATGGCGTATATTCCGTCATAAAACCAAAATACGGAGTATGCGGGATGAAATAAACGGCGCCATGCAACATATTTTGCAATGACTTATTAGTAAGTATAAACATTGTGAGTGAATGAGTTTAACTTTGGGTTGTGTGCTCACCAGAATGCTCAACCTACCTACCGGTGCGATTTGGGTGCCCTGCCTGGGCAGCGAAAGTGTTAACATAAAATATAAAATTATATGTGACCATAGCAATTAAGATAAACAGAGGGACATGTTATCACGGTGCAATACACTACAATAACAAACAGAAAACTGTCTAATGCAAGCAAACTGTAATTTATTTTAGCAATTTCACTGAATTACTCTCTAACACAAGTTGCCACTATTTATGTAGAAACTCTAACATGCATCCAGGTAGTCCCTGCAGGGTCATGCTGGTACTAGAGAGAACCAGAAACTAAACAGCTTCCACAACCTGTAGAAAGGATGAATCAAAAAAGCTCAAAGCTTTCCTGGGGAAGGGGAAACCTACATGGCATCAGAGAGATCCTCAAGGTACGCTCCAGCTACCAACCAGTTATACTGCTTGGCTACCTACTCTTGTCATCACCAGGTCCTGTTACACAACAAAATTTTCCCAGCAAGTCCTCCTGCATGATTCCTGACTTGTAGTCTACAAGTCCTCCTGTTATCCCTGACTGTTGTAGTCTACAAGTCCTCCTGCATTATCCCTGACTGTTGTAGTCTACAAGTCCTCTTGTTATATCCCTGACTGTTGTAGTCTACAAGTCCTCCTGCATTATCCCTGACTGTTGTAGTCTACAAGTCCTCCTGCATTATCCCTGACTGTTGTAGTCTACAAGTCCTCCTGTGTTATCCCTGACTGTTGTAGTCTACAAGTCCTCCTGTGTTATCCCTGACTGTTGTAGTCTACAAGCAAAATTTCACAGGTAGGGACTGAAACTCAGTAAACTTTTATATTATACAAAGGGATGTTTTCTTGTGCACTGTAGTTCCATGCATCATTATATATGCTTTTAAATGTGTTATATAGCACAGTGGTCTCAGGGCTTGTTAAGCCTGTTGAGTGTCTCAGGGCCTGTTAAACTTGTTGTGTGTCTCAGGGCTTGTTAAGCATATTGTGTGTCCCAGGACTTGTTAAGCTTGTTGTGTGTCCCAGGACTTTTTGTGTGTCTCAGGGCTTGTTAAGCTTGTTGTGTACCCCACGTGTCTGGCAGTGGGTGAAACACCATGGTGACTCATGCCACTTTGCCTCTAGCAGTATAACATTCTTGACATTTTACTGCTGTCATTTGAGCTGTGGTGGTTGGGTGTAGCACCTTGGTGGGTTGATCCATTTTGCTTTCATCATTATAATAAACTTTAGACCTTGCAATGAGTGGCAGTGCTTGGCATTTAAGCAACCCACCTTGATGTCCTGCACTACTCTTCTCATAAGTGAACCTTGCCTCACTGCATATTACACTTCCTGCTCAGACAATTGAAATCTACCTTTGGAAGCACCTGTGTGACTTGACCAGAAAATAACTTTTCTTATACAGTACTGTAAAATTAAAACTAATTTTTTATAGATAACATAACAAGAGAATTAATGAAATACCATATTTGCCAGCTTATAGGTCACACTTTTTATTTTTAAATGTATCAAAAAAGTGCCCTGCGTCTAATGCGACCATATTGCGGCTCTGAGACTGAGCACCATAGGCTAGGGAGCCCGACAAACATACTGGCCAAGTACACTAGGCACAAAAATCGTTGCTAATACTGTAGTAAAATATTGAAAACAAGCGAAATTATTAAAGTAAATTATTTTACTAATAATCAAATATTGAAAGCAAGGCGAGTTATCATAAACTTACAAAAAAATTGCTTATGATAAGTCGGCAGTTATGAAGGAAGCTCACATCATCTCGCCACCTTACCCAGCATACATAACCCACACCTAATATATGTCATAGATTATTTAATGACTGTGTTACCTTTAAGAGACATTTATTCATTATCTAAATTAAAAATGCTCCTAGAAATTTGAAAGGAATGTTCACCTTTCATCCACCTGTCAGCAATGAGTGAATGACAACAATACCAGAGCACAGTGATGGTGCGCCATGGCCAGGTGTGCCGCCCTGGTGTGCCTCATGTGGCAACAAAATCATATCCAGAAATACAAGTTTAACATCCTGTTTAGAAATTTTCTTGCCCAAAATATAAACAACTACACAGCTGATCTTAGAGCAGGTAAGAGTTGGGGTACAAAATCCCCTTTAAAATATCTTTTAATAAATGTACGATAAAATATATAAAAATAGTTTTTTCCACAAAATATCCTTGTAAAATAGGGTGCATTTTATGTGAAGGTGCATCTTTTACGCCGGCAATTACAGTAATATAATAGGAAAATTAAAGAAAACTTAACAATAGCCTAACTAAATTCAACTCAATAACTAGAAATATTATAAAAAATGACGACTACTGTATTAGGGTCTTGATACGATTAGTCCCCAGTGGAGCATTTAAATTCAAGAACAGTTGGAATCCAGCATTTTACAAGTTTTCAAATTTTCCAATTTTGTTATTATTTACAAGAATGCTATCCTAACATTGACTAACCTTATCCCATAAAAGTTTTGAATGCTATTTGACAGGAGTTATGTGAAAAAGTTCAAATTTTGAACACTCCACTGTATGACATGGGGTAAACAAACTCCATTCCTGCAATAATTGACAAACTACATAACGAACAATAGGATATAAACATTATATTAATTAACCCTTTGAATGCCGCAAGAGCTTACTTAACTTTGTATATAGAAACAATAACATTTTTATGCAGGCGATGAGTCACAATAACGTGGCTAAAGTATGTTGACCAGACCACACACTAGAAGGTGAAGGGACGACGACGTTTCGGTCCGTCCTGGACCATTCTCAAGTCGATTGTGATGAGGAAGTAGAGACAGGTAATAAATAGGCAAGAGAGAGCTGAGGAGCAAAGTAAGGTGTAGTAGAGGGGTTAGTAATAATAATAAGAGCTGCAGAAGGCCTATTGGCCCATACGAGGCAGCTCCTATTATAACTACCGAATGAGAAGGAGATAGGAATAAGAAGAGGATAGCAAGGGAGAAGAGAGAAAGAAAAGGAAAGAGAAAGAAAGAAAATTGAAGGGGTAGGCTTATGTTAGGTCACGTTTGTTCACCTTCTATTTTCTTTCTTTCTCTTTCCTTTTCTTTCTCTCTTCTCCCTTGCTATCCTCTTCTTATTCCTATCTCCTTCTCATTCGGTAGTTATAATAGGAGCTGCCTCGTATGGGCCAATAGGCCTTCTGCAGCTCTTATTATTATTACTAACCCCTCTACTACACCTTACTTTGCTCCTCAGCTCTCTCTTGCCTATTTATTACCTGTCTCTACTTCCTCATCACAATCGACTTGAGAATGGTCCAGGACGGACCGAAACGTCATCGTCCCTTCACCTTCTAGTGTGTGGTCTGGTCAACAATAACATTTTTAAAATGTTATCAGAGATAATAAAAAATCTAATATATTTTGATATGCAGCATCACCACCTACTTTGGCACCCCCCCAAAAAATATTAATTAAAAAGTCAATTAAGGTTCATTCAGAGTACTGCATTGCATTTCTAGGTTATTTTATACTGTACTATATATTTATCATAAAGTTATAACAATCAAATTCCATGTTTTTTTATGAAGTAAATGCACAACTTACAATTAAGTGAATTACAGTATTGCACATTGGCAACCTCCTGCATGAACCACCCACTTCAAAAAATCCTTTTAAACATAAAAATTAGAGCCACATTGTCAGTTAGAAAAGGACCACATCCAACGGAAAGGAATCATTGCCACATAAATTATGCTTTTATTAATGTGAAATAAAATGATTCCAATGAAACTGTCACCAGATATAATCCAAACAATCTTGACTGCTCACATAATAGACATCTCAACACCTGAGTGTTGGAGGCATGCAATGGGTTAAGGTGTACAGAGAATATAAACGGGTTAGAAACAAAATTCACGATGTAACCAGGATAAAGGAACTGGTAAGGATGCTTGACATACAATAACAACAAATTAACGCAAGGAATTAGCCAATTTGGGAAATTCTAACACAAAGTCAACATGTGCCGTCACATGGGTGGGACAGCGTGCCCTTAACACATGCAGCTAAAGTTTACCTTCGAAGCGGGCTGACTATTGAGGCAGATGCTGGCCTCACGCGTAATCTGAATGGACTGGAGGCCAGAAGAGACCAAGAAATTATCTTGACATTAATGGATTCCTACTGCTCTAGACCACAGTTAATAATTGTGTTAAAATTTGTCAAACTTTCATTAATAAGATAAAAAGATATTTTACCAGAAAATCCAAAAAATTAAAAGATTTAAATGAAACCATAAAATAATTAAAACTATTATGCTATTAATTATTAAAACCTTAGTCAATATTCCACACTGACAAAAAGTTATTATCTAAAGAAGCAATTA
Organism: Procambarus virginalis; assembly: GCA_020271785.1. Classification (NCBI taxonomy): domain Eukaryota; kingdom Metazoa; phylum Arthropoda; class Malacostraca; order Decapoda; family Cambaridae; genus Procambarus; species Procambarus virginalis. The sequence goes on from WNGS01021324.1 coordinate 10,749,564, forward strand.
TATTTTTATGTAAGATAAACACTAGACCATATAGAGAATGGAACATTGAATCCCTCAAAATATATTTAGAAATAAATCATTTAATCAGGAAGTTTCTTTAAACTAATAACCAAATATGCAGAGAAACACCAAATTTTGTTATTAAAGATAACACTTTTTGTTTAGCCTAGGGGCTTTATCAAACCAATGGTGTCTACATGTGCCATTACAACTGCACTGAGCTCTACCAATATTTATCACTACTGTACTTCAATTGTAAGCTATTGGGAGGTCTTGGTGGATGAGTGGGGACCTGGTGGCTGAGTGGACAGCGCTCGGGACTCGTAATCCTAGGGACAGGGGATTGATCCCCAGCAATGGCGGAAACAAATGGGCAGTTTCTTTCACCCGAATGCCCGTTACCTAGCAGTAAATACGTACCTAGGATTTAGACAGCTGTTACAGGCTGCTTCCTGTGTAATTACCTAAGTGTAGTTACAGGATGAGAGCTACACTCATGGTGTCCTGTTTACTCAGCACTCTTTGTCATATAACGCTTTGAAACTACTAACAGTTTTGGCCTCCACCACCTTCTCACATAACTTGTTCCAACCATCTATCACTCTGTTTGTGAAAGTGAATTGTCTTCTATTTCTTCGGCATCTTTGTTTAGTTAGTTTAAATCTATGACCTCTTGTTATTGAAGTTCCAGGTCTCAGGAATTCTTCCCTATCAATTTTATCAATTCCTGTTACTATTTTGTATGTAGTGATCATATCACCTCTTTTTCTTGTCTTCTAGTTTTGGCATATTTAATGCCTCTAACCTCTCCTCGTAGCTCTTGCCCTTCAGTTCTGGGAGGCACTTAGTAGCATGTCTTTGCACCTTTTCCAGTTTGTTGATGTGCTTCTTAAGATATGGGCACCACACAACCGCTGCATATTCTAGCTTTGGCCTAACAAAAGTCGTGAACAATTTCTTTAGTATTTCTCCATGTATTTAAAAGCAATTCTGAGGTTAGAAAGTGTAGCATAGGCTAGCACAATGTTCTTAATGTGGTCTTCAGGTGGCAGTTCTCTATCTAGAACCACCCCTAGACCTCTTTCTTTATCAGACTACTTTTTTTTAAGATTCCTCACATAATTTGTAGGTTGTGTGGGGTCAATGTTCTCCAATTCCACATTCCATAACATGGCATTTATTCACATTAAATTCCATTTGCCAAGTGGTGCTCCATATGCTTATTTTGTCCAGGTCTTTTTGAAGGGCATGACAATCATCTAGGTTTCTTATCTTCCCTATTATCTTAGCATTATCAGCAAACATGTTCATATAATTCTGTATTCCATCTGGTAGATCATTTATGTAAACAATGAACATTACTGGTGCAAGCAACTGAACCCTGTGGTACTCCACTTGTGACATTCCTCCAATCCGATACATTGCCTCTGATTACGGCCCTCGTTTTTTCATCAGGAAATTTTTCATCCATGTTAGAGACTTACCTGTCACTCCTCGAATATGTTCCAGTTTCCAGAACAACCTCTTATGTGGAACTCTGTCAAAAGCCTTTTTTAGGTCCAGATAGATGCAGTCAACCCAACCATCTCTTTCCAGTAAAATCTCTGTGGCTCGATCATAGAAACTGAGTAAATTTGATACACAGAATCTTCCAGATTGAAAACCATACTGTCTGTCTGATACTATATCGATCCTTTTAATTCGATCCATTAATGTAACCTCACTTGTATGTATATACCTTACCTGAATAAACATATTTATTTATTTATTTATTTATATCATTTTTCTCCAGGTGTTCTACCTATTTAGTTTTAATTATTTTTTCAAATATTTTGACTATTACACTTGTCAATGATACAGGTCTATAATTAAGGGGGTCTGCTGCTTCCACTTTTGTAGATTGGAACTATGTTAGCCTTTTTCCACACATCAGCTACAACTCCTGTACACAGGGATGCCTGAAAAATTAGTTGAAGTGGAATGCTGAGCTCAGGTGCACATTCTCTCAGAACCCATGATGAAACTCCATCTGGACCAACTGCTTTGTTCTTACTTAGTTCCTTGAGCATTTTTTTCCACTTCGTCTCTAGACACCTTTATGTGCTCTATGTTGTTCTCTGGAATTCTTATTGTGTCTGGTTCCCTGAAGATTTCATTTTGTATAAACACACTTTAGAACTTTTTGTTTAATGTTTCACACATTTCCTTTTCATTTTCTGTAAATCTATTTCCCATTTTCAACCTCTGAATATTATCCTTTACCTGCAATTTGTTGTTTATGAATTTATATAATAGACCTGGTTCTGTTTTACATTTATCCGCAATTCCTTTTTCAAAATTTCTTTCTGCCTCCTCACTGTCGTGTAGTTGTTTCTCGCATCTTTGTATCGCTGGTATGTTTGGGGGTTTGGCCTCTTCCTATATTGATTCCATTTTTGTGTCTTTTGGTCTGTGTGGTCACTTAAAAAAAAATATAATCAGTCGATTGATTGACAGTTGAGAGGTGGGCCGAAAGAGCCAGAGCTCAACCCCCGCAAGCACAACTAGGTGAATACATGTTTTATAATTTGTTTAAAAATGTCAGTTTGATTTACACTGCTATACCCCTGCTCTGTCCAGCCAGAATTGTAACAGTATGTATAAGTTGTTATAAATAAAATTTACTAATCTAATCTAATTCTATGATTCTTTTACTACTAACAAGTTACTAGTGTCCATGAGAGGTTCAGTATGTATTAATCAACTTATATTTGCATGCATAAATGTTGTCCTTTATATGTATCATTTTTATGTACAGCAATGAATTATTTTTAAAAATGTGTAAACGTTGTAGTTTTAGTGAGACATTTATGCGATGTTTTCCTGTTCAGGTTAATGTCCATTTAAAAATGTTGCATAATAACACTTCAAAACACTTTTAGTGGTATACAAAATGCTGCACCCCAGGAAGAGCTTTATAAACAATGTAAAAAAGTTTAATGACAAACACGTTTCTTTTAGCAAATACATATGGTTATTTATCAAGAAAACACACAAGATTTATTTATTAAGAGTAAAATAAAGAACAATATTTAATATTGTCGCATTTAGACGTACTGTATACTCTAAGGCCAAAAATTGTCATACAGTACTAGAAAATGGTAGCGGCTCATGAAACTGACATACTGTCCTGTTTTCTGTTTTGAGTCCTCTGGTAGGTTAGCATAGGGGCACTTTAGTACCACAGTTTCTTGGCGTTGGGAAACCTTAGGAGGACGAGCTGTACACCTACCACAAACCACCAACTTTCATATCCTAGTATTAAATTGCTATTAAAATTAAATACAGGTCAATTAAATACTGTACAAACAATTATTGAGAACAGCCTTTACACATAAAATAACACAAACTCTAATCTTTAAATATTTTTCTAACCTTCTTATTATTTTCTTACATTATCACTGTTAAAATAAGTTAGTCCAACTGAGATTGACTTGGTCTAATGCTTACCTTCCAGGAACAGGCTTTCCTCCCCACGTGATATTAGCAGTCTGCATGGTGCCCTCGGCATGAGGAACGTAAGTCACATCGTAAGTGCCATCACCATTATCTCGGATATCTGGGCTCTTGGGCAAAGAACCTGAAAAATACATATAAGTTTTAAAATCTAGAATTTAAAGATGATCCAGAGACTTTTGGCTGCAATAATTATGATGGCCCAAATATAACACATGCATGAGTGGTAAAATATCCACAAAGAATACAGTAATGTCTATGATGTGTTTGTCATATTTCTAGCTTATGACTAACAACTATCCCTAACTTTACAGTTGCTGAGATATTTTAAGGTACTGCATATAGAAAATTAATGCAGTGAAACTGCCTAGCCTTCATATCTTTCTTGAATGGGTGATCACGTAACCTATTCCACCCATTTTCCCCTCGCAATATTTAACTTGGCACGATCTTCCAGATCTTATTATTAGCGTTATAGTGTTACTGCTAATTTTATGTATGCAATACAGTATTGCATTTTTGTAATCTTTAAAATAAATTAGACACTTCTCTTTTCACTAAAACTAAATTAATGAGTGAAATACCTGTAATCAAAATAACTACTGGGGAGGGGGTCCTCACTTTAAGAACACCTAATTTATGAATATTCAGTCATTCATGGAGTCTCAAAATAAAAAATTTAGCCCTATGTCTTGATATACAAACTGCACAAACATTATAAATAGTGCTGATAGACTACTATTTCAGCTGTTTATCGAGGAGGAAAAGTGCCTCAATAATGGATGATAAGTGAAGAGTATTAGTGGTGCATCAGTTCCCATGTATCCTCATCTTTTATTATCTCCTTTAGTATACAGTATATATATATATATGTTGTAAATATGACCGAAAAGGTAAGATTAATAATTCTAACACGAATTTTCTCAATATTTCTTATGTTTCTTTTCACTGTTAATGGTAATTGAAAAATCAATTCACCTAAATTAATTTTTATTTTTAGTCTGACGCGACGCCTTAACGCATTTCGTAATAACTTATTACATTATCAAAGACTTTAATTTACACACACAACTGTAACTTGTAAACAAGAAAAAATACATCCATACTTATACTCGCATTTGGGTGAAGTGATATGGTACAAAAGTTTTGGGTGAGGTGATTGACATTTGCACATGATAGAACACGAACCAATGGGTATAAAAACATAAGAATGAAAGTAACTGCAGAAGGCCTATTGGCCCATACTCCCTCTTGATGCTTCTATATTGGTTTAGAGTCTTGAAGTGGGTAGAATATAGTTGTGCATTATTTGGCTGTTCATTGCTGGTGTTGACTTTTTTGATGTGTAGTGCCTCGCAGATGTCGAGCCACTTGCTATCGCTGTATCTATCGATGATTTCTGTGTTGTTTGTTAAGATTTCTCTGGTGATGGTCTGGTTGTGGGAAGAGATTACATGTTCCTCGATGGAGCTCTGTTATTTATGCATTGTTAATCGCCTGGAAAGAGACGTTGTTGTCTTGCCTATATATTGAGTTCTTTGGAGCTTACAGTCCCCAAGTGGACATTTGAAGGCATAGACGACGTTGGTTTCCTTCAAGGCGTTCTGCTTGGTGTCTGGAGAGTTTTTCATGAGTAGGTTGGTCTTTTTTTGGTTTTATAGTAAATCGTCAATTGTATTTTCTGATTTTTGTCTGTAGGGATAACGTTCCTATCAACAATATCTTTCAGGACCCTTTCCTCCGTTTTATGAGCTATTGAAAAGACGTTCCTGTAAAATAGTCTAATAGGGGGTACATGTTTTGTGCTAGTTTACTCTTCAGAGGTTGCATGGCATTTTTACCTTTCTTTTTATGATGTCTTCAACAAAACCAAAATCTTTGTTCTTCAAAAACCATCAAATTAGGCGAACAGGGCAATTCCATAATTTTATGTAAGTAAACAGCAGCATTTCTTATAATGTGTCCCTAAAATTTTGGATATATATGTTGATTTTTGATGATCCAAAAACATATCCCCATATATAACATTGTTGCTATGGGGAATGTGATTCTGTTCATAAGTTAAGGACTGCCTGTACTGTATGTATAAAAAGCCATAGTTGTCATATAAAAACTGACCTTTGTCTGTGGTGATATCTACTCCTAACGGTGCCTTGCCAGACTTGGATCCATCAACGTGGAAAGTGAGAGGCACACCTGCTCGTACCTTGCCCGGCTCCAGCCCAGAGCCCCACACCACCACCTGTGATGCATCCACACTCTGGTCCACAGACACCTGACAAATTGCATTTCAATGTTAATTAAAATATATCATTAAATAATAAAATGTTAACATTTAAAGTGTATAGCAGTAATAGGACTGAGGGTAAAGGTCTACCAAGATGCGTTTAAAATGATATTCAAAACACTTGAGACAATTTGCAATAAAATGATGTCATAAACATAGACAAGACTCCTCAATCCCCACAGTTCACACTCCAGTAAAATTTTTCTTGGCACTTTTGAAACTTTAGTTTTGTAAACAAGTACTTCTTCACTTATGATATTCAAATTTTGATGATGGTGGTGGTGGTGGTGATGATGGTGATGATAATGATGGTGGTAGTGGCAATGGTGATGATAATGATGATAGTGAATTCTTCCTTTTTAATGACATTCTCCCATATTAACCTTGAATGGGGATCCTGGAATGTGTTGGTCAGCAAACTTGATGGAGACATCATAGTCGCCAGACTCCAGAGGCACGTACTCCACTGTGCACGACCCATCTCGATTATCCTTACATGTCATTTTGGCTTCAGACGGACCCTCAACAGCTAAGCCGAGCCCACCGGTGCCAGCACCTACAGTGCCAACAGATAAGAAGCAAATCATTATACAGTATTAAATACACACATGGTAATTTATTGATCTAATAGTCATCATACATTGTGTAAAGGTAAACATTTCTTTCACAAGAAAAAATAATATGCTGGATGTTTTGCCAAAATTTTTTACTAAAAATAAAAGATTTGCAACATTTTACTGCATTCCAAAACAAATTGGCTTACCAAATACTACTACTACTACTACTACTATTAATACTTCTACTACCACTACTATTACTACTACTACTTCTACTACCACTACTATTATTACTACTACTACTACTATTAATACTTCTACTACTACTACTATTACTACTACTACTACTACCACTACTATTACTACTACTACTACTATTACTACTACTACTACTATTATTACTAACTACTACTATTAGTACTACTACTACTACTATTACTACTACTACTACTATTATTACTACTACTACTACTATTACTACTACTACTACTATTATTACTACTACTACTACTATTACTACTACTACTACTATTACTATTACTTCTACTAGTATTACTACTACTATTATTACTACTACTACTACTACTACTATTATTACTACTACTATTATTACTACTATTAATATTACTACTACTACTACTACTACTACTACTACTATATTACTACTACTACTATTACTACTATTTCTATTACTACTACTACTACTACTACTATTATTACTACTGCTTCTACTACTACTAATAGTGTGAATAATCACACTAGCATGATGTGTCAATGAGAAAACCCATAGGAGCCGTGATGAAGGTGTAAACCTATGTGGTGGGTGTTCCCACACACATGACCTAGTCAACTAGGCCACAACATGGTCAAAAGGATTTCAACCTAGAGTTCTACTGAACACATAAGGGTTTCCACTGAAGCCGGACCAGGATTTTCACACAATCCCCCTCCCCCCACCATGCACTCTGGCTCTGTCATCCAGGAATGTTTTACCTCTGATGCTCCTCTTTCAATACACAGAGAGTAATCACACTACTGTGATGTGTCAGTGAGAAAATCCATTGGAGCCGATTATGGTAGTGGTAGTCGATTTTCTCACTGACGCATCACATTAGTGTGATTACTCTCTGTATTTTTTTTTATTATTATTTTCTAGCACTGACGTGGCCACACATTTACAATGCTAACCAGCATATATATATATATATTTCTTCTGTACTCCATGGACAGGGTGAGAGATCTGTTTTTCTTGCAGGGATATTCCTGTGTAGGCCCTAAGCCTCTGGCTGGCCCACTAAGTGTTGCTTATTTCTGTTTTACTTGGGCGGAGTATGAGTATTTATGACTCGTAGGGATTTATTGAACAATCAACCACAGAAGGTGAGTGTAGTGCTTTTAAAATGGTAATCTAACCTACAGACATAAATACATAGATACACAGAGTTATGTTTGCCTTAGTATTGAAAGAGGAGCATCAGAGGTAAAACATTCCTGGATGACGGAGCCAGAGTACATGGGGGGGGGGGGGATTGTGTGAATATCCTGGTCAGGCTTCAGTGGAAGCTTCAGGAAACCCTTGTGTGTTAGTAGAACTCCAGGTTGAAATCCTTTTGACCCTGTCGTTGTCTAGCTGACTAGGTCGTGTGTGGGAACACCCACTACATAGGTTCAAACCTTCATCACGGCTTCTATGGATTTTTTCACTACTAATACTACTACTGTACTACTACCCTAATACTAATACGTACTACTAATACTACTACCACTAATAATAATAATAATCATTTGCCATTTGCTGTATTGTGCCTACCAAATTTTGTCAACTACCATTCAAGCCTTCATTGCAATCACTCTTAGCTACCTAAGTGCTTTATTATACTGTACCTACAATTTTCTCTCATCTTTTTTTTCTTTTTTCTTTTCTTGCCATGTAACTGTTATCATTTCTTTTTTATAATTTTTGCTAGTATTTACCTACTAAAAATTTTCTTAGATTAAGGACCTGCCCGAAACGCTGCGCGTACTAGTGGCTTTACAAGATTGTAATTACCATATTATATATTCTCACATTCCCAATGTACCTTCTTGTATATGAATAAATAAATAAATAAAAAATAAATAATAGTAATTGTTATTTAAAAAATAAACAGAACACCAAACATTAGTGAATAGTTACACTAGTATGCAAAGCATTTTGGGCATAATGTCAAATAATTCAGTTATATTATTGAATAATTTAATAAGGTAAATACTTAACATAGGGAGCCATGGCTTCAGGCTCAACATGCCACAATGTAAGGCAGAAAAGAGAAGATGCCTTTTCCCACACAGAGTTATAAGGGGTCGTGGTAGTACACTTGGTTTTGTGCTCTACTCACAATCGGGAATCTCTGGTTTGAATTCTGGGTGGGGCAGAAGTGGTTGGGTCCATTTCCTTTCACCCTAATGCCTCTGTTTGCCAAGTAGTATATAGGTACCCAGGAATTGGTCAAGTGTTGTGGGGTTGCATCCTGGGAAGGGTCAGTAGTTCGCCCTTGGGGGAGATCTCGATACAAGCCTAACATGTACAGTATATATATATATATAAATACACAAGCTATCTGTGTCTCAACTAAATGAATTAAATGCACGGAACTGCCTACCTTCCAAAGCCGTAAATGCCAAGACATTGCTACAGTTCAAAATCCAGCTGGATAAACTCATCAGGAAAAATGGAGAGACCTTTGACAAGCTACCAGCTTGCTGTTCCCGTTGAGACCACAAGAGAAATGCTGGCCCCTCAGGTAAATTCAGGTAATTCCAGTAACATATATGAATTGTTACAGCAATCAAATGCTATACAATATCTGGATGATAATGGTGAGAGGCAAAGAATATTTAGTATTTAAAATTTATAAGAACAGCAAAACACAAATTTGTATTTTATATTAAATGATGAAATTGTTTACAGAATGTTAATTGTATATTTCTTAGTTTTTTTAAACTGGTTGAGAGAAGTATAGCTATTTTCTCATAATAAATAACATTAAGACTGAGAGTAAGAAACAGCAAAGATTCCTAATCCTGTACACCGACAACAACTCCACTTGAGCACTTCAATATAACGCTGCACCATTCCCACCACATACAGTATATCCAGGTGCTTCACCTTCCTACCTTCACTCTTCCTCTCTGTATCATGTATTATCTACAGTATAAAATGACCACCCTGCCCCCTGGTGCAGCCATTATGAAGTCATAGACCCTTATTTTATTTAGTTAAAATTCCTACTGTTGTTCTGTTGCATTTTCTACTGTTTCATCCATCATGTAATTATTATCATTCTCTTTTCCTTTTTTTCCTTTTTTTCAAATCAATTTATGCTTTAGATCTCAATTAGTATTAAGTTTTAGTAAAGTTTTACACCATCACTGGTATAACATCTCATTATCCCCAACTTTCCTTAGTAAAAATTTTACCAAGGAAAGTTACTGATTACCACACAGGAATCATAATTTTCTTGCCAGTATAACAACTATAATTTTATCGCCTAGTTTTAATTGTTTGGTTTAAGACTTACTGTACTCCCGTACTTGTATAGACTACTTAATCTTTGCCAACACTCTTTGATAACACAACTATTCTCTATATTTATGACTTGCGCAGAATGCTGTGCATACTAGAAGCTGTACACAAATATGGATAATGTTAACATTAGCCTTATAAATTATTTGTCATCCACAGCACATTCTAAAAGGAAATACTGATTGATACACTTACTAAGATACACCCACCTTCTGTACTCATCTTTGTATACTTATTATTACATTGCTATTTATACCAGTGATGTTTCACTTGTATACTCAGGATTATCTAATACTGTATAATAATAATAATTCATTGTGTCTGGGGACAGGAACCCAAAGTGTATTCATACACGTTAGGGTTTAATCAAGGTCCCCCCCCCTCAAGGTCAAACTACTGACCCTGCCCAGGATGCAAGCCCACAACAAGCTGACCAATGCCTAGGTACCTACTCACTGCTAGGTGAACAGAGCCATTAGGTGAATGGAACTATGCCTAATCATTTCTGTCCCACACAGGATTCGAACCTGGAATTCTCGATTTTGCATCAAGAACAAACCCGACTGTATTACCGGGACCCTCTGGGTATATATGAGTAATATACTCATCATTACCTTTTGTTTCAACTGTAAATGTGTTGACTTCATTGACAAAGCCATGATCAAGCCCAGGACCAAATGCTTGACACTTGTTAGGGTCACAGCCCCTGCGAACATTGACAGTGAAGGGGGAGCCTGGAACAGGAACACCATCGTACAGCAGGTCAATGGTGTGACGACCTGGAAAAAATAATTGCTGTGCAGTAATTGCAAACAAAAAAATTCATGGTCAGTTTTAAAATTTGGGGTGGTTCTCCATGTTATTAGAGTATTAAAATGCAACTTCTAATAAATTAATTACTGTATTCTCATTATTATTTGTATTAATATTATTTTTATTATTAAAGTATGTATTATTATTATTATTATTGAAATTTCATCTCAGCTTCTGGTGTGCAAAGATAATTTAATAGTAAACACAATTACTTTATATGGGACAGCAAATAGAAAGATTTTGAAGGTTATACAATATTTAAACTCTGGAGTACTTATTAATGTACTGTACATAGATTAATAATTGATGGAAAACAAAACAAAAGAGAACTCCCTAATTTATCTGCTAATACTTCGGAGTAGCATTCCTGCAGTCAATGATACCTTGGTCCTGGAGTTGTGTGCAGTTTTGCTTATTTATATAAACTTTGCTCTGTACAGTATTTCAAAACAAAAACCTCCGTATCCAACTACTAGCTCATTTAAAATGGTCTACTATGAAATCATACACAGGAAATGCACCATATTTACTTTACAGAGAAGTGAGATAGGTACATCTGCATGAAATTTCAACTTTAATATATTTTAACTAATAAAACCCTCTAAGGTCATAGTTCTGTATACAGTACTTTTGAATATTACACATAAATACTGAATATAGCAAATATGTACCTGTAATTCACTGATAATACAGTACATATATTCACATTTATAACACACACTTATACATATCTGTGAAAGCAAAATACTGTACTGTATAATTTTCAGCGATACATATTTTGGAACTTTTATAAAGCACTTCAACTTGAACTAATACCCTAGTTTACTTATGGTATAATGGTGAATTAAACAATACACTAGAATGCAAAATTGTTGGTTTTGTGTTTCTAGAGAAGGTGGTACAGTATATAAATATATCACTTAAACATTTCTAGTTGGCCTAAAAAATTATAAATGTTTTAGTACTGTATGGCAATCAAAGAGACAAGTGTAAACATGCATCAATACACTTGTAGCAGAAAAGCACACCTTCTTCAAATGGTGTGTATGAAATCTTGTAAGTGCCGTCTGTGAGTGGTCTCAGGAACGAATCTGTTCTAGTACCAGAAGGATTCGTGATAACGCACATGACTTTCCCATCACCCTTATCACTGCCTTTCGTGTCTTTTCTAAGGTTAGCAAGAGCACGAGTGTCAACCACGAAGTCTGTCGGGGAGTCTACAAACACACCTGAAAATGAGATGGGCCATTTGAAGGGTTTATTTGTATTCATTTTAAGACAACGGAGCAACTATAATCCCTTTGCTATTTGGACATACTGCAGCATGATTTTTTTTGAGACAACTGTTCATGAGCAAATTTTCTTTTTTTAATTCTGATGTCATCTCATATAGAAGATCAACAAAAATATATTAATATGTAATGCAAAATATTAACCACATATGGGTTCATCACATATTGCATTAGACAGCAAAGATGTTAAATTTCCACATTACAGTAACATTAGATGAATCAAATTAATATTAATAAACACATACCAAAACTATTAATATCCAAATAACAGGATAAATCATATTATTCAATCATGAGAATCACTGCATGGCAACATAACACTAGTAGCTACTTGTTAATTGAATAACAAAAACATAATTCAACACTCCTGTGAAAGTTGATAACAACAATGCACACAACACAGTCAATGAAGTAACCAAGTGACAACAAAACACACCACTTCCAGGTTATATTGTGGATGGTGACCTGACATGTCCACGGTGACACTCATCATAATTCTCCATATTCAACCACACACACAAAACATGCCACATTATTAACAAAAGTTTAACAAAAAAAAATTATGGAAGAAAAATAATTAACTCTATAATACTGTAATTATTATTACTAATTTTGATCTTCATGCTGTGAAGTTAAAAATCTTCAACATAAAGCTTGCTACAGGTCCTACAACACTGAAACCACACATGAGGCACGAAAGAGGGAGTACCATGGGGTTGGATGCCGTTGCCAGTGACTCTGATCTGTTTGAGGTCTTTGTCGTGGCCGATGAGAGCATGGAATGGAGAACCATGGATGTGTCGCTCATTAAAGGTAATGTTGATGGTATAAGGTCCAGCTTCAGTAGGTAGATATGCCACAGCACACGTTCCATCGCCGTTGTCTCTGCAATTTATGGCTGCTTCGCAAGGGCCCTCCACTGTGACTCCAAGGCCACCCTGACCAGCTTCTCGGGTGTCTATGACAAACTCTGCCGGACGGCATACTATTCCCCCCTCAAGTCCTGGCCCCCATGCCCGGACTGCTGATGCATCACCCCCAGGTGTGCAGGTAAATCTGTATGGTGTCGAGCTGATGGGTTGACCGCCAAACTGGATGGACAGCAAATACTCTCCCAGTTCCGTTGGAGTGAAATTTACCAGGTAACCCTCATGAGTAGGCACGACATGAGCACGTACTCTCATACCAGAGGGTGATGTGATGGACACTGCGAAGTCTGCCCTTCCAGCATCTTGGGTGATGACTCGGAACTGCTGCAGAGAGTTGATGGGCGCCGCTGTTGTGGTGATCACCAAGTAAGCTCCACCAATCATACACACTTATAACATGCATTTATAAGCACAAAAGCACAAAAAACATGGTGGGCACAAAAACATGAGCACAGGCTACTAGATTTTTACTACTTACAAACACTAGCAAGCAAAGTCCCTGTCAGCATGAATCTACTCAAGTGTACTCCAGTGTTAAAAACCAATTGGGTTCATAACACTAACTGGGCTGTCACATTGAATGACATAACCAGGACACAGGAAATAGGGAAAACACACATTTATAAATCTAAGAAATAAGGGTAGTACAGTACAGTACATGTAAAAGCAAAGAATTTAAATTGTATGTGAAGTGAGCAAATGGTTTTAATAACCGAGTAAAAACCGATTAATCTGTGTACAGAAGTTGGCTATTACACAGAACTGGGCTAGAGTAACGTATGTACAGGTATGTTCAAATGAAGATCAACTATTTATTTATGAGGTGAATATATACTGTACACAAATTTGGTGTGAAAGAGTAGGTATTGCACATAAACGTTTATATGTTTCTATATATGAAGTTTGAGAAAGTATGAGATACCTGTACTTGAAGAGGAGTAGAGTGAGAGTTATACATCAGTGAGTACTTGCTACAAGCTGTAGCAACAACCTGAGTCTACAAACCATAGCTGCAAGCTGTGTCAACAAGCTGTGGCTACAAGCTGTGTTAACAAGCTGTAGCTACAAGCTGTGTTAACAAGCTGTAGCTACAAGCTGTGTCCACAAGCTGTAGCTACAAGCTGTGTTAACAAGCTGTAGCTACAAGCTGTGTTAACAAGCTGTAGCTACAAGCTGTAGCTACAAGCTGTAGCTACAAGCTGTGTTAACAAGCTGTAGCTACAAGCTGTAGCTACAAGCTGTAGCTACAAGCTGTGTTAACAAGCTGTAGCTACAAGCTGTAGCTACAAGCTGTAGCTACAAGCTGTGTTAACAAGCTGTAGCTACAAGCTGTGTTAACAAGCTGTAGCTACAAGCTGTAGCTACAAGCTGTAGCTACAAGCTGTGTTAACAAGCTGTAGCTACAAGCTGTAGCTACAAGCTGTAGCTACAAGCTGTGTCCACAAGCTGTAGCTACAAGCTGTGTCCACAAGCTGTAGCTACAAGCTGTGTTAACAAGCTGTAGCTACAAGCTGTTTCAACAAGCTGTGGCTACAAGCTGTGTTAACAAGCTGTGGCTACAAGCTGTGTCAACAAGCTGTAGCTACAAGCTGTGTCAACAATCTGTAGCTACAAGCTGTGTCAACAAGCTGTAGCAACAAGCTGGGTCTACAAGCTGTAGCAACAAGCTGTGTCAACAAGCTGTAGCAACAAGCTGGGTCTACAAGCTGTAGCAACAAGCTGTGTCAACAAGCTGTAGCAACAAGCTGGTCTACAAGCTGGCACTGATGATGACTCCTCACTATGTCTTGGTAATGTTGTCAATAAGGTATATATGGCAGAGAAATATGGATGCCAGTAGAGTAACAGTAAGTGTGGACTCTAATGAGAAAAATGACATCCCATATCCCATATTACGTCAATATTCTCCAAAAAAGGATAAATGAAACTGAATGTGCCATGACAAATGTGTTTACCATGAGCTTGTAATAACAAAATCCTATAAAAAATATTTAGCCATTGTTATAATTAACTATTATAAGTTGTATATGGTCTAGCACCACACAAAACCCTAATTTACAACGTTATCATAATTTAGCTATTAATGATGACCAAACTATAATTCACAAGATGGATAAGCAACGACGTTTTTGTTTTCGATACAACATTTTTGTTTTTGAAACCACGTTTTTCTTTTTGAAACATCGTCGCTCCTCCATCTTCCGAGTTTTGGTTTGGTCATCATTTCTTCAGCCACGTTATTGTGACTCATCCTGTGCACGTAGATATTAATATTTTATTCTCATTTTCAATATACACTCGACGGTGAAGTAAATCCTCTGATTAATACAACACGGTGTATTCATAAACCATTTTGTTAACTTTAATCAGTATACTGAACTGTATTTCAGGTGTGATATTACAGTGCATGATAGTGACATCATAGTGCATGACTAGTAATAATATAGTGTATGACTGGTGACATCATAGTGCATGATAGTGACATCATGGTGCATGACAAGACATCATAGTACATGATAGTGACATCACAGTACATAACTCATGATATTACAGAGCATGACTGGTGACATCACAGTGGATGATAGAGACATCATAGTACATGACTCATAATATCACAGTAGGTGACTAGTGACATCACAGTGTATGACTAGTGAAATCAGTGCATGACTATTGACATCATAGTGCATGACTAGTGACATCACAAAGCATAACTATGACATCACAGTGCATAACTAGCAATATTATAATACTGTACAGAACATAAGTTTTTGTAAACAGTTGTGTCAAGACACACAGGTGTGCCATGACGGTTGGAACAAGTTAGGTGAGAAGGTGGTGGAGGCCAAAACTGTCAGTAGTTTCAAAGCGTTATATGACAAAGAGTGCTGGGAAGACGGGACACCACGAGCGTAGCTCTCATCCTGTAACTACACTTAGGTAATTACAGTTGTAATGTGTTTAGGAACATAATCTTATTTTCTGTAGACACGACTGAGTCCTAGAGCACTGCCTCAAAACTACTGTATCTCTGTACATATGAAGATACCGACTTTTAAGCTCATTCCATGTGCTTACCACTCTCACTGTAAAACAAGTATTCTTTTATACTTCTATGTCATATATATGTTTCCAATTTCCTCGAGTGCCCTCTCATTGTAGTCACCTAGTTGTGCTTGCAAAGGGTTGGGCTTCAGCTCTTTTGTCCCACCTCTCAACTGTCAATCAACTGGTGTACGTACAGGTTCCTGAGTGTATTGGGTTTCTATCTTATCTACATTTGAAACTGTGTATAGAGTTTGCCTTCACAGCATCGCTTCCTAATGCATTCCATCTGTTAACACTCTATGTTGTCATCCATTCTCATTCTCCTCTCTCTCTCTCTCTCTTCAGTTTTGTATCTGTTCACTAAACCTGTCATCATTGCTCATTTCTCTTTTATCTGTTACCTGCCTTTTGGAAAATCTTTAGACTTATTGAATTTCTTGCGCATTACCAGAAGATGTGAGCTCCATGTTGGAGCTACATCAGCTAGGCCTCATCTAACAAACTGTGTGTATTGTAAGCTATTCAAAGGATTCCTTGCTCAGGTTCTTCACACCAATATTTATGCACTCTCATTTCTTAATTAGAGTTAACTAAATACTTCTTTATTTTCTCTGAACTGTTTCTCAGAAAAGGTTTAAGTAAATTATTTGACTTTTCTGTCATTTATAACTATGTACAGTATATGAAATGTTTGCAACCAAAATGACTGCATTATCCTCTTTGAATGCTAAATTATAATAAATCAATATCTTTCATAGTAAAAATAGGTTGAGAAGTTCTACAATAATGTACATTAATATTGGCATAATAGCATGAGACCAGTGACATGACATGGTATAATGCACCAGTGACATGACATGGTATAATGTACCAGTGACATGACATGGTATAATGTACCAGTGACATGACATGGTATAATGAACCAGTGACATGACATGGTATAATGTACCAGTGACATGACATTGTATAATGTACCAGTGACATGACATGGTATAATGTACCAGTGACATGACATGGTATAATGTACCAGTGACATGACATGGTATAATGTACCAGTGACATGACATGGTATAATGAACCAGTGACATGACATGGTATAATGTACCAGTGACATGACATTGTATAATGTACCAGTGACATGACATGGTATAATGTACCAGTGACATGACATGGTATAATGTACTAGTGACATGACATGGTATAATGTACCAGTGACATGACATGGTATAATGTACCAGTGACATGACATGGTATAATGTACCAGTGACATGGCATGGTATAATGTACCAATGACATGGCATGGTATAATGTACCAGTGACATGACATGGTATAATGTACCAGTGACATGACATGGTATAATGTATCAGTGACATGACATGGTATAATTTACCAGTGACATGACATGGTATAATGTACCAGTGACATGACATGGCATGTTATAATGTACCAGTGACATGACATGGTATAATGTACCAGTGACATGGCATGGTATAATGTACCAATGACATGACATGGCATAATGTATGTGACATGACATTGTATAATGTACCATTGACATGACATGGCATAATGTATGTGACATGACATGGTATTATGTACCAGTGACATGACATGGTATAATGTACAAGACATGACCTGACATGGTATAATGTACCAGTGACATGACATGGTATAATGTACCAATGACATGACATTGCATAATGTATGTGACATGACATGGTATTATGTACCAGTGACATGACATGGTATAATGTACAAGACATGACCTGACATGGTATAATGTACCAGTGACATGACATGGTATAATATACCAATGACATGACATGGCATAATGTATGTGACATGACATGGTATTATGTACAAGTGACATGACATGGTATAATGTACATGACATGACCTGACATGGCATAATGTACCAGTAACATGACATGACATGGCATAATGTACCTGTGACATGACATGACATAATGTACTATTGTCATGGTCAGGGAACCTGTCAGACCTATCCGGGACCCCATAGTTAAGGTGAGGCGTTATATACAGTCATCTATCCCTCTACACCACACAGTCAACACTGCTTAACCCACTGACTGGGAGATGAGGACGCTATCCACTCCTCCATGCCCAGTCACTAACGCCATCACAGTTCTCTATATTGCCAGTTATATCACGCTTCAATACACGACTGGTGATATCACAGTTCAGTACATGACTGGTGACATCACAGTTCAGTACATGACTGGTGATATCACAGTTCAGTACATGACTGGTGACATCACAGTTCAGTACATGACTGGTGACATCACAGTTCAGTACATGACTGGTGACATCACAGTTCAGTACATGACTGGTGACATCACAGTTCAGTACACGACTGGTGACATCACAGTTCAGTACATGACTGGTGACATCACAGTTCAGTACATGACTGGTGACATCACAGTTCAGTACATGACTGGTGACATCACAGTTCAGTACATGACTGGTGACATCACAATTCAGTACATGACTGGTGACATCACAGTTCAGTACATGACTAGTGACATCACAGTTCAGTACATGACGGTGACATCACAGTTCAGTACATGACCGGTGACATCACAGTTCAGTACATGACCGGTGACATCACAGTTCAGTACATGACCGGTGACATCACAGTTCAGTACATGACCGGTGACATCACAGTTCAGTACATGACCGGTGACATCACAGTTCAGTACATGACCGGTGACATCACAGTTCAGTACATGACCGGTGACATCACAGTTCAGTACATGACCGGTGACATCACAGTTCAGTACATGACCGGTGACATCACAGTTCAGTACATGACCGGTGACATCACAGTTCAGTACATGACCGGTGACATCACAGTTCAGTACATGACCGGTGACATCACAGTTCAGTACATGACCGGTGACATCACAGTTCAGTACATGACCGGTGACATCACAGTTCAGTACATGACCGGTGACATCACAGTTCAGTACATGACCGGTGACATCACAGTTCAGTACATGACCGGTGACATCACAGTACAGTACATGACCGGTGACATCACAGTTCAGTACATGACCGGTGACATCACAGTTCAGTACATGACCGGTGACATCACAGTACAGTACATGACTAGTGACATCAGAGTTAGTACATGACCGGTGACATCACAGTACAGTACATGACTAGTGACATCAGAATACAGCTGTGATATGTTCACAAAATACCATGTAAATACTGTACTAAGAGTCTGATTTGTCATTATTCATACACCTCTGTATTTACCGTTGATATAAAAGTTTTTCAGCATTAATTTGTGTGATACATTATGAAATGTTTGTAATACATACATTAGACCTAATGATACATACACACTAGCAGGTATTCGGTCACTACCCCAAATACTGGACGAGACCTGCTGATACACACACACACTAGCAGGTACTCGGTCACTACCCCAAACACTGGACGAGACCTGCTGATACACACACACACTAGCAAGGACTCGTACACTACCCCAAACACTGGACGAGACCTGCTGATACACACACACACTAGCAGGTATTCGGTCACTACCCCAACACTGGACGAGACCTGCTGATACACACACACACTAGCAAGGACTCGTACACTACCCCAAACATGGACGAGACCTGCTGATACACACACACACTAGCAAGGACTCGGCCACTACCCAAACACTGGACGTCTCACCATTCATTTACCCATTGTGATGCAAGGGAATGTTATGGTTTACAGCAGGTTTACACTCACTATGCCACTGTGTTTTGCTTTGGTTACTAAGATATTAGTCGTGAAACTCTAACACTGCAAGTATATGGCAGGAGGTTTAAGCCTTACTAAGCCTTAAGTAAAGCCTTAAGTAGTAAGTAAAGCCTTTTAATGTGATTAAAGCCTTAAGCCTTTAATCACATTAAATGATGGTCATGGCAGAGGAAAACTTAGTTGTTAGTTAAAAGCCACAAAATGCAGGGAGCATTTGTTATTAATTAAAGCTGTGTTGAAGTCAAGACAGTATACTGTACTTTATAGAGCCCACAAACTATACTAAACAAATAATAAATATTATATATACAGCTAAAAGCAATATAAATAACCAAATAATCTAACATAATAAAGGAAACATTAAACAGAATATTTGAATTTCTAATTAAACCAGCTTTTAAATACACCACTAGAAATCTACTACTGCAGCTCCTATTCCTGAATTCACTTTCAATATCATTTAATAATTTCCTTAAATGCATACAGGTACTGAATGTGTAAGTTGACATCATCGTAGTATGAAAAGTATGTTGTTTCCAGGAATTTAAAGCTAACCAGTCATTCACAGACAACCACCAAAAATTCACTTATCAGACGCACACAAACTTCCAAGCAGAGCAAGGACATTAACTATTCAAAATCCTATACTGTATATATAACATAATTTAATAGAATATTATAAGACTGTACTGATGCATTAAGTCAGAATAAACTTCTTTACATGAATTCTGAATCTACCTACTTAAATAAAGGTGTGGTGCTCTTTCCAACACGCTCTGACTACTACTGAGATTTCATCAACTCCCCATAGAAGTAGAAATAAAAATGGGCTTTTTGGCATCAGTGTAAGTGGGTTAAAATAATTTATCAAAGTAAAACAGCAAATTTCAGTTAAGTTTACTATACTTTAATAATAGCAGGAGTGCCCACCTGCAAACTCATCACTGATTGATGACTATCTCATATTCTCACCATCACCACAAACTAATACAAACACAACAAAAATAATGCCATGAATTTACTGAAACACCCAATTCTGGTCGGCCCCTCAGTGCCCTTCCCCCCAGATATTAAGAACTAGTACTCCTAGGCCTTCATGTTGTTCCAGGACACTGAGACTTATGCAGCTCTATCAGCAACTAGAACCAGTACATATCAGGTTGTGTCAACTAGGAGAGGGGAAGAATGAGCATCAAATATCAACTCAAAAACTGAAGTGACAGTTTTTTCTACAAGAAAGTCTCAAGAAAACAAAGTAAAGCATTGTTTAAAGTGAAAAAAATAATGAGTAAAGCAATACAAATGATAGCAATGGGTGAACAACCCCAGCTCCAACTCACCCAGCCACAACTTGGTGGCAGTCGAGGTCACCCTGGGTCTCGAACTACTACTCACATTCCTCCTGAGCCACCACTACCAAACCCCGATCACAGTGTTAAATGGGAATAAGTGGATAGGAATGAGGTGGTATTGAGGGACTGATCAGAAACAGCCATTCCATTACATTCAATGGTCGATTTGGGTTGACCTTCACAGTAGCTCCTCGGAGCTTACAATAATGCCTTTTAAGAAGAAGATGGACTTGCTGAAAGAATAGACTAGATGGAAAATGAGCCGGCCCATAGCGGAAGAAGAGGACCTGGTTTCGGCCAGGGAAGAGAATTCTGAAAAGTGGAGTAAAATAGGTAAAAATAGCCAGGGAACACACATTGTGAAATAAGCACAATCCTCAAACATGAAAGGAAGACAAAAATAATGGCTTGGTTCTAGCATAGCAGTACAGTCCTTGTGGTGCCAGGCATGTGAGTGAGGAGGGTTGTAGCTCTGAACCTTGGGTAGCCTCAACTGCCTGTAGTGGTGACCAGATAAGTTGGAGCTGGGTGGAGTTGTTCACTTATTGATATCAATTTCAGTTTTCTTCATTCATTTCTTTCTTTTAAGCAGTAGTTTGTTTTGTTCAACATGGACTCTGTGGTTGAGGTTCCTTATGTTTTGTTTAATCTCTGAACCCCAGTTTCCTCTCACCCCAGTGAGAGGATCAGATTTCTATCCTGGCTTGTGGCAGGCCTGCATAAGTCTTGGAGGTGTGGCACAAGCTGTAGGCTTTGTGGTACCAGCACTATAGCTCTGGGCAGCCACTGATGACCCCTTTCCAGAAAACAGAATATCTCATAAGACATTGACAAAAAAAATAACAAAAATATTCAAGTTGTACATGGCAAGCATGAAAGAAGTCTTTGACTACTGAGTGCACTGAAAGCTGGTTTAGTTACAGAAGAAGCTGACTGTATGAAGAAACAACAATGACGGGTCTTCTCAGAGGGAAACTCTGCTCAGACGGGACTTATAATACCTTACCAATAAAGCTTCTACTAAGTGTAAAGCTTCCCAGACATTCACTCGCCATTAAGTGAGGAGTAAAGAAACCTATAATTGTGTGCGGGTGTGTGCTCACTTACTGTGTGCAGGGATCAATTAGGGACATTGACAAAAATACAATCCTTCCTCTCACATTATAAACACTGTAATACTGTACACTGTATTATCATGTACACTATATACTGGTATATTTAAAATAAATAAATAAATAATAATAGAAAAGTTGTATTAATTTGTCAACCACTTGGATTTTGTCCCACTTATAGTTGACATCCCATATAGCCTTCACTACTGTACTTCCTTCTTTTCTCAAGCGCTTCCTTTACTCTGAAAATAAGATCTTAACAAAATACAGTACAGTATATATATAGCTTTGGTACATTTGAGTGTTCAGCAACACACTGTGTTTTCTCATTACAGTCCACCTCTTCCTAACAGCCTGTACTTATCAATCTTGCCAATACTGTACCAATACGTTTGTGTCTGGCATGTGGGCAAGGGTTATGCGACGGGCATCAGTGATCTCCGTCTTCGGCTCGCAATCCAGGAACCTGGGATCAGTCCCCAGGCCAGACAGAAATGATTGGCAAGCTTTCCTTTTCCCTAATGCCTCTGTTCACCCAACAATAAAATAGGTATCAAGGAGTTAGGCAACTGCAATGGGTGCATCCTGGGGAAGGTCAGTATTTGGCCTAGGGGAGGCTAGACAAACCTAAGTACATTACTCTTATGTTCTTTGTACACACATTCTTGTGAAGAAAGATTACTGTATTATTATTATTTATTATTATTATTATATTATATTATTATTATTATTATTATTATTATAAGTACAAGCTTCCTATACCTGACAACAGAATTAATATGCTTCGACTGTGACTCCTCAATTCAGGTTTTTTATCCGAGACATTAGCCTTGTGGAAAATTTATGGAGCTTCTAGAGCTATTTTACAATGAGTGTTCCATGTATAGGGTGGGCTATGGGGCATGAAGCCTAGCTCTAGGGCCCTGCCTCTTGATTACTGGCTTTTATCTGATGAATTTATTCATCATAACATACCAGTGCTTTATCATGCCTGCTATTATTAAAGCTGAGAACAACAGAGGCTGTAATCACACTATGTAGGGTCCCCAGCCACTTTACATGGTACCCAAACCCTTTGTACAGTCCCCAGTCACTTTACATGGTGCCCAAACACTTTATAGGGTCCCCAGCCACTTTACATGGTACCCAAACACTTTGTAGGGTCCCCAGCCA
Organism: Procambarus virginalis; assembly: GCA_020271785.1. Taxonomy (NCBI): domain Eukaryota; kingdom Metazoa; phylum Arthropoda; class Malacostraca; order Decapoda; family Cambaridae; genus Procambarus; species Procambarus virginalis. Next base: position 10,772,968 of record WNGS01021324.1, read on the forward strand.
CTATACATGGTTCCCAAACACTTTGTAGGGTCCCCAGCCACTATACATGGTTCCCAACCACTTTTCAGGCTTTCCAATAACTTTGCAGGGTTCCCAACCGCTTTGCAGTGTCACCACAACTTTGCAGTATCCCCAACCATTTTATAAGCTTTCTAACCCCTTTGCAGGCTTCCCAATTTCTTTTCAGTGTCCCAAACCACTATACAAGATCCTCAACCACTTCACTAAAGAGGTAAATCTCAAAAGCCATAACTTGAAAAAGTGTGATGAGTCCTGGAAGGTGAAGAGGTGTAAATACACTCGGTCCAAGGGCTAGGCACCGGGACTCTAGAGCAAGATCCTGTTCCCGCAAGACACAACTAGGTAATCACACAAACACACGCTGCGAATAAGCTTTCACTATTTCCAGTATGAGAGCATATGATGCTTAACTGTTTGCCAAAATCCTGATAAAAAATCATATCCGAGTAGCTGACCTAGTCATATCTACCACCAAATGGTCATTCACTATTCCCGCATATCACAGAAAGAGAATGTGTTTTAAATACCTGTATGTATATAAATAATGAAAAAAATGTCTAAAGTATTGTAAATTTGGAATTGCTGTAAAGGTTTGTGGTGTGTGGTGAAGAAGGTGTCAAACAAAGGAAAAGCACAAGTTAAGACAATAACAGTCACCAGCGAGGACACAAGCTGCATGGGAAAACAGATGTGACATGGTCATAAAGTTTAAAATAAAAAACAGTATTTGCACAATACACGCATGAGGGGTAACCAAGGAATGTGCATAATGGCTTGGTGTTCTTAAGTAAACAGAAAGAAAAGCACAAATTTGCAAAAGCATTCAGAGACACACCATAAAATTAAGAAAAGGCATCTACACAATAAAACATGATTTAAGAGGAGGCATCTGCACAATAACCAACTATTTAACAGGAGGCATTTGCTTAATATTTCATTACATTTAAGAATTTTAGGTTCTCTATGACATGTTTTTTAACATTCTGGTCACCAAACCTTTACGTAACTTTAATAATATTCTCACTCCTATCAACAGCTTATTAGTTTTAAGCTTTCAAATTTATTTTGCCACATCTTGCCCAAAATGCTGTGCGTATTATTGGCTCTGTGCATACCTGTTCTATTAAGAAATTGAACATTCTGCTTGAAACTCATTATGTATGTATGTATGTATGTATGTATGTATGTATGTATGTATGTATGTATGTATGTATGTATGTATGTATGTATGTATGTATGCATGTATGTATGTATGTATGTATATATGTATGTATGTATGTACTTTTCCCTAAATATACATTATCATTATTATCATTAACAGAACACAAGTGTTGTACTCAAAAGATAGACATAATGCAATCAAATCTTCCCCTGACCTTTTGTGTACAACAGCCAGAAGGTAGACTCAGTAAATGATTTATTACTCAAAACTCAACAAAATATGACTAGCTAACAATAAAAGCAAACAACAAAATAATTACATGTTTGGTGACAGAAACAATTCAACTATCAAAACCTTCTCAGGCTTGTATAAGGTACTTGTAGATGACTCAACATGTCTAAAGAGATAAGGTGACCAAAATATTAAACATATAAGGTGTACTAGATAATAAGCATGACGTATCTCAATAACTGCCACAACAAAGGAATATTGATAAACATAGACATGAACTGAACTGGTTTTATATATATATATATATATATATATATATATATATATATATATATATATATATATATATATATATATATATATATATATATATATATATATATATATATATCACTAAGAACTCTTTGACCCGGCCAGGATTCGAACCCATGCCGTCCAGGATCACCCCTAAACGTACACAGTACCGTGACCACCGCACAATCATTGGTGCGGTGGTCACGGTACTGTGTACGTTTAGGGGTGATCCTGGACGGCATGGGTTCGAATCCTGGCCGGGTCAAAGAGTTCTTAGTGATATATGGCTTGCGCGTTCATGCAGCTTTCTCACATATATATATATATATATATATATATATATATATATATATATATATATATATATATATATATATATATATATATATATATATATATATATATCTCAATACAAACATGAAGTATACTACATATCGAATACCTAACTATGGCAAGTGAAAGAAAATAGTCAGTAGAGTACATTACTTATTACAAAGGACTGTCTGCTATATGTACGGTACTTTTAATAATGTATATGACTTTTCAATTCAAAGTTGAAAATAATAAACTCTAATACTGTACTATTATTTACAAAATTTATGATGTAAAGAACGAAATGAAGTGACTTTCAATACAAGCAATTACTGTACGCATGAAGGACAGGGTAACTAAAGTAAGCTGCAACATCACAAAATGCAGGAAATAATGACTAAATACTCTCCAAAACACAAAGAATAATTATATGACTAAATAATGATATACAATACACAGGCTAAAAAAAAAAGAGAGGACAAATGCATACTGTACCTACTAAACTTTATATTAATTTATACATGTAAGAAAAACACACCTACTTACATGACACTGGAAAGCAAACATAAGACATATTTAGGTATACAAAAATAATGGTTTTAATATGGTAAGTGATACTTCTGTACATTACAATTGTTTGGTTTTAATGTCAACACAATAGTGGCAGTCATTAAAATATTTATCAGAAGATATCATGGAGGTCATAAAGAGGTACTGTAAAATATATTTTGGGAGCAGGTTTTTCCAATAAACATGTCATTAAACACAACAGTATTGTGACTATTATTAATTTTCTTTTGGATATTTTCCATTCTATGCAAATATCTTTTACCATTTGGAGGGTGAAGAAACACTAGATCCCCTAATTTTCCATTTTTATTGTTCGATGTTTTGTCAGCAATGTGACATCTTCAGGAGTACACTCTGTTGCACTAACACAGCTATACAACAATCGTAAGAGGCTTCATATACTTAAGGCTGTATTCATCCAGGAGCTGACACCAGTAATGAACATACAGATGAATTCGACTTTGAGCATACAACTGTTCGATGGTCCTCCATTGATTCAGAGGGAAGATGTAAGACCTACATTGGGGGACAGCTAGAAGCTGGAGTCAGGCAACAATCACCACACCCTCTCCTTCATCGCTCCCTATGATTAAGGGGGGTTAGGTGAATCGTAGAGTGAGGTACCCACACTTATAAATGTCTAGATTTCTCCTTGTAAGCTCAGTATAGCTGTGTTAGTGCAACAGAGTGTACTCCTCAAGATGTCACATTGCTGACGAAATGTCGAACAATAAAAATGGAAAGACTGCGTGATTTCGGGATTCTTTACCCTCCCGATGGAAGAAGACATTTGTGTAGAATGGAAAATATCCAAAAGAAAATTAATAATAGCCACAATGCTGTTGTGTTTAATGACATACACCAGAATTATTTACCAGCTTTATTATAAGATTTGATGGGAAAAACATGCCAGGTTAAGCCTCAGCCTCATAATATATCACACAAGCTTTCTAGCTATTTACTCCCCATCAATAGAAAGAAGAAAAGTGTCAAATATATTAAACTGATCCAAATTCATAGATACTGCTGTCAACAGCACAACTTATTTATGTTTTTACTGAATGCATTCTCAGCTGGTGAAAAACTTTAAAATTTTATTTTTTTGCAAACAAAGTGGTAGACAGATGGAATAAATTAAATGAATAAATGCCAGCACCATAAGATTTTTCAGAACTTCATATGACAATGATCACAGGGTAAAACTGGACACCACAAGTAATGCTCCCATCTTGTAGATACACTTTTGATAATTACAGTACTACATAAATGTTTGCACGCCTATTACAACACTGGAACCTTGCTGTGATGCAGGGGAACAAGATCGCTGTGGCTTGGTCTGTGACCAGACCAGGAAGGGAGGTACTTGTATACATACTTTTTGTTATATAAAATATTATGGCCAAATACTCTTGCCCTATTTAGCCAGGCCTCTGGGTTCCTTTAACTGGAACAAAGTAGAAATGCACAAACTCTCTCACTCATTGGTTATTGATTAAAACAAAACCTTTGATTAGGAACTAATTGTGAAATACACACAGAAATCACAGTAGCATGATATATCATATGAACAAACCCACAAGGGCCATGATGAGGGTTCTAACCTATGTCCGGGATAACCCCAGACGCACCTTAGTCGACTGCACCACGACATGGTTAAAAGAATTGCAACCTGGAGTGCTACTGCCCTCACAACGATCCCGCAGCTTCTCCAAAGCACAAACCGGGGTTTCACACAATTTCCCCATACACCCCGGGCTCTGTCAATCAGACATTCTACCTCTTCGCCCTTACTTCAATACACGGTTTGTGCTTTGGAGAAGCTGCAGGATCCTCGTGAGGGAGGTAGTACTTCAGGTTACAATTCTTTTAACCATGTTGCGGTGCAGTCGACTAAGGCGCATCTGGGATCATCCCAGACGAAGGTTCAAATCCCTCATCACGGCCCTTGTGGATGTGTTCCTTTAACTGTGAAATGTTAGTTTAAAAACTTCCATAATAAAGCAGTACCACTAAACTAAAATTTTATCAAGGACATTTGAATTGGTTTTCTGTTAATGCTGATCAGAGACCAGGCTGTGGGGACCTTGACCCCCGGAATCAATGCAAGGTAACCGCAAACTATGGGGTTAAACTCTTATGATAATCAATCTTTAGTTTACTTATTACAATAATAGCTATCCTGGGTTCAACAGTCTTACCATCCATCTGTTTTTAGTTGATTCATATACAGTACCTGTACTGTAACTGTATGGTAACAAATCCACCTATTCCACGAATGAAGACACCTGGAATGTTTCAGAATCCTCCCACAGAAGGATGAGCCTACCCAAGTAGCCCTGCCCATGGAATGGCTTCCTACACCAGTGGGGAGTGTATGATAATGGATATAGGAAAGTGAGTTTCAAGGTAATGTACTCAAACAGCGATGGGATTACTAATAAAGCAAGTGAACTGGCCGAAAGGGCACAGAAAGAAAAACCAGATATAATAGGACACACAGAAACAAAATTGTCAGGCATCATAACAAAGCAGTGTTTCCACAGGACTACTATATAGTATGGAAAGAGAGGAAAGAGAGAGGAGGAGGAGGAGCAGTGGCCCTGTAGACAAGGAAGGGCTAGTTTTGAAGAGATGGAAATTTCAGGCTGTAAAAGATTCAAAGACTACATAACAGGAACTATGACAATGGGTGGACCTAAGATAGTGGTAGCAGTCATTTACAACCCTCCATTAAATGACAGATGACCCAGACAGGAGTTTGATAGGAACAACATGGCAACCATTAATATGAATACTGTAGAGAGAGCAGCTTCAGTTGCCTGCAAGAATGGCTCCAGACTCTTAATGTGGGCGACTTCAACCACGGAAAGATAGACTGGAAGAATGGGGAACCACACGGAGGTCCAGATACATGGAGAACTAAACTCTTGAAAGTGGCAAGAAGAAACTTTGTGAGCCAACATATCAAGGCCTTCCCAATCATGCCAAAGACTGCACCTCTCTTAACCAGTTTAAGATAAAAACTAAAAACTACCTAATAAATGCCATGTAAGCTACCTTACCCTTAAATGTCAACCCATGTCTTATTACTGTAATGAATGCTGTTTGTTGACCAACTTTATATAACTGCTATTCTCTGCCTTGTTACCCCCTCTTTTTTTTATTTTTCATTTTTTTAATGCAATTTATACTTTACGCTCAATTACTATTAAGTTTTAGTCTAAGTGTTTTATCCCCCTCACCTTGGTCGAAATGCTATGCGTACTAGTGGCTTTAGGTATTGTATGCACTATCTCTATCTTTAAATCCATCAATATGTATGTAACTCAGTGGATGTACCTTTACTTGAATAAAGAATCTGAATCTGAATGGACCCACAAGACAGAGGTTAATTCGAATGAGAGAGAGACGAACCAGCTAGACTCGACCTGATATTCACCTTGAATGAGTCATAAATAAGGGAAGTCAAATTTGAAGCCCCCATGGGAATGAATGACCACAGTGTACTGACACTTGAGTATCTGGTGGAGGTAGGAATAACGTACCCAAGGAAGGAATCGGAAAGGAATGGCTAAATTACTGAAGAGGAAAATATGACGAGATGAGGAACTTCCTAATGGGAATACCATGGGAAACAGAACTCAGAGAAAAGACTGCACAAGATATGATGGACTACATCGCCCAGGAGTGCCAGGAAACTGCAGACAGGTTTATCCTGGCCCAAAGAGAGAAAAATAAAAGCAACATAAGAATCCATGGTTCAATCAGGAATGTAAGTTAGCGAAGCAATTAAGTACAAGAGCGAAGTACAAGAACATGGAGAAACTACAGAAATAACAGAACACTAGAGAGCAGGGAGATATACCAGATGGCCAGGAATACGTACTTCAGAGTGAGGAGAGAAGCAGAGAGAAAGTATGAAAATGACATCAAGAGTAAAGCCAAGACCCAACCAAAACTGCTCCACAGCCACATCAGGAGGAAAACAGCAGTGAAGGAACAAGTGATGAGAAAAGAAGAGAACATATACACAGAGAATGACAAGGAAAAACTCAACAAGATTTTCAAGGTCTTCACAATAGAGCAAGAAGCCCCTGTACTAAGAGAGGAGGTGGCAAACCAAGCAACTTTGGAGGAATTTGAGCTCACCAGTCAAAAGGAATCTGTTGCAGCTGAATGTTACAAAGGCTGTTGGGGCTGATAGAATGTCAATATGGATATTAAAAGAGGGTGCAGAAGCACTGAGTGTGCCACTCTCTATGGTGTATAACAGGTCACGAAAACAGGAGACCTACCAGGAAGCTGAAAGACAGCTAAAGTAGTCCCAATATACATAAAGGGTGACAAGGAAGAGGTACTGAGCTACAGGCCAGTTTCCCTAACTTGTATATCTTGGAAGTTGATGGAGAAGATCGTGAGGAAAAGGCTCGTATAACATCTGGAGGGAAGGAGCCTTGTAATACACCACCAGCATAGGTTCAGAGATGGTAAATCGTGCCTCACTGGGTTAATAGAATTCTATGACCAGGTGACCAAAATTAGGCAAGAAAGAGAAGGGTGGGCAGACTGCATTTTCTTGGACTATCAGAAAGCCTTTGACTCAGTACCCCCATAAAGACTGTTACAAAAATTGGAGAAACAGGCAGGAGTAAAAGGTAAGGTGCTCCAGTGGAAAAGGGAATATCTAAGCAACAGGAAAGAGAGAGTATCTGTGAGGAGGAAGACATCAGAGTGGCATGATGTTATTAGTGGAGTCCCACAGGGCTCTGTACTCGGACCCATCTTGTTTCTGATATATGTGAATGATCTGTTCATATGTAAATAATCTTCCAGAGGGTATAGACTCATTCTTCTCGATGTTTGCTGATGATGCAAAAATTATGAGAAGAATCAAGACAGATGAAGATAGACAGAGACTACAGCACAAACTGGAGGAATGGTCTAAAAAATGGCTACTAAAGTTTAGCTCAGGAAAGTGTCAAGTAATGAAATTAGGTGAAGGGAGCAAGAGGGCTGAATACAAGGTACCACCTAGGAGGTGAAATCCTGCAAGAGTCAAATAGAGAGAAAGATCTGGGGGGTTGATATCATGCCGAACTTGTCCCCAGATGCAGACATCAAAAGGATATCATCAGAGGCATATGCTAGACTGGCCAACATAAGAACTGCCTTTAGAAACTTGTGTAAAGAATCATTCAGAACCTTGTATACCACTTATGTCATACCAATCCTGAAGACTGCAGCTCCAGCCTGGAGTTCATGCCTAGTTAAACACAAGACAAAGTTAGAGAAGATGCAGAGGTATGCCGCCAGACTAGTCCCAGAAATGAGAGGTATGAGCTACAAGGAAAGGCTACAAGAGCTAAACCTCATGTTCCTGGAAGACAGAAGAGTAAGGGGCGATATGATCACCACCCACAAAGTTCTCAGGGGAATTGACAAGGTGGACAAGGACAAACTATTTAGCATGGGTGGGACATGACAGAGGGGACACAGGTGGAAACCTAGTACCCAAATGAGCCACAGTGACATGAGAAAGAATTTTGTCAGCATCAGAAGTCTTTCAGTCTCTCTCTCTCCCTCTCCCTCTCTCTCTTCCTCTCTTTCTCCTTCCTCGCTTTCTCCTTCCTCTCTTTTGCCTCTCCCCTTTCTCACCCTTCTTAATTCCCTCTCTCCTCCTGTCCAGGCAAGTATGAGTAAGAAGTCAGAAGGTTAACCTCGCCCTCCATTAGTTAAGAGGCATGCCAAACAACTTTTAATAGGGAAATTACTCTAGGATGCTGTTTTGCCTCAAATTAACACGAGTATTATCACCCATTAGTTATGAGATCAGTTTGGGATAACTCTTGTCAAACAGCTTTAATTAAAAATTCTTATAGAATGCTGAGTGTGAGGTTTTCAAGAGGCACATGGGTCAAGACTCAACTGGTAGGTGGCAACAAACACCCCTCCCCCTTTCCCATCTGACACTAGCTGGGGAAAGTATTCGAGTATATACCACCGGCGTATGATGATAAAATTCAGAGTGCCTGGGAACTGGACCCAGACCGGGTCATCCAGGGACCGGGTTGAGGGGCAGTGACTCTCCAGCGGGTCGAGAGGCTGTGGTCAACGGTAACGTCTGATATCTCTGATGTATTGTCCATGTCTAAATTACTTACTATTTTGCCAGGGTAAGATAATGACTTAGGAATTTGCCAGTGTGGGTGACTTAAGAATTTGTGGTGAATATCATAATTTCCATTAAATAAAATCTTTTTAAATTTCCATCTTTATGTGTCACTAGATTCCCTCTTGAAATCTCCCGTGTGTGACATCAAGGATGTTGAACCTCCTTGTGTGAACCGCCCAAATTCTCCAGCATTAAATTGTTTAACATAACTGTTAATAAGTGATTACATCAAAAGAAGACATCTCCTAGTAGTAATTAAATTAAAGTCAACACGGCATGGCAGTTTCCCCCCATGAACCATTGGCAATCCCCTAATTAGTAATTATCAGTACTTTTGTAGTAACTAATGTGTAATGGGGTGGTGGCAGCCGATGTTTCTCCTTTGAATTGAGATTAAGTATTTCCTTGAATATACCACTGGTTCTGTGTGAGACTAGTTGTACCAGGTTACACTCAACTGTAAATACTGTGTAGACTGTTGAAGGAAATATACTTAAGAGCACCAGTGTGTAAACTTACAGTGGTACAGTGGTATCAGGAAGTGATTACAATAATAGCAGGTGTTACAAGTGGTTCCCCAGAGTTAGCACAATAGTACCCCAGGGGGCCCACTTCAACACACCAAGCATCTGGAGTTTATGTACTTTACAATCAAAGCCTAATTTCAGAGACCTACCACCTGATTTCTTACTTAGGCAAGAGTCAAACTGGTAGACTGATAACTCCAAAAGATAAAAAGGGCTAAGCTGTGATGCACAGTGGCACAAGCTATGAAAATGAAGAGACCCGGCATCCCAAGAGGCTCAAATATCCAGGCACAAGACCCTGCTGAAGTTAGTTAGTTTAGTTCATTTATTATGCACCCCATACCCATCTTGTGGGCAGTAGTGGAAAGGGTTACAGAGGCACATAATGGGCTCAGGGACAGAACCCCAAAATTCATTTAGCTAAGCAAGTTACACTCTCCCTCAAGAGATGGTCATCTGGAAGACAGAGTTATGGTTGGACTTACTAAACTCCCAAGCTCTGAAATCAAAGCAGAACATGATGGAAAAGAATGCCTTCAATATGATGAACTTCTGAAGATATAAAATAAGAGGGATAAGCCTATGGCTGTCTGAGCTTGACCACTAAGCACAGCATCTGGTAGATGACTTTTAATAAAGAGAGTTGGAATGCTTGACAATAATGTGTCATTAGTGACAGATATCACTACTGTGAATATACTTTTGCTCAGTTTACAATTAAATCCCTTAAATCCTCTTTGACTATTGGAGCCATCTATAGATTTCCCAATACTAACATAGCTTCTTTCTCAGATAACCTAAGGAATCTTATTATTAACAACAATCTCAACAAAAACCACATCATTCTGGGAGGAGACTTCAATATTGACCTTTGTCAACAAAATTGCTCTCAAGTTGACTATTTCCTTAACAGCATGAACTCCTGTATGCTAATCCCAAATCCCCACAGTCACCAAACCTACCCGAGTCACTCAAACATCAGCCACTACTTTGGATCACATATGGACAAACATAACAGCTCCCTTTGTATCTGGTATAATCTACGACAGAACAACTGACCACTATCCTACCTTTCTCATAGCGAACATGGACATAACACCACCAAAAGCAAGAAACTTTCACTTAGGTTACACAGTGAATCAGCTTTAGGCAATCTTACAAATACACTTCACAATATTAACTGGGATTCTGAATTTAATAATACCCAGGATATAAATTCATTAGCTAACCTCTTCCTCTCCAAAACTCTAACCCTCTACAACCTTCATTGTCCCCTTCTTACCAAGCAAGTAACTGACAAAAGATTAAACAATCCATGGCTCACAAGTGGCATTCTCAACTCAATCAACAAGAAACATGAAAATGAAAGGAAACTTAGGATTGGCCTAGTTTCAAAGGAAGTAGCTAAAAGGTACTCATCAATGCTTACCAGTATCATAAGAAAGGCAAAACTTACATATTATGTGAATAGATTCAATGAAGTAAAAGGCAACATGAAAAGCACATGGAAAACAATCTAAAGTATCCTAGGAACTAAACAACACTCACATAACCAAATAAAACTCTATAAGGATGGGAATACACCGTCAACTGATTTAGAAATGGCAAATGAATTTAATAGCTTCTTTTCATCGGTTGGTGCTAATCTTGCCAGTAAAATCCCACAGACTCAGACACATATTAACACATATCTCTCGGGCAGCTATCCAAACTCTCTTCTCCTTTCATCAATCAGCCCAGCAGATGTTGTGTCCATCATACACTCTCTAAAAACCAAGGCAGGGAACACCAGTGAAATTCCGCCTAATGTATACAAGAGTGCCTCCCATGCCCTTGCCCCACCCATAGCTCTACTGTTCAACAAATCTATAGTGTGTCACACCTTCCCTGATATCCTTAAAAAGCAAGAGTAACGCCAGTCCATAAAGGAGGCAATCGGCGGACATAAACAATTATAGGCCAATATCAAATCTACCCATTCTATCAAAAATATTTGAAAAAATTATTTACAAACAGCTCTATTCCTACCTCGTAAAATTCGACATACTCAGCCCCTGCCAGTTGGCTTCTGGCTTCCAGTCCCAAAAGAGCACCAATGATGAAATCATTAGTCTCCTTNTCATTTCTCTTTTATCTGTTACCTGCCTTTTGGAAAATCTTTAGATTTATGAATTTCTTGTGGCATTACCAGAAGATGTGAGCTCCATGTTGGAGCTACATCAGCTAGGCCTCATCTAACAAACTGTGTGTATTGCAAGCTATTCAAAGGATTCCTTGCTCAGGTTCTTCAACCAATATTTATGCACTCTCATTTCTTAATTAGAGTTAACTAAATACTTCTTTATTTTCTCTGAACTATTTCTCAGAAAAGGTTTAAGTAAATTATTGACTTTTCTGTCATTTATAACTATGTACAGTATATGAAATGTTTGCAACCAAAATGACTGCATTATCCTCTTTGAATGCTAAATTATAATAAATCAATATCTTTCATAGTAAAAATAGGTTGAGAAGTTCTACAATAATGTACATTAATATTGGCATAATAGCATGAGACCAGTGACATGACATGGTATAATGCACCAGTGACATGACATGGTATAATGTACCAGTGACATGACATGGTATAATGTACCAGTGACATGACATGGTATAATGAACCAGTGACATGACATGGTATAATGTACCAGTGACATGACATTGTATAATGTACCAGTGACATGACATGGTATAATGTACCAGTGACATGACATGGTATAATGTACCAGTGACATGACATGGTATAATGTACCAGTGACATGACATGGTATAATGAACCAGTGACATGACATGGTATAATGTACCAGTGACATGACATTGTATAATGTACCAGTGACATGACATGGTATAATGTACCAGTGACATGACATGGTATAATGTACCAGTGACATGACATGGTATAATGTACCAGTGACATGACATGGTATAATGTACCAGTGACATGACATGGTATAATGTACCAGTGACATGGCATGGTATAATGTACCAATGACATGGCATGGTATAATGTACTAGTGACATGACATGGTATAATGTACCAGTGACATGACATGGTATAATGTATCAGTGACATGACATGGTATAATTTACCAGTGACATGACATGGTATAATGTACCAGTGACATGACATGGCATGTTATAATGTACCAGTGACATGACATGGTATAATGTACCAGTGACATGGCATGGTATAATGTACCAATGACATGACATGGCATAATGTATGTGACATGACATTGTATAATGTACCATTGACATGACATGGCATAATGTATGTGACATGACATGGTATTATGTACCAGTGACATGACATGGTATAATGTACAAGACATGACCTGACATGGTATAATGTACCAGTGACATGACATGGTATAATGTACCAATGACATGACATTGCATAATGTATGTGACATGACATGGTATTATGTACCAGTGACATGACATGGTATAATGTACAAGACATGACCTGACATGGTATAATGTACCAGTGACATGACATGGTATAATGTACCAATGACATGACATGGCATAATGTATGTGACATGACATGGTATTATGTACCAGTGACATGACATGGTATAATGTACATGACATGACCTGCCATGGCATAATGTACCAGTAACATGACATGACATGGCATAATGTACCCATGACATGACATAATGTACTATTGTCATGGTCAGGGAACCTGTCAGACCTATCCGGGACCCCATAGTTAAGGTGAGGCGTTATATACAGTCATCTATCCCTCTACACCACACAGTCAACACTGCTTAACCCACTGACTGGGAGATGAGGACGCTATCCACTCATCCACGCCCAGTCACTAACGCCATCACAGTTCTCTATATCGCCAGTTATATCACACTTCAATACACGACTGGTGATATCACAGTTCAGTACACGACTGGTGATATCACAGTTCAGTACATGACTGGTGATATCACAGCTCAGTACATGACTGGTGACATCACAGTTCAGTACATGACTGGTGACATCACAGTTCAGTACATGACTGGTGACATCACAGTTCAGTACATGACTGGTGACATCACAGTTCAGTACATGACTGGTGACATCACAGTTCAGTACATGACTGGTGACATCACAGTTCAGTACATGACTGGTGACATCACAGTTCAGTACATGACTGGTGACATCACAGTTCAGTACATGACTGGTGACATCATAGTTCAGTACATGACTGGTGATATCACAGTTCAGTACATGACTGGTGATATCACAGTTCAGTACATGACTGGTGATATCACAGTTCAGTACATGACTGGTGACATCACAGTTCAGTACATGACTGGTGACATCACAGTTCAGTACATGACTGGTGACATCACAGTTCAGTACATGACTGGTGACATCACAGTTCAGTACATGACTGGTGACATCACAGTTCGGTACATGACTGATGACATCACAGTTCAGTACATGACTGGTGATATCATAATACAGCAGTGATATGTTCACAAAATACCATGTAAATACTGTACTAAGAGTCTGATTTGTCATTATTTCATACACCTCTGTATTTACCATTGATATAAAAGTTTTTCAGCATTAATTTGTGTGATACATTATGAAATGTTTGTAATACGTACATTAGACCCAATGATACATACACACTAACAGGTATTCGGTCACTACCCCAAATACTGGACGAGACCTGCTGATAATCACACACACTAGCAAGGACTCGGACACTACCCCAAACACTGGACGAGACCAGCTGATACACACACACACTAGCAGGTACTCAGTCACTACCCCAAACACTGGACGAGACCTGCTGATACACACACACACTAGCAAGGACTCGGACACTACCCCAAACACTGGACGAGACCAGCTGATACACACACACACTAGCAGGTACTCGGTCACTACCCCAAACACTGGACGAGACCTGCTGATACACACACACACTAGCAAGGACTCGGACACTACCCCAAACACTGGACGAGACCTGCTGATACACACACACACTAGCAGGTACTCGGTCACTACCCCAAACACTGGACGAGACCTGCTGATAAACACACACACTAGCAAGGACTCGGACACTACCCAACACTGGACAAGACCTGCTGATACACACACACACTAGCAGGTACTCGGTCACTACCCCAAACACTGGACGAGACCTGCTGATAAACACACACACTAGCAAGGACTCGGACACTACCCCAACACTGGACAAGACCTGCTGATACACACACAATAGCAAGGACTCGGTCACAACCCAAACACTGGACAAGACCTGCTGATACACACACAATAGCAAGGACTCGGCCACTACCCAAACACTGGACGTCTCACCATTCATTTACCCATTGTGATGCAAGGGAATGTTATGGTTTACAGCAGGTTTACACTCACTATGCCACTGTGTTTTGCTTTGGTTACTAAGAAATTAGTCGTAAAACTCTAACACTGCAAGTATATGACAGGAGGTTTAAGCCTTACTAAGCCTTAAGTAAAGCCTTAAGTAGTAAGTAAAGCCTTTTAATGTGATTAAAGCCTTAAGCCTTTAATCATATTAAAAGATGGTCATGGCAGAGGAAAACTTAGCAGTTAGTTAAAAGCCACAGGAGCAGGGAGCATTTGTTATTAATTAAAGCTGTGTTGAAGTCAAATACAGTATACTGTACTTTATACAGCCCACAAACTATACTAAAACAAAATAATAATATTATATATACAGCTAAAAGCAATATAAATAACCAAATAATCTAACATAATAAAGGAAACATTAAACAGAATATTTGAATTTCTAATAAAACCTGCTTTTAAATACACCACTAGAAATCTACTACTGCAGCTCCTATCCCTGAATTCACTTTCAATATCATTTAATAATTTCCTTAAATACATACAGGTACTGAATGCATAAGTTGACGTCATCGTAGTATGAAAAGTATGTAGTTTCCATGAATTTAAAGCTAACCAGCTATTCAGACAACCACCAAAAATTCACTTATCAGACGCACACAAACTTCCAAGCAGAGCAAGGACATTAACTATTCAAAATCCTATACTGTATATATAACATAATTTAATAGAATATTATAAGACTGTACTGATGCATTAAGTCAGAATAAACTTCTTTACATGAATTCTGAATCTACCTACTTAAATAAGGTGTGGTGCTCTTTCCAACATGCTCAGACTACTTCTGAGATTTCATCAACCCCCATAGAAGTAGAAATAAAAATGGGCTTTTTGGCATCAGTGTAAGTGGGTTAAAATAATTTATCAAAGTAAAACAGCAAATTTCAGTTAAGTTTACTATACTTTAATAATAGCAGGAGTGCCCACCTGCAAACTCATCACTGATTGATGACTATCTCATATTCTCACCATCACCACAAACTAAACAAACACAACAAAAATAATGCCATGAATTTACTGAAACACCCAATCTGGTCGGCCCCTCAGTGCCTTCCCCCCAGATATTAAGAACTAGTACTCCTAGGCCTTCATGTTGTTCCAGGACACTGAGACTTATGCAGCTCTATCAGCAACTAGAAACAGTACATATCAGGTTGTGTCAACTAGGAGATGGGAAGAATGAGCATCAAATATCAACTCAAAAACTGAAGTGACAGTTTTTTTCTACAAGAAAGTCTCAAGAAAACAAAGTAAAGCATTGTTTAAAGTGAAAAAAATAATGAGTAAAGCAATACAAATGATAGCAATGGGTGAACAACCCCAGCTCCAACTCACCCAGCCACAACTTGGTGGCAGTCGAGGTCACCCTGGGTCTCGAACTACTACTCACATTCCTCCTGAGCCACCATACCAAACCCCGATCACAGTGTTAAATGGGAATAAGTGGATAGGAATGAGGTGGTATTGAGGGACTGATCAGAAACAGCCATTCCATTACATTCAATGGTCGATTTTGGGTTGACCTTCACAGTAGCTCCTCGGAGCTTACAATAATGCCCTTTAAGAAGAAGATGGACTTGCTGAAAGAATAGACTAGATGGAAAATGAGCCGGCCCATAGCGGAAGAAGAGGACCTGGTTTCGGTCAGGGAAGAGAATTCTGAAAAGTGGAGTAAAATAGGTAAAAATAGCCAGGGAACACACATTGTGAAATAAGCACAATCCTCAACATGAAAGGAAGACAAAAATAATGGCTTGGTTCTAGCATAGCAGTACAGTCCTTGTGGTGCCAGGCATGTGAGTGAGGAGGGTTGTAGCTCTGAACCTTGGGTAGCCTCAACTGCCTGTAGTGGTGACCAGATAAGTTGGAGCTGGGTGGAGTTGTTCACTTATTGATATCAATTTCAGTTTTCTTCATTCATTTCTTTCTTTTAAGCAGTAGTTTGTTTGTTTAACATGGACTCTGTGGTTGAGGTTCCTTATGTTTTGTTTAATCTCTGAACCCCAGTTTCCTCTCACCCCAGTGAGAGGATCAGATTTCTATCCTGGCTTGTGGCAGGCCTGCATAAGTCTTGGAGGTGTGGCACAAGCTGAAGGCTTTGTGGTACCAGCACTATAGCTCTGGGCAGCCACTGATGACCCCTTTCCAGAAAACAGAATATCTCATAAGACATTGACAAAAAAAATAACAAAAATATTCAAGTTGTACATGGCAAGCATGAAAGAAGTCTTTGACTACTGAGTGCACTGAAAGCTGGTTTAGTTACAGAAGAAGCTGACTGTATGAAGAAACAACAATGACGGGTCTTCTCAGAGGGAAACTCTGCTCAGACGGGACTTATAATACCTTACCAATAAAGCTTCTACTAAGTGTAAAGCTTCCCAGACATTCACTCGCCATTAAGTGAAGAGTAAAGAAACCTATAATTGTGTGCGGGTGTGTGCTCACTTACTGTGTGCAGGGATCAATTAGGGACATTGACAAAAATACAATCCTTCCTCTCACATTATAAACACTGTACACTGTATTATCATGTACACTATATACTGGTATATTTAAAAATAAATAAATAAATAATAATAGAAAAGTTGTATTAATTTGTTAACCACTTGGATTTTGTCCACTTATAGTTGACATCCAATATAGCCTTCACTACTGTACTTCCTTCTTTTCTCAAGCGCTTCCTTTACTCTGAAAATAAGATCTTAACAAAATACAGTACAGTATATATATAGCTTTGGTACATTTGAGTGTTCAGCAACACACTGTGTTTTCTCATTACAGTCCACCTCTTCCTAACAGCCTGTACTTATCAATCTTGCCAATACTGTACCAATACGTTTGTGTCTGGCATGTGGGCAAGGGTCATGCGACGGGCATCGTGATCTCCGTCTTCGGCTCGCAATCCAGGAACCTGGGATCAGTCCCCAGGCCAGACAGAAATGATTGGCAAGCTTTCCTTTTCCCTAATGCCTCTGTTCACCCAACAATAAAATAGGTATCAAGGAGTTAGGCAACTGCAATGGGTGCATCCTGGGGAAGGTCAGTATTTGGCCTAGGGGAGGCTAGACAAACCTAAGTACATTACTCTTATGTTCTTTGTACACACATTCTTGTGAAGAAAGATTACTGTATTATTATTATTTATTATTATTATTATATATTATTATTATTATTTATTATTATAAGTACAAGCTTCCTATACCTGACAACAGAATTAATATGCTTCGACTGTGACTCCTCAATTCAGGTTTTTTATCCGAGACATTAGCCTTGTGGAAAATTTATGGAGCTTCTAGAGCTATTTTACAATGAGTGTTCCATGTATAGGGTGGGCTATGGGGCATGAAGCCTAGCTCTAGGGCCCTGCCTCTTGATTACTGGCTTTTATCTGATGAATTTATTCATCATAACATACCAGTGCTTTATCATGCCTGCTATTATTAAAGCTGAGAACAACAGAGGCTGTAATCACACTATGTAGGGTCCCCAGCCACTTTACATGGTACCCAAACCCTTTGTACAGTCCCCAGTCACTTTACATGGTGCCCAAACACTTTATAGGGTCCCCAGCCACTTTACATGGTACCCAAACACTTTGTAGGGTCCCCAGCCACTATACATGGTTCCCAAACACTTTGTAGGGTCCCCAGCCACTATACATGGTTCCCAACCACTTTTCAGGCTTTCCAATAACTTTGCAGGGTTCCCAACCACTTTGCAGTGTCACCACAACTTTGCAGTATCCCAAACCATTTTATAAGCTTTCTAACCCCTTTGCAGGCTTCCCAATTTCTTTTCAGTGTCCCAAACCACTATACAAGATCCTCAACCACTTCACTAAAGAGGTAAATCTCAAAAGCCCATAACTTGAAAAAGTGTGATGAGTCCTGGAAGGTGAAGAGGTGTAAATACACTCGGTCCAAGGGCTAGGCACCGGGACTCTAGAGCAAGATCCTGTTCCCGCAAGACACAACTAGGTAATCACACAAACACACGCTGCGAATAAGCTTTCACTATTTCCAGTATGAGAGCATATGATGCTTAACTGTTTGCCAAAATCCTGATAAAAAATAAGTGATGCTTTATAATAGTCTTCATATCCGAGTAGCTGACCTAGTCATATCTACCACCAAATGGTCATTCACTATTCCCGCATATCACAGAAAGAGAATGTGTTTTAAATACCTGTATGTATATAAATAATGAAAAAAATGTCTAAAGTATTGTAAATTTTGGAATTGCTGTAAAGGTTTGTGGTGTGTGGTGAAGAAGGTGTCAAACAAAGGAAAAGCACAAGTTAAGACAATAACAGTCACCAGCGAGGACACAAGCTGCATGGGAAAACAGATGTGACATGGTCATAAAGTTTAAAATAAAAAACAGTATTTGCACAATACACGCATGAGGGGTAACCAAGGAATGTGCATAATGGCTTGGTGTTCTTAAGTAAACAGAAAGAAAAGCACAAATTTGCAAAAGCATTCAGAGACACACCATAAAATTAAGAAAAGGCATCTACACAATAAAACATGATTTAAGAGGAGGCATCTGCACAATAACCAACTATTTAACAGGAGGCATTTGCTTAATATTTCATTACATTTAAGAATTTTAGGTTCTCTATGACATGTTTTTTAACATTCTGGTCACCAAACCTTTACGTAACTTTAATAATATTCTCACTCCTATCAACAGCTTATTAGTTTTTAAGCTTTCAAATTTATTTTGCCACATCTTGCCCAAAATGCTGTGCGTATTATTGGCTCTGTGCATACCTGTTCTATTAAGAAATTGAACATTCTGCTTGAAACTCATTATGTATGTATGTATGTATGTATGTATGTATGTATTTATGTATGTATGTATGTATGTATGTAGTGTATGATGTATTATGTCATGTATGCATGTATGTATGTATGTATTTATGTATATATGTATGTATGTATGTACTTCCCTAAATATACATTATCATTATTATCATTAACAGAACACAAGTGTTGTACTCAAAAGATAGACATAAATGCAATCAAATCTTCCCCTGACCTTTTGTGTACAACAGCCAGAAGGTAGACTCAGTAAATGATTTATTACTCAAAACTCACAAAATATGACTAGCTAACAATAAAAGCAAACAACAAAATAATTACATGTTTGGTGACAGAAAAAAATTCAACTATCAAAACCTTCACTCAGGCTTGTATAAGGTACTTGTAGATGACTCAACATGTCTAAAGAGATAAGGTGACC
>WNGS01021324.1:10793948-10813574 GCA_020271785.1 Procambarus virginalis
GACCTGCGGTATTGCAACGTCAATCCTCCCCTTGTATACACTAACTACAGTGTACCGGCACCTTCCCTGCTGACACGGTACATTAACTACACTGTACCGGCACCTTCCCCTGCTGACACGGTACACTAACTACACTGTACCGGCACCTTCCCCTGCTGACACGGTACACTAACTACACTGTACCGGCACCTTCCCCTGCTAACACGGTACACTAACTACAGTGTACCGGCACCTTCCCCTGCTGACACGGTACACTAACTACAGTGTACCGGCACCTTCCCCTGCTGACACGGTACACTAACTACAGTGTACCGGCACCTTCCCCTGCTGACACGGTACACTAACTACAGTGTACCGGCACCTTCCCTGCTGACACGGTACACTCACTCCAGTGTACCGGCACCTTCCCCTGCTCACACGGTACACTCACTCCAGTGTTCTCACACTCTGCACCACAATGGCTACAACACTCTTTACCCCCATTAATTTAATGGGGGTAAATATCACGCAAATACAATATTTGTTACACGGTTACACTCAATAATTGTATTTGCAAATGGTAATGAGAATTTTATAACTGGTGGCATTACTGTTGTTGTTTGGTGTTATTACTGTTGTTGTTTGGTGTTATTACTGTTGTTGTTTGGTGTTATTACTGTTGTGTTTGGTGTTATTACTGTTGTTGTTTGGTGTTATTACTGTTGTTGTTTGGTGTTATTACTGTTGTTGTTTGGTGTTATTACTGTTGTTGTTTGGTGTTATTACTGTTGTTGTTGGTGTTATTACTGTTGTTGTTTGGTGTTATTACTGTTTTTGTTTGGTGTTATTACTGTTGTTGTTTGGTGTTATTACTGTTGTTGGTGTTATTACTGTTGTTGTTTGGTGTTATTACTGTTGTTGTTTGGTGTTATTACTGTTGTTGTTTGGTGTCATTACTGTTGTTGTTTGGTGTCATTACTGTTGTTGTTGTTTGGTGTCATTACTGTTGTTATTTGGTGTTATTACTGTTGTTGTTTGGTGTTATTACTGTTGTTGTTTGGTGTTATTACTGTTGTTGTTTGGTGTCATTACTGTTGTTGTTTGGTGTCATTACTGTTGTTGTTGTTTGGTGTCATTACTGTTGTTATTTGGTGTTATTACTGTTGTTGTTTGGTGTTATTACTGTTGTTGTTTGGTGTTATTACTGTTGTTGTTTGGTGTCATTACTGTTGTTGTTTGGTGTCATTACTGTTGTTGTTGTTTGGTGTCATTACTGTTGTTATTTGGTGTTATTACTGTTGTTGTTTGGTGTTATTACTGTTGTTGTTTGGTGTTATTACTGTTGTTGTTTGGTGTCATTACTGTTGTTGTTTGGTGTCATTACTGTTGTTGTCCGGTGTCATTACTGTTGTTGTTTGGTGCCTTTACTTTTTTGTGTAGTATTACTTATGGTATTGCTATTGTTTTTATTCTTGTCATTATATTATTAATACTATTACTGTTCTTATTATCATTATTGTAAGTGCTTGTAATCAATAACATATTCGTCAAGACTGTAATATATACATTAAGAAAACACTTGTATCGGTAAATAGCTACAGAAAGAAAAATGTCGGACAATAACCATTCAACACCTCCAATGAGCATAATATCCAAGAGTAATGTAAATTCAACTTTGACTCAATACTTTGACGTTACTCATGGACATTGTGTCCACTGGGTGTAGGAGCATCATAAGAATTATTGTTGCTCATGGATATTGTGCCCACTGGGTGTAGGACCATCATAAATATCATGAGAGTAGATGAGGATATTTTGAGGTTTAAAAAATAACCAAGGGCTAGTGATGTGAAGTTAAGACACACCACGAAGATATGTCGCTGATTAGAACAAACCGCTCGATAAAACTTCCTTACTGGCTACAATAAATATACATTAATTAGGGAGAACAGATTGGACTCGTGGAAATTTGAGCCAAAATACTGCAAATCTCTATGATTTTCTTGTTAATGTCTGTCCAACATACCAACATTAATGATGGCGTAAAACACAATCTGAAGTACAGTATAAATGGTGAAAGCCACCACAAAGACCACAGGTATACCAAAATAAGGTTTGCATCGTTCATTCATGGCTGCCACAACTTAAAGAATTGTAGCAACTGAGATAAAGTTTCTAATCCAAAGATGCAGGTGGTGTTGATTTCAAATACAGTACTGTACTTACCTTCTCCCCTTTCATTGTTAATTCATATAAATCATATAAATATATACATATATATATATATATATATATATATATATATATATATATATATATATATATATATATATATATATATATATATATATATATATATATATATATATATATAAAATATATCTTTCCCCCCCATAAGCATTATTCTATAAGAGCTAGTATGCCTAAGCACAAACATATTCAGTGAGACAAGAATTGTAGCCCAGGAACACCTGCAAGTACACCATTATCCAGTAATAATTTATAACTCTTCCCTCCCTCCTCCCAGAGATCTCCTGGGAAAGATCAGTAACCGGTCTAGTGGGAGCCTGGTAAGCATAACAGGCTTCCTGTCTCTCTGGGTATGGGGGCACCATAAGGTGGATTATAAATAAAAACCCTTGGCTAGGGTGTGGTGGAACACACAAATAACCCAAAAGGCACTCAGCACCAGGACAAGCACCTATAAAAACCAACCATCCATTCATCCAATATATCAAAAGTGTCTAAGCTTGCATACTGAACGTATATACATATATGAGCTTACTCCCCGTCCCCCCTTTCCCTCCAGTCCAGTACACCAGCCCTCCATAACCCACGGAATAAATCTTCCTGCCATTTTGGTGCCAACTGCAAACCCTCTCATGCAATCAATCTTGCTTTTTGCCTTGTTTACCCATCATTTTGGAAGAGAAAAAGCTGTAAAAACTTTGCAATACAGCTTTGTGGTCGCAGCCATTATTTGCATTTAGCTGGACATTTGTGAATGTGAGGAGTGTATAGTTTTGCTCTGAAAAACAAATAAGAACCATGAAACTTCAGCGAAAGCAACAAATACACGGTCCAAGGGCAGTCAAAGTGCATTATTTTTGGCAAGAGAAGCAAAGTAGTTTGTATCACCGGAGAGTTTAAGCTTCTCGAAATCTTTTGTACACTTTTCATCTGGCACGTTCCACATGTTAGTTTGTTTATATATTCAGAGGTGAAAATACACACATGACTACCTGCCATAATTACTGACAGTCAATGTTACCCAGTAAATAACAATAAAATAAAATGATACCTTATAGATTCTCCCTGAACATTTGAGTACTGTATTTTCTTCTTCTACCCCTGTTTTTTTTATTTTATACAATATGATTTACTTGTTATTTATTTGATTACATTGTGTTACAGTTTACAGAAAATGCACATATAGCTCTTTGGAGGTTGGGTGCGTGCCTAAGTTACAGCAAGCATTTCCTCTCTGGATTGTGACTCTAAGGTACTGAAACAGGAAAATAGCCTGACACCTATGTGTCAGGCTATGATAGCCTTAGCATGTACAGCCTCCCAGATTGCTCTACCAGCTTTCCTTTCCTCTTCCCATGCATCGCACAATCTCGTAAGAGATATCCTACTTGAATTCCCGAGTGATTCAGCAGGAATACACAATCCTGCTTTCACTGAATGTTCAAATCAGTGGAATGCTCTTGCAGCCCCAGCACCCACCATAGAACCAACAAAAAAAAATTAAAACAGTCCAGCTGGGACCACCCGCTAGTAGAAAAAATAGCTGATGCCATGCTCAGAGCCGCAACATCAGACAAGGAGAAAGTCCGCCTCAGAGCAGTGCATGCCCTCCATGCAGGAGACTTCCTCCTGGCAGTACCCATGTCGGCAATGGGCACGTGTCTAGATCCAGAATCCCTTCGTGTACACTGAATACAACGTGTATTTGCAACAGGGTGGAAGCAGACCAATATGGACTGCATGGGTTGCATTGCGGAAGCATAAAGGGCTGGCATGCGAGACACAACAAGGTCAATGACACCATCAAGAGGAGCCTCATCTCAGCTCAATGCCCAGCGGAGAGAGAAAGAGAGAGAACCTCGCATCCTAGGGGACCAAAACCCGGATTTCTCCGCACTTCGCCCTGATGGTATCGCCATATACTCCTGGAAAAGGGGCAAGCACTTGGTGTGGGACTACACGTGTGGATCCACCCTGGCTGACACCTATGTACACTTCGGTGCAGATCAAGCAGGTGGGGCGGCCAACCACAGGGAAATAGCAAAATCAGTCAAATACAGGCGATTGGAAGGTCAATACATTTTTGTTCCCATAGTGTCTGAGACACATGGCCCCTGGGGCAAGAGTGCCTTGAGATTTCGCAAGGAATTGGACTCCAAGCTCACTGACGTCACCAGGGACCCAAGAGCTGCCAGTTTTTTTTGTTTTAGGGCCTCAGTGTGGCGATCCAGAAGGGAAACACCTGCTGCATCCTCGGTTCCCGTCCTGAAGCGGAGGAGCTTCAAGAGATCCCTAACCTTTAAGCACTCTTTGTATCAACCAATGTATATCTTGTAACCTTTAAACAAAATATATATATCTGTATAGATGATAATAAGAAAACAAATGCTACAAGGTCATTTGTGATGCCAGCCATTAACCGAAATGTGCAGCTAGTCGTGTGTAGCCCATGCCCCAACCCACCACTCTACCCCACTTCCTGCTGCCCAGTCTAACACATATCCATCCTGCATATCTACTCTCTCCCTCCCACTTCACCAACCATCCACCAACATGCTACCTATCAACCAACCACCACTTCACCCACTTGCCGACCCCCAACCACAAACCCCCTACCTATCAACCCCTACCTGCCAACCCCCTACCTGCCAATCCTCTATCAACCCCTACCTGCCAACCCCCTACCTGCCAACCCACAACCTGCCAACCCCCTACCTGCCAACCCCCTACCTGCCAACCCCCTACCTGCCAACCCCCGACCAGCAACCCACAACCCCCTACCTGCCAACCCCCTACCTGCCTACCCCTTATCTGCCAACCCCCTACCTGCCTACCCTTATCTGCCAACCCCCTACCTGCCTACCCCTTATCTGCCAACCCCCTACCTGCCTACCCTTATCTGCCAACCCCATACCTGCCAACCCCCAACCTGTAATTTCACTATGTGTGTACATTCCTAAACATTTCCTTCTATCACAGCTTGGTAGAGGCATCTTGATACTTGCCTTGCAACACATCCATAACAAACGCGTAACATATATAGTCTGAGATTGAGATCCCCCGCAGCAAAATAATGGGTGACAGCATCTGTTAAACTTCCCTTGAGTCTATAACAATATACTGTACTGTACAGTATAGTAATTACAGTACTGTACATGTTATTGCAACTGTAATTCCTTGAGTCTTTACAATTTAATAAATATATGAGGATAATCTAATTTGTGTCCCTCTTGAAATAATGAATAAACATGACCTGCCTTCCTGCCTGTCTATATATATATATATAATTTAACTGAATTCTTTTACAAGGACAAAATCACTGCGCATCTAACACAAATTCAGCCTGAGGAATATAGAATATTGAATTTACAAGACAACACAAAAAGCACAGGCTCTTCCTAGTCTTCACAAAGAAAACCTTCCACGAGTAAATCACGATGAAACATAAGCACCCTGACCCGCTACAACTGGCAATCATAAAAAACCACCTACACACACGTACCTTCCCGACTGACGTTTAAATAAACTCAATTGTGATAATTAAAATACCGAGGTTGGCTGGCAGCCAACACGGCACGTTCCTTCCCAACTACACTCTCTTTCCCTCCCGCCCACACATATTTGTACTCCTTCCCTCCCGCCTACACATGTGAGCCCTCCCTTAAATGCATTCCCTCTCTTGTATTCCATACTACACTCTCTCCTGTACACACACACACACACACAGACCAACTTCCTCCTACCCACACATACACTCCCTTCCTTCTACCTACACATACACTTGCTACCTCACATGCACACCCTACATCCCACCCACACATTCACTTCCCCAACCCCCTCCCAACTACATTTCCATGTCTTCACTCCCTCCCATCCACAAATTTCTTCCTTCTTTCCCAATCATTTACTCCCGCCCTCCCTCTCTCCCACTCCCATTCATTCTTTTCCTCCAGAGTGAGAACGGGGGAAGGGGGTTGGAGGAGAGAGAGAGAGGAGGGACGTGAAGCCTGGCCTCACAGCACAACTCTGTTGCTAGCAGAAATTCTCCAGAGTGGAATGTGGGCAACAACTGAACAGTATATGTCAATTACTGCACGACTTTACATCCCCGAGGAAGACACTACCAGCAGGTGACCCCGGACCAGAGCTGGCATACACATGCATGGATCAACAAGCCCCGTAACATATACATAGCATATGACTACAGCATGTATAAACAACACTAGAATGCTTCACAGAATATCTCCAGGGGGCCAACCTCACATTCAAATCATTATATTATTTCACTTTAAATTTCACAATATTTCAGGACAATAAAATGAAAGTTTGATGTGCCATCCAGCAGTTTTACTAGAATCACTCTCAAAAAATAGTCTTAGCAATATTCCCTCTCTCTCTTACTGGCTGGCCTCAGTAAAATGCTTTATTGTTGTGTATGCTACTTGCCTGCATCACTTACATATTTATATATCAATAATGAGCTTTTTAAAATCATAATTATGACATTTTCTTTACAAAATTCTCTGAGTGAACCCATCATAGGCTAGAAGAATAAGATGAAAATATACTGACATTGCCATCTGCTACCTTTTATGCCTCACAAGTCATATAGTGATGACAGAATCAAATATTGAAGGTCAAACTAGGTTATTTAAGTGCATGTTAATCATATAATTTTATAAAGTTGACATAACCTTGCCGTGTGTAAGCAGTTACATCTCTAGTCTTTGATTTTCCTCGTCCAAGGCCTCAAAGATTTAGACATCATCTCAACAGTTACAATAATTATATAAATGCAACACTTGCCACTGTAAGATAATAGAACCAAACCTAAAAAATATCCTTTTATACGTTGTGTATTGTTGTATTATAATATCCATTACATACACAAATTATAAGTTTCCCTCCCATACAACTGGCTGTAGAATTTATTACTACATTTCATTGATATTGGACCTAATGTTTATCAGAAATAAGGAGGTGGATCTTTAATATAGAGTAACTGCCTCCAATTAGTATGGTAACCATGTACTCTTAGAAGTGAAATATGCAATAGGGGTATCACACAGAAGATACACCAAGTAAATCAACAAAGAAACTCGACTCTAAGAAACGACAATACAGGAGTCTAAGAGAATGCTTTACTGAGACTGACTGGAATGGTTTGTTGTTATGTAAGAAAATAAACAAGGTGTATGCAAATTTCTGGGAGATGTATGAGAAAGGCACCCAAACATTTATACCAAAACAGAGAAAGAAATAATGAAAACAAAATTGGTTTAATAGAAATTGAGAGTCAGTGAACAAAAGACAAAAAAAAATGGAATCAATATAGGAAGAAGCCAAACCCCACAAACATACTAGTACTACAAACAACCAAGAAACAACTATACAGCAGTGAGAAAAAGAGACAAAGAAATTTTGAGAAGGTAATAGCAGACAAATATAAAACAGAACCGGCCTTTTCTATAAATTCATAAACAATAATTGCAAGTGATAGACAAACTCCAAAGTTTAAAAACAGCCTCAATATTGACTTTCAGATGTAAATTAGAGTACCTAGTCTAGAGAAGAAATAGAAAATTGTTCAGGGAGCATTTACAAGCATGCTAATAAACGAACTAGAAAATATTATCAAAATCAAATGGACAGAGTACCTGGAAAGCAACTAACATAATAACAGATGAACAAATCTACTTCATTTCCATAACAATGCCACAGAATTATTCGAACACATCAGAGGAGTGACTTTCAGACGTCTAAATTGTATGATATATTTTATAACAAACAAATGCAAGCAGTGATCAGACAAAATGTATCTGACTGGAGAAATATCACTAGCAGAGTCCCTCAAGGTTCAGTTCTTGCACTGGTAATGCTTATTATCTAAATAAATTATTTACCAAAGGGAATACAGAGCTATATGAATATGTTTGTAGAAGATGCAAAATTACTAGGGAGAGTCTGGGACTTAGATGACTGTATTGCCCTTTAAAATTGTCCTAGACATAATAAGTGAGTGGACCAGCACATGGCAGATGGAATTCAATATAAATAAATGTCACATAATGGAATGTGGAATATAGAGGAACAGGCCACACTTAACTTATAAATTTAGTGAAAAGATATTAAAAACTTCTGACAAGGAAAGAGATCTATTAGTGGTTCTGGATAGAAAGCTGTCACCAGAGAACCACATCAAGGGAATAGTGAGAGGAACCTATGCTATGCTAACAAATTTCAGAAACATTAAAGAAAATGTTCATGCACTGTGTAAAGCTGAAATTGGAATATGCAGCAGTGCTGTGGAGCCCATATCCCAAAAACTACAAACAAATTAGGAAAGGGGCAAAGGCATGCCAAATGGCTCCTGGAACTTAAAAATATGAGCTATGGAGAGACTGGAGGCATTAAACATGCTAAGGCTACAAGATACTGTAGGAGGAAAAGAGCAGATATGATCAATACATACAAAATACTAACAAGAAATGAGAAAATAGAGACGGAAGAAATTTTGAAACCTACAGCTTGAAGAACAAGAGGTCATAGATTCAGGCTAAGGAAACAAAGGTGCTGAAAACACATGCAACAGTTCTCATTTGCAGAGTTGTCGAAGGTTAGAATAAGAGAAAAGGCAGTGGGATGCCAAAACCATCAGAAGTTTCAAAGCATCATATGACCAGCCATAAAAGATAATTGGCATAATGTTGAAGGCAAATGAGTGAACTCTGGTATATGAAGTCAGACTCCAAATGTACCGTATATTACTGTACTACACTGTATATCATTTGACAATGTACAACACTATAATTTAAGAAACTCATAAATTATCAATTTTACAGACACATCTCAAATGTAATCTGATTATACCATGAAGCCTTCAGGTGAATGTATGTCAGACAATCTTGGATAATGCTCTATATCATATCCAAAACATAATAAAGTTAATAACATCTGTATGTAAATGAACTACACTTAAACAACATATGTAAACATATAATGAAGGTTTTGTTGGTTCCACTCCCAGCATTGTGCATCCTCCTTGCTGCCCTGCACAATGTCCTCCCATTCCTTCTGACCCCATCAGTGCCCTCACCCCTGTCTTCCACACTTTAATATTTATTACAATCTTATTGCAACTTCATTATATTAAAATAATAATTCATTGTGTTCGGGGATAAGCCACCAGTGTATATACTGTATACATCATAGGCATACACTGAGGTCTCCCCCCCCACAAGGTCAAACTACGACCCTCTGTACAATGCAATCCCACAAAAGCTGACTAACTCCTGAGTACCTATTTACTGCTAGGTGAACAGAGGCATTAGGTAATAGGAAACATGCCTAAGCATTTCTGTTCCACCCGGGAATCGAACCCAGAATTCCTGATTGTGAGTTGAGAACAAACCCGACATTAGCTTCTTACTTACGTTAATATTTATTTTATATATACACAACTATTCTCTTTACTCTCTTTTTTCAAATAAGAACTTTCACATTCTTTGTCTTTTATTGTGCTACAGTATTTACAAAACAGTGCTTGCAAAAGATATGAATACAGTTATACAATAAAGTGTAACTCTCCCTGCAAAAAAAAAAATTGAACACTGGCACTCTAGATTTTGTACTTTATTGTACCTATAAAATTCTAATACATTCTTGAGCTGCTGCCTTCAGTATAAGAGCTGGTATAAAAATAATACTAACTGTAATAAGTGGTGTACTCACGGTGAAGGAGTAGAAGCCGTCGGGAACAGGCTGCCCACCAAACTTGACTGACAGTGTGTATTCGCCCGCATCCTTCACAGTGTAATAGATGCTGAAGGTTCCATCCCCATTATCCTCAATATCAATATCCAGGTCACTGAAATAAAGTAATATTTACTATACATATTATGTAAATACCGTAAGGAATTTAACATTTACTCTACTACAGATTACTGTATTGCAAACAATTTCTCTCAAAGTAACCATGTATCTACTTGAATCATATTTGGCTTATTACTGGCTATATTCATTTCAAAATGCAGTACCAAAGATGGAATACAAGGTCATTAAACATTATTCATTTACAAGCATTCTACTTTAGATAAGGAAATTCTTAAAAATATTTTTTAAAGAAATATGAACATTCTGTTTTAAGATATGAAAATGTAAACAAACCAGAAATGTTCCCTGAAAGTTTAGTACAGTACTTAAAATTGTTCAGACAGTAAGAGATGATAAAAGCCAGAAAGCACAAACGTGAAATAAACGTTCTGCTAAACTGAGGAAAAAGACAGTTTACCTGCCAGAGGTTGACCGGATTCTACAGGTGACGGCTCCACTGCCGGCATTTTTGGCATTGACAGTGATGCAGTACTCTTCTCCTATTGTGAGCGAGTGGTTGATACCTTCTGTAATCTTGCACTTGTCAGCCTGTATAAGTAGCACACAAGATTTAAACAATAAAATTATACTGTATAAGGATGTTCTGTACTGCATTTATGTAATAATGTGGGACCATGATTATCCAAATCCCTATTAAATGTATTATACCAGTTGACTGCAATAGCAAAAACATTGTTCCTCACTTAAATTGGCAGACACTCATATGAACCAAATAATCTAACACAAAATTTAATTGTTTTTTAAATATGTATAGGTGCATTCCCATTAAAAACCATTGAATAAATTTGAGCACATATATATCGGATAAAATACAGTAATAAATACAGTATAAATAAATAAATACAGTATATACTAAAGTGATTGTTGCATTATTTCTGCCAAAAAAACAAAAAACAAATTGGTGAGAAATGTTGTCATATGATGTCCAGACACTCGGTAGTAACAATTATTTGGATAATCACCGTTGCTCTAAATTACATATTATAACTATTAAATAAATCATTTTGTTATAAAAGGCTTAAGACATTAATTAGCTACTAATACTCTCTTGTGTATAGTGTAATGAGCCTGATTATTTATATCTTCCATATTTATGTCACTGTTATACTGTATTACAGTACCTCCAGTTGAAGGATGTCAGTTTCTTTAACCCAAACAATCACTCCCACTGTGTTATTACCCAGCAAAAGACACCCAATATAACTCTACAAAAACAAGAGATAGGGTTAAAAATTTTAAATATTTTTGAATATTTGCAGTACTGCAATTATACTGAAGCAAATATTAGACAATAAATTAATGGAATGAATAATCCTCAAAAAGAAGGACTTGTCTGCCTGTACTAGTTGCTATTTAAGTCCATCAACACCTTTAACATTGACTATACGCAACTGACACAGACGTGTCAATGTGATGTAGAAAGTCTCTCACACACACACACACACACACACACACACACACACACACCACACACACACACACACACACACACACACACACTACTACTAAGTGGCTCCCAGAACTGAAGGGTAAGAGCTACGAGGAAAGGTTAGAAGCATTAAATATGCCAAAACTAGAAGACAGAAGAAAAAGAGGTGATATGATCACTACATACAAAATAGTAACAGGAATTGATAAAATCGACAGGAAAGATTTCCTGAGACCTGGAGCTTCAAGAACAAGAGGTCATAGATATAAACTGGCTAAACACAGATGCCGAAGAAATATAAGAAAATTCACTTTCGCAAACAGAGTGGTAGACGGTGGAACAAGTTGGGGGAGAAGGTGGTGGAGGCCAAGACCGTCAGTAGTTTCAAGCGTTATATGACAAAGAGTGCTGGGAAGACGGGACACCACGAGCGTAGCTCTCATCCTGTAACTACACTTAGGTAATTACACTTAGGTAATTACACAAGAGATCTTACCTTTTGTACAGCCACTAGCATGCATAGCATAGCATTTCGGGCAAGTCCTTAATCCTAATTTTCACACACATATCCCCCAGGAAGCAGCCCATAGCAGCTGCCAAACTACAAGTACCTATTTACTGTTAGGTGAACANCAGCCACGATACGGTCGCTGGAGCAGAGACAAAAGTAGCAGCAATACGAGTGGCAGCCACAGCAACAGTTCACAAGGAACAACCCGCCACACTACACAAATACACCCACCATCCAGGCCCTCTCCACCAGCAAGGAGTCACAATAAAGAAGACACGATTTTATCCGCCAGCAGAATATTTCCCGCCACCACGCACGCGCCGTCAACTGGGGCTGCGACTCGTGGTGGTCGGTGGTTCGAATCTCCTAGTACCCAGGGGAACGAAATATATATATTTCATTCTGGTAGCTACCAGTCCACAAGGGCAGTTGTCGCCTCACACAACCACCACCACCAGACTGGTAGACTGGTAGTTGTGTGAGGCGACAACAGTTGTGGTGGAGGTCGCCGTCACCCGCTCTAGGGAGAGGCAGCTGAGCTCAACACTTCAGCTGTCAGCGATCTTTCTGGCGCCAAATAAAGGAATATCGCAGTTCTAACGCCGTCCTCCACCAATCGCAGTCACTAGAGATGGCGGCCCTCTGGCAAATTCAGGGAAATATAGTGTTCAGCTTTGTCTCAAAATACACATTAAGGGCTGTTGAGTGCGTCGAAACATATTGTTCATTATTTAGTTTTGTGCCTCGATACTCAACCCACAAAAATGTTCACGGTTTTGTATCTGGAAATGTTGAACAATTATTTTATTACCCGGGATGTGGAGATCTTCATTGTTGCCTGACTTGTAACTGACAGCACTTCACGGTCTAGTGCTTGTAAATATAAAGTACCCTGGCGGCCCTGACAGTCACTGTCAGTCACTGTAACGATGTGTGTCACCCATGTGAGTGACGCCCTCACGGGAGAAAACGGGCGACCGGCCATGATAACACGGGCCAAATTCCTCTTACAGTATAATTAACATGATTTGTGTTCTTTTTCATGTGATTAATAATTGTATAATTATTCTCCACCTAATATTAAATTGCCTTCAGATCTGATTCGCAACTATTTTTAATATACTAGTTGATCAACTTGGTTGATTAACAAACTTTACCTTTTTGACCTACTAGTTTAAAATCGTCATCTGTCCCTAATAATCCTCATATTCTCGTATGTGACTTAGTCATCACTAATGATTAACGTCTAATGTCACACAGATGGACTAGTGGATCCAGGCATTTTGGATCCAATTGAAGTCACGTCAATGTTATAGTTGTGTGTTTGGAATTATTTGGAGCCGGGATAGCCTCAGAATCTGCTGCTATAGCCTGCTGAGGGCGTGCAAATATATAGTGTATATTATATATATATAATATATATATATAATATATATATATATATAATATATATATATATATATATATATATATATATATATAATTATAGGATTAATTACTACTAGTTGTGCTGCTATTTGTTTCGCCATCTTAATTCTGTGATATATTAATTGTGTCTTTACGATATATCTTCTAAATTCTTTGCTAAATGTCACTCACTTCATGCCTTTAGTGTAATATTTGTTATTGTTGATGCTATATACACCTGTTTAGCCTAGCCAGCAATAAAATGATTTGTATAAATGGTTACTAATTAAGTTCCTGATTCTGATAATGACAATGTCTACTTGCTGTTCTGTTTCTGTGACTCTTATACAATTATTGTACCATACTTTTAATGTTAACTTCCCAATTAAAAATGTACGACCATATGCAGGCGAAGAGTCACAATAACGTGGCTGAACTATGTTGACCAGACCACACACTAGAAGTTGAAGGGACGACGACGTTTCAGTCCGATATATTCACAAGCGACTTGAGAATGGTCCAGGACGGACCGAAACGTCGTCGTCCCTTCAACTTCTAGTGTGTGGTCTGGTCAACAATGTACGACCATCTATGAAAAAGATTTTGGTTGATTGGCAACGACTGTAGAGTCTATTTCACAAATCCCCGAATCTACTGTCTTACAACACCGCACACCCCTGTCTATATTATACCCCCCCCCCCTTCCCCGTTTATACTACCTTACACCCCCCCCCCCCTGCGTTTCTACTACCTTACACCCCCCCCCCCACACACACACCCTGCTGTCACGCTGATGCATATCATTAATACTTAAGAGACTGTCTCTCACTCTCCCACGCGGCACCTTGGAGAACTGTGGCGGCCCGGGGCCAAGATGTACGACTCCACGCATAAGTCTAGACCCGGCTCAAGGACTCCTCACGCTAAGCTCAAGTCTGAGGCAAGGACGATGATGCGTCTGCCCTATGTGAAAATATACAGGATGTTAGCCTCCTTCTTAGATAACAGTTTACGTGAGGGGGCAAGGAGGCAGCCCCTGGGGGCTAAACAGTGTTCAAGGAGCCCTTCTCATAGTATATGTGGAGAATGTGTCGACATCTTTACTTATGATAATTGTACACAAACAGAACATCGATATCAGTGCTTGGAACATTCACAAAAACTATACATACCTATACGTAACTAAACTAAAACGTCAACTGCAGAATGCGTTGTGCAAGCTCTTATATAACCTTGCTCATCTAACGTTGGTATCCAGATGTTTCTCGCCCCAAATACAGCCTGGTGTATTGTGTTGCATCAAATATAATCACGCGCGTAATTTCTTAGCTTACAGTTCAGTAATGTACACATCCAAGTGCAGAGCACCTGTGAGGCGCACATTCCTGCCCCGACACAGTGTGGGAGACGAACTGTGGCTGCGACCTTGACGCCTCCAACAAGACAGGAAGATCTCGTACATTACGATTTCAGGACATGTTTATTTTAGTGGGGGGAGGCGAGCGTACGTGGAACTCCTGCTGGTGTGTAGCCTAGCCCCGCTGTGCTGGGAACACCTCCACCTAGGTGGTCCATCGTCCACACCACCACCCACCACTACTGGTTATTCTTGTGTGTGATAGACCTGCATGCATCCTAAACCTGCCTTGCTCCAGTACCACGACTTTTGAATCTTGTGATTTCTTGGGTATCAAGTACTGGAGATATTTTACAACATAAACAAGTGTTGGATTCGTGTCAAACACTTCTTTATGTTAACTTCCCAGCCTTACCTGCAGTCTACTATTTTAATGAGGTATGACGTAGAAGCCATGGCAAGCTATTTTTGGAAGTAACTATGCAATGCTGAAAGAGCCGCACGTCTATGGGTCATCCAATAAGGTTAGCAGACTTCTAGATGTTAACACTACTAGGCTTAGGCTCGGCTACAAGGACCTCTGGGAGTTTGTAACATCTGCTGATGTTGATTTGACTAAATGTAAACTCTGTCAGCAGAACTATTAGCATACTTTGCGTCATTATATGATGGAATGTGAAAAAATCGTGAAAATCAGAGATAACACCGTCAATGGAATCCCAGAAATGTGTAAGTACTTCATTCATAATGATGTGCTGCCGGGAATCTTAGCGAAGTATCCAAAATTTGCTTACTGTAGGTGCAGCCTGCACATGACTGTAAAGCTGCCGCCCAGTTGGGTGGGTGTGGAGCACATGACTGTAAAGCTGCCGCCCAGTTGGGTGGGTGTGGAGCACATGACTGTAAAGCTGCCGCCCAGTTGGGTGGGTGTGGAGCACATGACTGTAAAGCTGCCGCCCAGTTGGGTGGGTGTGGAGCACATGACTGTAAAGCTGCCGCCCAGTTGGGTGGGTGTGGAGCACATGACTGTAAAGCTGTCGCCCAGTTGGGTGGGTGTGGAGCACATGACTGTAAAGCTGCCGCCCAGTTGGGTGGGTGTGGAGCACATGACTGTAAAGCTGCCGCCCAGTTGGGTGGGTGTGGAGCACATGACTGTAAAGCTGCTGCCCAGTTGGGTGGGTGTGGAGCACATGACTGTAAAGCTGCTGCCCAGTTGGGTGGGTGTGGAGCACATGACTGTAAAGCTGCCGCCCAGTTGGGTGGGTGTGGAGCACATGACTGTAAAGCTGCCGCCCAGTTGGGTGGGTGTGGAGCACATGACTGTAAAGCTGCCGCCCAGTTGGGTGGGTGTGGAGCACATGACTGTAAAGCTGCCGCCCAGTTGGGTGGGTGTGGAGCACATGACTGTAAAGCTGCCGCCCAGTTGGGTGGGTGTGGAGCAAGACTAGTAACTGTGTGACTCACTACAGATGTAAAGTGCCTTGTATAGTGACTGTTGTGAGACTTGTTGGATCACTTGAGATATAAAAGATTATTGATATGTATATGTTTTTTGTGTAAATAATTGTATATGTACATGTGTATGTAACATTAATACTTGTGTATCTATCTTCAAAAGATTGTCACGCTAAAGGAACTATGGGGTTTAGTTCCTGAACCCATTATGTGTCTCTCTAACCCTTTCCACTACCGCCCACGGGACGGGTATGGGGTGCATAATAAAGAACTAAGTTGACACCAAATATTCAATATCAGTGACAATTAAGAGCGAGTGTCACGTGATTGCTCGGCTCCCACGTGTTACAACAGACTACAGAGGTTACAAAACAAAGATCCTTGGGGCGAGACAAGGATTATTGTCACCTCCAGTTCCCGAGCACAGATAACTCCACTCCTAGAAACTGTTCGGCACTTCAAACAATATGCATGTTATACATTACAACCCACCATGAGCGGTTATTTCCTGCGAGTAGGCCTAGTATCCTAGGCCTACCTAGGATAGGTAGTGTTATCAATCAATATCAATATCAATCAATAACAGTGGATACTTCCTAGCAGAAGTATCCACTGTTACAAAACACCCCCTCAGGTGCTGGCCCCAGGGATACCAACCTCTTCCAATTTATAAATCGTTCTCATTCATTCGAATCCTATATACAGTAGTTGTAATGGTTTTCTACTAATAGTTCCCTTCCCTTCGCATGTTCTCTCTCTTAAACTCAGATCGGGGACTATAGTATTCCTAATGAAACTGTAAGTGTTATCCTACACCAACTCATCTCTCTCTCACACCGTCTTCCAACACTAAACATTCCTCCAGCACCGAGCTGAGCACAGGCAATGGTTGCCACCGGGCGGTAAAATCTCTCTCTTCAAACAGCGCCTCTGCCATGTAAACTGTGACGAACTTGAGCTTGCTAAAAACCACAGGGAATTTATCCCAAGGAGCGCTGAGTGCGACGCTCGTGTTCACGTTGGCATCTCCCGCCACATTAACAAAAAATCCCTACGAGCTGGGGAATTCTTTGGTCGTGAGTGTGGATCACGCGTGCGTTGAGAGAATGTGTGACTAGCAAGTGGAGTGTTGGCGGGGCTTGTGAGGCAGGCAGAGAGATATGACACACACAATGAGACGCACACACACACACACACACTAATAAATGGCATACATAGTAAATACACACACGAATACACACACGAGTGAGAGAGAGACAGGAGAGGGAGCTGTCTTGAAACTTCTCAGCTGAGAAAACCAGAGCGATGTACCCGAAAGAGAACTGAAAGAAGAGAGCATTATGTAAGGGGTAACTCCATTGTTGTGGATGAGAGGGCGGCTACCGTGCTGGTGTTGCTGGCCACGGCTCACTAGTAAAGAGGCCGCCAACAATGCCAACAACAACGCTTCAACATTCCCCTCGCCACTTCGCACACCAACAAAACCAAAACCAAAAAACAACTTAGCAACAAATGGCGGGACACCAAGCATGCGCACCATGTCGTGCAATACCTGGTTAATGAATACAATTTATCTGCTTTGGAAGCTTGTAGCCAGCTGCGCACATGCAAGACGCCATCTAAACAAATGATAAAGCCAGTACAAATCAAGAAACAGCAAATGCTGCCGTAAATTGTTGCGTGACAAGTGGGTGTGAGAGCGGACGCCCAGGAGATCACCAGGTCAAACTTGGGGAACCCGTTGACTAGGTGACCTCTGGCTTAGTCTACACCCGAGGTGGTGTTTTCCAACAATTTTATCTCACTAAGTTATTGTGAGAAGCCGAGGGGCCTCGGCCTGCCTGACCTGCGGTATTGCAACGTTCAATCCTCCCCTTGTATATACACTAACTACAGTGTACCGGCACCTTCCCCCTGCTGACACGGTACACTAACTACCACCGGTGTACCGGCACCATTCCCCTGCTGACACTGTACACTAACTACAGTGTACCCGCACCTTCCCCTGCTGGCACCCCCACGGTCCCCCCCACTCCCCCCCCCACTCCCCCCCCCCCCCCTCCACCCCCCCCCCCCCCCCCCCCCCGGACATAACAGTGTACCGGCACCTTCCCCTGCTGACCACTGTACACTAACTACAGTGTACCGCACTTTCCCCTGCTGACACGGTACACTCACTCCAGTGGTACCGGCACACTTCCCCCTGCTGACACGGTACACTAACTACACTGTACCGGCACCATTCCCCTGCTGATGCAACAAACATCGGCACTGTACTGCTATCCACGGTACACTAACTACAGTGTGCACTCCTGCCACGGTATCTCACTTACGGCACCTCCCCTGCTAGACACGGGTACACCTAACTACAGTGTACCAGGCACCTCCCACTGCTGACACCGGTACACTAACTACAGTGTACCGGCACCTTCCCCTGCTGACACTGGTACACTAACTCAGTGTTACACCGGCACCGCCCCTGCTCCACCTGCTGTACCACGTACACTCATCTCCAGTGTTCTCACACTCCTGCACCACAATGGCTACAATCACACTCTATTATTAACCCCATTAATTTTAAATGGCGTTTTGTAGTGTAACGTACGGGAGACGGCCAGCAAGAGGTTGCTGAGTCCCCTAGGTGCGCTTAAATACCCCCGCGTGATGCACGCGCAACACCATAGGGCGGACGGTGTATTCACATGATATTGAGTTACGTGTTCTTCTTGTTCCCCAGGAAATTTCCGGTCGGCCTTTTGCTGTCTGTTTTTTAGGTGGATTATTACTGGTTGTTGTTGTTGTTATATCTGTTGTTGTTGGTGCTGGCAGTAACTGTTGGGGTTGGGGTCGGAAGGAACGGGGGGACAGTTGTTGGGTGTGATTACTGGTTGTATGGCTGTGTTCTGTAGGTGGTCACTTACTGTTTTGGTTTGGTGTCATTATTACTGACTGATTGTTGTTTGTGTCATTACATCTGTTGTGTGTTTGGTGTCATATACTGTTTTTGTTGTTTTGGTGTTGCATTAACTGTGTAGTTGTTGATTTTGGTGATACATCGATACTGTATGTTGTTGTTTAGGTGTCATACTGTTTTCCGGTGTCATTTTTGTTCCGGTGTTCCCTTACTTGTTTTCTCCTTGTTCCTTCCGTTCTTTGAGGGTTTATTTCCGTTTGTGCGTCCGCGTCTGTGCTCTCTGTTTCTGTTCCTCTTAGCTGCCCGGGTAGCCTTCCTTTCTTCGTTGTTGTTTGGTGCCTTTACTTTTTGTGTAGTATTACGTATGGTATTGCTATTGTTTTTATTCTTGCTATTATATTATTATTTACTATTACTGTTCTTCTTATCAT
>WNGS01021324.1:10839154-10883217 GCA_020271785.1 Procambarus virginalis
AAGTACTGTAGTTTCCTTATTCCTCTGAGCTTCAGATTAGTCAGAGAAAGTCGAAAATTCCAGTTTGGTAACAGGATGCTGCTTTGGGAAAGTTTCCTTATTAAGACTATTCATAGCCCAGTCGATAGACCTTCGACCGTACACACCTGGGGTCCATGGTTCACATTCCTGCCGTCCAGTGAATGGGACCAGTGTCTTGCTGATCCTCACTTTTATTGGATTCCAACTGGTATTCCAGCAAGCTTCATCTCTGTTGTATCTATATATCCTCACTCCACCTCCCTTCCTTCCCCTGTCTTGTCCTTGTTGACAATATGAGGTGTGTTAAATTTCTCCCCTTTCAGATACCTGCTAGTGCCATTTTGAGCTGTTCCTCTCGTCTTTCCTTTCCCCAGGGGCTTCCCCCTCACTTTTCCCTCTCCTCTTCCCTCTACTAGGAACTTGCCCTCACTTCTCCCTTTCCCAAGAGCCTCCCCTCAATTTTCTTTCTCCCTCTCCCAGCAGCTTCCCCTCACCTGTCCCTCTCCTCTCTCACCTAGGAGCTTTCTATCACCTGTCCCAATCCTCCCTCACCTGTCCCTCTCCAAGGAATGGGAACTTTCATGGAAAGTGCCAAGCCATTACGACAATATAGCACTGAAAGGGGTCTGGATAGAGATTTGGGATGGGATGGGAGGAAAGAATGGTGCCCAACCACGTGGACGGTCAGGGATTGAGCACCGACCTGCATGAAGCGAGACCGTCGCTCTACGATCTAGCTCAAGTGTTAGGGCAGCCCCTCCCCAAGGACAGTCCCATCACTTGTCCCTCTCCTAGTAGTTTCCACCCTCACACTTCTTCTCTCGGTCTCCGTCCTCAACTCTCCTTCCCTCCTAGGACCCTTCCAGTCCGAGACCTTTGTCCTAGCACCTCACCTTCTCACCCTTCAGTCCCCTCCCCAAGAGCTCTCCTTCACCTGCCCCTCCCCAAGAGACCCCTTCACCTGTCCCCCCCAAGAGACCCTACTGTCTCAGGCTCCTTCACCTGTCCCTCCCCAAGAGACCCTTCATCTCGGTCCCTTCCCCTTGCCCTCCAAAGAGCTCTCTTCACCCCCTCCAGCTTTACCTCCTCCCCAAGAGCTCCCTTCACCGTCGTCCCCAGACCTCCCTCCCCCAAGAGCCACTCCCTCCAGACCTCACCTGTCCCTCCCCAAGAGAACCCCTTCACCTGTCCCCCCCCAAGAGCTACGCAGACTCTCTTCACTCCTCAGAGACCTCCCTCCCCCAGACTCTTCATGCTCCAAAGACTCCCTTCACCTGTCCCTCCCCAGAGCTCCACCGCTCCAAGACCCCTTCACCTGTCGCTCCCCCAAGAGACCCCTTCACCTGCCCCTCCCCAAGAGACTCCCTTCACCTGTCCTCCCCAAGAGACCCCTTCACCTGTCCCTCCCCAAGAGACCCCTTCACCTGTCCCTCCCCAAGAGACCCCTTCACCTGTCCCCTCCCCAAGAGCTCTCCTTCACCTCGCCCTCCCAAAGAGCTCTCCTTCACCTGCCCCCCCCAAGAGACCTCCTTCACCTGTCCCCTCCCAAGAGACCCCTTCACCTGTCCCTCCCACAAGAACCCCTTCACCTGTCCCTCCCCAAGAGACCCCTTCACCTGTCCCTCCCCAAGAGACCCTTCACTGTCCCTCCCAAGAGGGGGACCCCTTCAACTGTTCCTCCTCAAGAGCTCATTACCTGTCCCTCCCCAAGAGACCCCTTCACCTGTCCCTCCCCAAGAGACCCCCTTCACCTGTCCTCCCCAAGAGACCCTCTTCACCTGTCCCTCCCCAAGAGACCCCTTCAACTGTTCCTCCTCAAGAGCTCTCCTTCTCACCTGTCCTCCCCAAGAGACCCCTTCACCTGTCCCGTCTCCCAAGAGACCCTTCACCTGCCCCTCCCCAAGAGCTCTCCTCACCTGTCCTCCCAAGAGACCCCTTCACCTGTCCCTCCCCAAGAGACCCCTTCACCTGCCCCTCCCCAAGAGCTCTCCTTCACCTGCCCCTCCCCAAGAGACCCCTTCAACTGCCCCTCCCCAAGAGCTCTCCTTCACCTGTCCCTCCCCAAGAGACCCCCTTCACCTGTCCCTCCCCAAGAACCCCTTCACTCTGTCCCTCCCCAAGAGACCCTTCTACACTGCCCCCCTCCCCCTTCCCTTTCTCCTTACCTCCCTCCCTCCTCACTACCATTCTCAGTCCTTCACCTGTCCCTCCCCAAGAGCTCTCCTTCACCTGCCCCTCCCCAAGAGCTCCCTTCACCTGTCGCTCCCCAAGAGACCCTTCACCTGTCGCTCCCCAAGAGAGACCCCTTCACCTGTCCCTCCCCAAGAGCTCCCTTCACCTGTCCCCTGCCCAAAGGGCCCTCCCTCACCTGGCTGGCAGCGTGGGCTCACCTGTGACGTGACCACCGGTGGTGGGTAAGGGGATGTTGTGGAGCTCGACGGGCCGGTAGTTTCCGCCACTGGGGGTTCTCTGTAGACCGTTGACCTTGGTCTGTGTCTGCTGGTACTCCTCCTCCGACTGCGCCTGAAAACATCAACACCAGCTGGTTAACACTGAGGACCACCAACACCAGCTGATCAACACTGAGGGCCACCAACACCAGCTGATCAACACTGAGGGCCACCAACACGGCTCTAGTGCCACACACACACACACACACAAGCCTTCCTTAACCTCTTTTGGTAGGGAGAACCCCGTTCCCTAACTCAGAGAACCCAGTGTCCGCTCAGCCATCAGGTCCCCGAGTGGTAAAGCGCATCAATGATCATAATTTGGCAGAGTTTGGAAGTTATCGAGGTCGTCTATATATGTGAGGATAATGACAAAAATAAGCATGAGTGGGACTTGACTCAGGACGGAAGTGTGAGTCATGGGAAGTGTGTGGTTTAATTAGGAGACCGAGTTTGTGAGTTCAAGTGCGTTTGGGACGTAGTCGCAATTCAGAAAAGGTTAGGGGAGGGGTAGGTTAGATTATGTTAGGTAATGTGGGGTTAGTGTGTACAGGGTTATGTTTGCTTGTATTGCTGATCTTTACGGCTGGGATGTGACTGCATCAGTCTTCCTTGACGTGCGGGTAGTACAGCGTGTTGAATACTTGCTTGATACCTGCTTGATGGGGTTCTGAGAGTTGTTCTACTCCTCAAGCCCGGCCCGAGGCCAGGCTTGACTTGTGACAGTTTGGTCCACCAGGCTGTTGCTTCGAGCGGCCTGCAGGCCCACATACCCACCACAGCCTGGTTGGTCCGGCACTCCTTCGAGAAAAGTATCCAGTTTTCTCTTGAAGATGTCCACGGTTGTTCCGGCAATATTTCTTATAATCGCTGGTAGGACATTGAACAACCGCGGATCTCTGATGTTTATACAGTGTTCTCTGATTGTGCCTATGGCACCTCTGCTCTTCACTGGTTCTATTCTGCATTTTCTTCCATATCGTTCACTCCAGTATGTTGTTATTTTACTGTGTAGATTTGGGACCTGTCCCTCCAGTATTTTCCATGTGTATATTATTTGGTATCTCTCTCGTCTTCTTTCTAGTGAGTACATTTGGAGAGCTTTGAGACGATCCCAATAATTTAGGTGCTTTATCTCGTCTATGCGTGCCGTATATGTTCTCTGTATTCCCTCTATTTCAGCAATACATATCGGAATATCATTATAATATAGTAATACGATTTCCAAATATATGAGAGTGGTTGGGGGGGGGGATGTGAGGTGGGAGAGGGTAGTTTATGTGGTGTGTCAGTGACAGGTCGCTGGGAGGTGTGTCAGTGACAGGTCGCTGGGAGGTGTGTCAGTGACAGGTCGCTGGGAGGTGTGTCAGTGACAGGTCGCTGGGAGGTGTGTCAGTGACAGGTCGCTGGGAGGTGTGTCAGTGACAGGTCGCTGGGAGGTGTGTCAGTGACAGGTCGCTGGGAGGTGTGTCAGTGACAGGTCGCTGGGAGGTGTGTCAGTGACAGGTCGCTGGGAGGTGTGTCAGTGACAGGTCGCTGGGAGGTGTGTCAGTGACAGGTCGCTGGGAGGTGTGTCAGTGACAGGTCGCTGGGAGGTGTGTACAGCTGGGGGTTGTCTTACTCTTGGTGCTGGTGGCTGGGGTTTGTGGCAAGTCAGCCGGGGAGTGACTTGGGTAAGGTGTGCTAAGGACATATTTAGGAGTCTGTCCAGCATCAGTTCACACGATGTGTGTGTACAGCAATGGTTGCTGTGTTAGGGCGGCTGTCATTGTCTGTAGATGTGGATGGTGTGTGTGTTGTGTCAGTCTCGTGGATGGTGTGTGTGTTGTGTCAGTCTCGTGGATGGTGTGTGTGTGTTGGGTCAGTCTCGTGGATGGTGTGTGTGTTGTGTCAGTCTCGGGGATGGTGTGTGTGTTGGGTCAGTCTCGTGGATGGTGTGTGTGTTGTGTCAGTCTCGTGGATGGTGTGTGTGTGTTGTGTCAGTCTCGGGGATGGTGTGTGTGTGTTGTGTCAGTC
The DNA here is from genome assembly GCA_020271785.1 of Procambarus virginalis. Taxonomy (NCBI): domain Eukaryota; kingdom Metazoa; phylum Arthropoda; class Malacostraca; order Decapoda; family Cambaridae; genus Procambarus; species Procambarus virginalis. The sequence continues at coordinate 10,843,642 of WNGS01021324.1, forward strand.
TCGGGGATGGTGTGTGTGTGTTGGGTCAGTCTCGGGGATGGTGTGTGTGTGTTGTGTCAGTCTCGGGGTGGTGTGTGTGTGTTGGGTCNCAGAAGTCCTTTGTCTGAATAGCCAATTACCACTTCCAGAAATGTGAGCAGGTTAGTAGGCAGGATCTATTTTTAACAAGCCCATGCTGCGTTGATTTTACAAGATTGTTCTCTGTGAGATGTTGCAGTTTTGATCGGACGGTAGTTTTCTGCCGAGCCCTTTCTGCCCGTTTTGAAAATAGGGGTAACATTTGCATATTTCCAATCCAGGGGAACTATCCCTTCGTCCAGGGATTTTTTGAAAAGGAGTTTCAATGGCAAGCATGGTGCATTTGCCAGTCCCTTTACGATTTTGGATTGAAATCCATCAATGCCTGGGGCTTTTGAGTCTTTTAGTTTTGTCAATACTCTTCTTGACTGATTGATTGATAGATTATCTACAAACTTCTATCACTATATTATTCCCCTTTTTCTACAGGAACAGCATACAACACTACAAGTCGACCACAAAAAAAAAAAAAAAAAAGCTTTCTAAAAGTACAGTACTGTACCTCAATGCAAATACAGTAATATACACTCCGATTGAAAAATTGTAATGCTGTACTAACCTGGTTCCTGTACGACATAAGAAACATAGCATGAGCCATCCTTGCGGTCCTTGAAGTCAATCTCAGCTTTGCTGGGGCCTTCAACAGAAATGGCCAGAGAGCCAGCGCCTGCCTCCCGAGTCCAAACGTTGAACTCGCTTGGCATGTTCTGCTCACCACGCTCCAAGCCAGGACCTCCAGCATGCACACGATGGGCACCGCCATCTTTCAAGGGTCCAACCTGTGGACAAAGACAATTCCCATAACAGATTAAGTTAAATAAATAAATAAATATTATATATATATATATATATATATATATATATATATATATATATATATATATATATATATATATATATATATATATATATATATATATATACACATACATACATATACATACATACATACACACAGTACTTAAAATGACTAAAACATATCCACTATTACACTGAACGCAAGGAAGGATGTGTAGAAAAGCAAGACGAAAGTACACTTTAATTGTAGATAATATTTTTCCTGTAATCTTGTCTTTAAAGTCCACTTTCATCTTAGTGTTTCTTAACATTATTGTTGACACGTTGTGCTCTTCACTACCAAGGATACATACCGTGAACTGGAACGGAGATCCAGGGATGTGCATTTCCTGGTATTTGACAGACACTGTGTGGACTCCTAGTTCCTTTGGCACAAAGTTAACACCGTACAACCCATCCTCTACTTCACCAAGCTCTGCCCCTTCAGTAACACCACCGGGAGAGGTTACGGTGGCTCCCAAGTCAAATGGTGAAATTCCAGGAAGTTTGAAGGTAAGGCGACACTGAGAGCCGACCTCAGTAAGTGGAACTGCTTCTCGCTGGCGCTTGATACGTTCTGTCTGCCTGTTTGTACCCTCACCTGTCACCTAAAACAGAAATTTATTCTTGTATGATTTCAGAGTGTAATTATGGTCTTTACTCAAATATACCTATGCAGTAAATCAAATTATTGTATACATCAACTGTCTAGTACCATCACAAATATTTTGTACAAATAAAGACAAAATGTAATAATAATTTATAAATACATTGAGAGATAATAACAGAAAAATATGTATAAAGTACAGTATACGTATAATAAGCCACAACATTTACTTAGAGTATTATTCCATCTTTAACAGCAATTTCCTTAATGTGATGGAGTCATAACAAAAGAGTAAAAGTGGCAGTGTAGAAGTGCATGATGACAACACCTGGGGAGACTGACCTTGGCAGTGAATGGAGAGCCGTGTACGTGGTTGTCGGCAAACTTGAGGTTGATGATATAATACCCAGGCTCGGTAGGCTTGTAACCAATTGTTAGTGTGCCATCTTCATTGTCCTTTAATCAAATGAAACAAGCATTAAAATACAGTACTGTATTTTTAGTAAGGTAAAATTCTCTAGTGCTTTTCATATCACAAGATGTTTTTAGTCATATTTTTAATATAATCAAGAATATACTAGACCTTTCTCTTTTACTCACTTCTACCTAATCTTTGCATTCCTGAACTAAATAAATAAATAATAATAAATAAATAAATTTTTATTCAGGAAAAGTACATACATAGTTGATTTATAAACATAATGTTGGATTTATAGATAGAGCTAGAACATACAATACCTAAAGCCACTAATACGCATAGCGCTTTGGGCTTTATCAGATAACTATACCAGAACAAATTACTAGTCAAAGTGGCAGTGTGCTCACCTTACACTGGATATCTGCCTTGGATGGGCCCTCAACAGAGAGAGAGAGACCACCATAACCAGCCTCACGGGTGTCAATGGTGAACTGGTTCTCGGTGTGAGTTACGCCTTCAGTCAGTGCTTTTCCTGTGATCTATATGGGAGAAAATTATCACTCATCTTGTAACTAGTGTTGCATTATACACAATCTACCTCACTCCCCAGCCTCACACTCAAAGTGACACAAGGTTTGAGTTTAATAATACACGCTTCATTTTCAGGGAGAAATTATGAGCCCCTAGCCTATAAATGTCTCCCAAGGCAAGGAAGAAGCTATGTCTATATAATTCTTATTGTCAAGGGATAGGAAGCCTGTACTTAAGCTTACTGATGGACCAACTACTGACCTTTCCCAGTATGTAACTCCCAACACTTGTCTAACTCTCAGGTACCTATTAACTGCTAGGTGAACAGAGCCATCAGGTGAAAGGACCCTGTAGGCTCACTACTGAGTTTCCCCCAGATGAAATCTATAACAATTGCTTAACTCACAGGGTACCTATTTACTGCTAGGTAAACAGAAGAATCAGGTAAAAAAAAAACATGCCCATTAATTTTTTGTCCTACCCAGGAATTGAATCTGGGTTGCTCAGTTGTGAGCTTAGGACGTAGACCACTATGCTATAGTTACAGGAAAGAACAAATGGTGTTATGCCTGACTGAGCAACACATCTCAGTACCCCATTAATGGCATAGCAGTATGACCATATGTCAAAGTCAAGTATATAAATGAAGCTGTTCTATTGTAAACTAACTTGCTTATATCTTATTATATCTTTACCAATAAGTATCATCATACCAAATGTTTTGTTTGTCACAGGACTAAGTGATGCCATGCATCACATTACATTCTGTTTTTGCAAAGTGTCATACACTGAATATATCATACAAAGGGTCCTGGTTGTACAGTGGGGTTCGATCTTGACTCGCAATCAAGAATTCCTGGTTTTAATCCTGGGTGGGACAGAAATGGTTGGGCACATTTCCTATCACCTAATGCTCCTCTCCACCTAGCAATAAATAGGTACCTAAGAGTTAGTCAGCTTGTTGTGGGGTTGCATCATGGGAAGGGTCAGTAATTCGACTTTGGGGGAACCTCGATATAAGCCCAATATGTACTGTATGTATAAACCAGTTGCCTGTCCCCAACACAATGAATTAAATAAATTATATGCAGCATTATGAAATATCATGTTATAATTATAACACAATTATAATGCACAAGAATGACAATGTTTAACCAAATATATATATAGTATAGAGTGAAGTCTATCAAGATAACAGCTGCTCTGAGGATTTTCATTAACATACCTTAACCTTGGAGGCATCGCCAACCTCCTTCTCTCCAACAGTGATCTTGAACGGAGAGTTGGCAATGTGTGTGCCCATTCGCTTCACTGACACCAAGTGCTCGCCCACCTCACGAGGAGTGAAGGAGATACCTACATGTAAGTAAAGCTTGTTAATGTAAAGCCATCTTAACTCTTAAGCTGTAGAGATTGTAATCCTGAATTAAGGTTTATGGTAAGTCAATCCGGTATGTTCATGATGCTACATTTTACCGCATGGTGATACAAAAACATTAATGCTAATAATCTCTGAAGAATTTCTTATGGTACAAAAGAATTACTAAGAGTAAAGGATCAATTTCATCTGGAACCATGAACTTCAAAGTTTTTCTACTTCTCATATGACTGGTAAAGATGATACCCCTTAACACTGTGCTCAACATACACCAAACTGGTAAAGATGATACCCCTTAACACTGTGCTCAACATACACCAAACTGGTAAAGATGATACCCCTTAACACTGCGCTCAACATACACCAAACTGGTAAAGATGATACCCCTTAATACTGTGCCGAATATACACCAAAAATTTTTTGTTACCCATTTAAAGAAAATATGATTCAGAGCAAGGTGGATTTTTGGCATTTAGAAATTACACTATATATTACATTGAAAAGTGTGGCTTTTCTATATTTGGAAAATACATTTACAACCAAAACATGTTGCCAACAGGTTACACACCATTCTCCATTCCTCTTATTGAAACTACCTCTCAAGCAATATGTTTTTCCATCATTCTACCACACATCATTCATCTAAAACATTTTTAACAAAATAATGCTTCCAGATTCATTATTCCAAATTTTTATTTTGAGCTTCACGACAAAACACATGTGATTATAAAAATATCTAAAAGACAAATTAAAACTAAAAAATAAAGATAAAAGACAAATTAATGATAAAAGATAAAGATAAAAAAGCATACCTAGGTGTCCATTGGGAAGCTTCTTGAGGAAGCATGGCTCTTCAAGTCCTGAGGGTGCCTGGATGGATGCATTAAGAGACTTGATGTCAGAATCAGTCACCTTCCCAGGAAGGCTGACCTCAGATTGCGACCCAACGCTGATCTGGTTCCTTTTACGGCCCTCACCAGTGATTTTGACACTGTACGGGGATCCTTTGATATGTTTCTCTGCAAACTTGACTGACACCTTGTACTCGCCGGGGGCAGTTGGCAGGTAAGACACGGAGACAGTGCCATCCTTGTTGTCATGACAGGAGATCTCGGCCTTGCTCGATCCCTCCACAGCCAGAGAAAGACCACCTAGATACCAATGCATAAGAAGCACCCACAGACACCGTTAGTAATATGTTTGGATTTTAATTTGCATGGTACTTGAAATGCTGTATGTACTACTTTATAACACACGATCAGTACTTGTGTAATTATGAGTATAATGCTCATCAAACATATAATTAGAAAGCTATTGTTTAGTTATTAAATTCTGTAATATTAAAAAATATAAAAGTTGATATAAACCTTGAATTAATAAATATTAATAATCACAATGCAACAATTTTTGTTCCTGGGTAATAAGTGTTAATTTCTGATCGCTTATGCCTCCAAAGTACAGGAAATGGCTATTATTTGCCTCAAACATTGCTTTGACCTTTGTCTAAGACACCTTAGGAACATGTGGTACTTGAAAGGTGCCAGTGTCTCATCTAGAGCTGTGAGACATTGTTTCACAAGTTGGCAGCCTTCAGGTACCTTCAAGACATCTACCCAAAGCTGTCTTAGGGAAAGGCTTAAGCAATGCTTGAGGGGAATAAAACCCATTTTCTAAACTTGGGAGGCATAAGCAATCAGAAAATAATACTTACTAACCATGCAAATTTATGTTACAAAGTGTAATGTTTGATAAATTAAAGGAATAATATACTGTTACAAATAATCATTATTGTTAGTTATAGATTATTAATTACCATAAGTGTGGAAGAACTGTTAGTTTATGGAATTAACATTATTAAGATAAAGGCAGACTGAGAGCACAAGTATACTGCACCAGTATCTGGAACCAGTCATTATCAAGTTATCCAAAACCTTCATTATTTAATGCACAAAAGTTAATTATGTAAATACCTACAGCAATACAGTTATTTAAGGATTTATATATATAAGTATAAAAAACATTTATCTAACTACAAATTTTGACAGGTGTGTAATCAGAAGTTACTTGGTCTTGGATAATTGAGGTCACATTCAAATACAAATTATGACATAAGCTAGAAAAGCAAAGCCACACGCATCTCAAGCACTAGGTTGCACTCAAAGCTGATTCAGCATACTGAAGCCTTTGTAATTTTCTCCTGTGAGGCATAGACTGCCAACTGCTGTACCTTTTTTATATTTTTATTTTATGATTTACTCTTTTAGCCAAGTACGGGAACGGGTTACATTATTCAGCAATATGAGCATGATTTACACCTCGGGCCAGGTATTGGAATGAGTTATTTTATTTGGCAATACGATAAACATGATTTATATTGTATCCTTGCATATTTACATGTTATTATTGTTGTTGTTGTTATAGATTCAGCTATTCGGAACAAAAAGTTCCAAGCAGCACGGGCTATGGTTAGCTCATCGCACTTACCTGCCAGATGTGTGTTCATGTCATTATTATCACAAGCCTTAGCCAAAACACCAGGTCTCTGAGACTCCTCTATCACCTACTAGGAGCCAAGACCAGACTCTGGCTCACTCTATGATGAGAGAGGGGAGCAGGGGATCAGAGTTCAACCACAAAACTGGGGAACCTACCAGAAAGTATAGCTACAGTAAAGCAAGCAACTGTTTGAAGGAAATTAAGCACCCATGAGTAAACAGAGGAAATGATTGTTGCCGCATGAAGTTGTGTTGCTGTTGCGCCAACAGCTGCTGTGCTGGAGGAAGTCACTCCCTAATGAATTGAAAAGCTGTCCAACTTTTGCCTCATTCAAAAACAAAACCAAAAAGTACCTAATTTCATCTTCATAGTTTCCTATCCTGTGCTTTAAAATTGCACTGTATCTAGTGCTACCCAATCCCCCAATCTTTATATATCTAAGCCAAACAACTTTACCATTGTGATCATTGCTGTTGTCTTATACAGTATGTTTACAGTATACATACAGTACAGTATGCTATCAATATGCTGTATTGTGCCTATTAATCATTGTTAAATAACCAATCAAGCTGTCAATGCTATCAATCAGAGCTACTGATGTGCTTTAATATACCTACTAATCTCTCTCATCTCATTTTTTTTTTTGCAATGTACCTGTTATCATGTTATAAATTTTGCTAGAATTTACCTACTTAAAATTATCTATTAGATTAAGGACCTGCCTGAAATGCTGCACATACTAGTGGCTTTACACGAATGTAAACACCATGCTATGTATCCTCACAAACCCAATGTATATTCTTGTATATATATAAATAAATAAATAAATAAATAAATAAATAAATAAATTAATAAATAAATAAAGTAGCATCAGAAGGAGAAGGTTAGGTTGGCTGAAACCTCAGGTGACCTGGACTGCCATTTGGTGGTGGTCCCACACATCAGTCACAGTTATTCTTGTAGCATTGATCATGTGCCTTGTTTACCTAAGGGGTGCCTAATTTCCTCCAAGTAGTCACTTGCTTTGATGCAGCCATGTTTCCTGGTGGGTTTTCCCAGTTTTGTGGTAGATCTCTGATCCCCTGCTCCCCTCCCACCCCTCTCTCCTCTTAGAGTGAACCAGAGTCTGGTTCTGGCTCCTGGTAGGTGACAAAGGTTGTCTCAGAGGCCTGGTGTGTTTGGTAATTCTTGGTGGTTCCACAACTAAACTTGGGGAGCTACTGAATGCTCCCCAAAAAATAAGAAGAAACAAAGAGGAGTTTCCTGAAGTTTACAAGTGATAATATCATATACTTAATATTTTTCTGCAAGTATTTAATATTAAAGAGGCCTAAAGTTCTTCAGCATGTTAGTGAATGATCACATTACTGACGATAATATCAAGGTGAGTAAAGAAACTCATTGCAATATAGCTTTTGATATACAGGCAGCCCTCAAACTGTGCAAAAGTTATGTTCCAGAGACTTCTAAAAGTCAATGTTTTACTCAATAAATCACCACTAGAAGTTAATGTATTTAAAATTTTCTAAACTGCATGCCACAAATGCAGAATATAATGATGTCCAGAATACATTGGACATTTATGTCCAGAATGTTTGAGATTTGTAATCATGCAAAAATATAACCCCAACATGCACCATGTGGGGGACCCCAACACAATGCCAAGACAGCACTAGTTTTGTGGGTCATTCAATAAATTGTGCTAAATACACGCAACACTAAAATTCGTCTGCACATCTCAAAGTGTAGTAAATAATTGCTTACCCACTCATTACAAATTTGCAATAGTTAAAGTGAGCAAATTAAGGGTTGCTTGTAACTTACATGAGGGGAGCATTAATTGGCCGCTGAACGCATTACGAGAAATATTACTGAGAATCACAATGTGGCAGATTCGGTTTTCTATCAGAATTATTTCAATTAATCCATAGCCAAAATAATATGGCTAAGTATTTTGATCATTATGGGAGAAAAAGTATTAGTTATTTTTTAATTGCATGTTGATAAGCCTCAAGTTATAATTTGCGGTGAACTGCCAAAACTCTGCTTTCATAAGAGTTTCACCTTAGTTGTCCTATTGAAGGTAGTTTGCAATAAGCAACTCCCAGCAGAAAACATACAAGCGCAAAAATTATAGGCAATGAAGGCTTGTGAAACCTCTAATTTAGCAAGATACAAATTAAATATACTATACTATATTCTGTAAGATGATCATGCTACATTAACATTACAAGCTATAATATATGTTAAACATAAAACAAAAGTAGAGCTCCATTATGAGGGAGAAAAGTGGAAATAGAAATTGTGTAAACATATAACAGTACTACAGAAAGAAGAGCAAGGTTTGCACAGGAAACATAAAGAAAACATTTTGACAAAATGTAAATATCAGTATGCAGACCTTCACGTATTCCCACTTGTGGCTTGAAAATGAGAAAACAACAAATGACGTATGTGTTACCCTTGGGAAAGTTAACATGATGAGAAAGATGTTCCTGGAAATGTCTAGTGTCTTTGAAGGAGTGTTCAAATGCCTCTCATTCCTCTCAAAGAGAACGAGTGTGTGTCTTCTCTCTCTTATCGTGGCAAGAAAAACAATTTACAGAATTGGAATAATGTGAGCGCAGATAGTAATAATTTTAGAAGCAACAATAAAGTATGGTACTGTAATACTATGAGCATATATAATTATTCTGAGCTATACAACTTGCTTACTACCCTAGGTAAAACCTTGCCGGTCCCACACACAGCATCACACACAGTAAGGGATGGTCGACCCTCTGCACCAACGTAGCAAGCATATCTTCAAACATCCTGGCTTGGTCCTACCAGAGCAAGGATAACACTAGACACTCTTAGTTAAACCTGAAATAGAGTATTCTCCAGTGTTGGTGCAGCAGTAGGTCACCAGTGTGGAATGTTTATCTGCCCTTACTGTGCACAGTGCTGTCCAGGAGACCAGTAAGCACAGTGTCTAAGGGACCAAGTGTCCTGCTCAAAAACTAACTTTTTACATACAATCAAAAGCCTGGTTTTTTATAAATGCCACTGGATATAAATTTGGCTAATGTCATTTATTTAACCCCTTTATTAATTGCTACTGAAGAAACATTAAACACCATACAAGTTATATTCAGTATATTATCTGGTGTCTGTCTCAAGTCAAGAATTTAATCAAGAGATGTTTCAAAATGTTACAGTAGTTCCGTATTCTTATATCATGTATATGTGTGTGTGTGTGTATAAATATTTAAGGCTGCAACAACACCAGCTAATTAGCACAAGGCATATACTCAAAGTCTGATGATTAAGGAATTTATGACTACGCTTGTTTTGATTTGGCATCTTTAAATTCTGGCATAAATATGGATAATTATCCACTCTGAAAGACTGCCAATTGCCATTTACTTTCTATCACTATTTCACACTTGAAGAGAATATATTATCAAATTAGAATTGTGTTATTTATATGCTTTCAAATATATTCTTTAGGACAAGAAATGCTAAAAACAAAACAGTGTACATAATTAAGAAGCGAGTGTGCATAGTATTAACAACTTCTAAGGTTTAAAACTGCAAAGAATGAATAAGTCATGCTTAGCGCACTAATTTGATCTGCTTAAACACCATAGTTATTAGTTATACTGGCAGAACTCGAGGGGATGTAACTGCAGCGAGGGGTGTTGACTGGCACAACACAGCAGCATCAACACACTCCTGGTCAAGGTTCAGGGAGACTGTGAGGTTGTACCTTGTACCTTCAAGGGGCCATAGCTGGGTGCCTTGGAAATGTCGCTCATATTTCACGGCTCTATCTTTAGATGATTAAGCGAGTATTTTGTAGGACAAGAAGTAGGGAAGGTCCTATATAGAAAATACCAGGCTTATAGTGGTGTGTCTTTTAACACCCATTGCCAAGAACCGCCATCAGGTAGGTGACCTCACACTGAAGGATGTAGGAGAAATACAGGAGAAGATAAAAGATGGAGACCCTACCACGTAGCGTGGAGCTACCTGCACCAGCATCCTTGGTAGATATGGTGAAGTTGCACGGCTCGCCTGTGATGCCGTGCACTAGGCCACTACCGTATGCCGTCACATACCCAGAGGAAATGGAGTCCACATGGAACTTGAAGGGTGATCCTGGGAGAAAATAATTTTGTTTTAATTTAAAAAACACAAAGGACAATGTAGTATTTTATTATGAACATCTCTTGCTGATTAGAGTCAAGGTATTTAAAATATATATATAAATAAATGTGCAAAATACCCTAATTATTAGTTAAAGCCAATTTGAAGTTATCAACTTTGTAATTATTCTTTTTGTTTTCCTGTTTCTCTACTCATTCCTCACGTACATTTGATTCTTTCATACACACACATTCTTGAAGATGATACACAGTAACTGCAAGAGTTTAACTTGAGAGTGAGGTGCACCTGCAACATGGTGTCACACTGATATAGGGTACTGTATCCACATTCACATTTGACAAGACCTTGTCTGTGAAAAATTTTAGTACTGTTGGAGAAAGGAAATGAGAAAGTACTGTAGCAGCTACATCAGTACTGGCAAGGCTAATAGCAGTTACAGTACTTACCAATAAGTGTACAGATGTCCAAGAATACAGGTACGTCAATGTAAATTGCAATTACTGTACTTAAGCAGATAAACCAAATATAAGGTACTCAGCAAGTGTTTAATAAGTCCTGTATTAAGGTGCTGACATTATAAGATTTGAATATGACTTTCCACCCAAAAGATCTACAACTGCTTATTCTGCCGAGTGTGAAAATACAGCATAATCAGTACAGTTAGAGACAGGATGCAACATGACTCTTTCAGAAAAGACAACCACGCACAACAGGTACAGTATATCTTATGTACTGTACCGGTAATATGTTAAACGTTTTACAATAAATTGTTGCANCATCATTTTCTGGGTGAACCCCAGAGCCTCCCTGGAGATATTGGACTGAAATATGCTATATTAGTCTGGGGCATCAGTCAAATGGAGTTCTGTCTACTGGGAACCACCCATTAGAACCTGGCATCCTCAGAGAGGCACAAGGAGCAATGGCTTACAGAAACCCCCATGTTTTTATGAGCATTCCTTGTCTGCCATCGACTAGGGTTAGGCACCCAGAAAGGTAGGCATAACAAAACAAACCCCACATGGTAAGAAATTGCAACCGAAGACCGAACAGAAAGACAGAACTTCCCCAAAAACATAAGAAAACAAGCAAACAAGCAAAAGTCATTCACTGCTGCCGCTTGTACGTGCAGTCCTCCCCTCCCCAGAAGGGATGAGGGGGGAAAGCCCGAACCCCGTGTGCCAGCTACTCACACCTCAGTTCGGAGGCTAAACATCAACATGAAACCATCGACCGGAGGGAGGGAGGGAGGGTGCCAAGGAGCCTCCGGGGCTCAGAATATGGAGTTTCATTGCATTCAATGCTGGTTTTCTGTGGGAAGCCCCTCTGGCTCCCTAGAGTTACATAACTAAAGACAAGTAAAACAGGGACTTACCCAGGAGGCGGTCGCCACATGCACATAAACTCGAAGTCGAGACAACTGGCTGCAGCCTGCGACCCAAAGCCACACATGAATGACCAGGACCAGGAATATTAACCAAATAACAGGCGGCCAGAACCCTGTTCGACCTCCAAAACCCCCGCGCCCGAATGTCAGCCCAAGACATGTTTCCAAACACGGCAGTCAAAGTATCCTATTTATGAACGTCATGCGCATGAGGGTAGACTGCAGGCTGGCTAGTCTTAATAACCCAGCAGACAACTTGAGAGACCCGAGTCCTGAGGGGAATGAGGGAAATCGGGTCAACCCAAAGCGCTTCCACAGCCACAGAGGCGGAGGCGCGCAGGCAATGTAAGAGACCCACAACTGGACACAACACATGATGCACCCACAGCCTGACCAACTAAGCATCAATAACCCAAGGCCCCCTCCGGAAGCCAATCATCTTGTCCTTCGCCAGAAAAGAAGGAGACGGCTGCAACTGAACAAACCGACCACCAGGACCGAAAGAGTAGAAATCACCACGAAGGCACAAATTCTGCCAAGAAATCGAGGACAGAGTTGACGACCGTCCCAGAGTGAATCAGCCTACGAACTGAGATGTGAGTAGCTGGTGCGGGAGGTCTGGGGCTCCCCCCTCCTCCTCCAGGGAAATACTGGAGGATGCCACTTCTTTTTCTAAATTTCTCAAACCATCCACTGCTTGCCTTAAACTCTTTTGTATCTGCATCACTTGTTCCAGGGGTTTTCTTTAAAAGGTCTTCATGCAATAGCCTTGTATTTTCACAAATGATGGTCTCTAAAATGCTATCACCTGCTAACTTCTTGTTATGTATCCAAATTAATAACAACTTTTCAACATCCTCATGAAAACATCGGTTTTCGAACCGTCTCTGGGAATGGATTAAATTAAAAAACTAGCGTTGAATGTAATGAAACGCCATTTTCTGGGTGAGCCCCGGAGGCTCCCTGGAATTTATCGGGCTAATGTATGTTATATTAGACCGGGACATTAGCTAAGGAGCTCAGACCTACCAGGGACCAGCGCCAGAACCTGGCCCCTTCAGAGAGGTTTCAGGGAGCAATGGCCCTGGAAAACCCCCTTGTGGTTGGGGTTTTCCTTATCTGCCATCGACCGGGGTTTGCACCCAGGAAGGTAGGCGTAACAAAACAAACCACACATGGTAAAAACTAAAACAAAAAACCAAACAGAGAGGTAGAAACTTCCTACGATCCCAAGGAAACAAGTAAACATCACATTTTACTGCCGCGCCGATCATCCGCACAGCCCTCCCCGCCCCAAGAGGGGAAGGGGGGAGCCCCGGATCTACCGCGCCGGCTGCCTAGCATCAGTTCGGAAGCTAAACTTCAACCAATGCAAAAAAAAAAACTCCGACCGGTGGGAGGGAGGGTTGCCAGGGAGCCTCCGGGGCTCACCCAGAAAATAGCGTTTCATTACAATCAACGCTGGTTTACTGTGGGAAGCCCCTACGGCTCCCTGGAGCTTCATACCCAAAGAGAAGGAAAAGAAAGGGCTGACCCGGGAGGTGGCCGCCACAAACTCTGCAACGGGAAGCCGAGACAACAGGCTGTAACCTGCGACCCAGGGCAACAAGAACGCGCAGGAGCAGAGGCGCATAAAAAATGGGCGGCCAAGAACCTGTGCGACCCTCAAATCCCTGTGCCCGAAATGAGCCCTAGACGTCACCAACACAGCAGCAAAAGCTGCAAATATCCGAACAGCACGAGCGCAAGGACAGACCGCAGGCTGGAAGACTTAAAAACTTTGCGGACGACCTAGGAGACCCAAGCCCTGAAACAGGGAACGAGGGGAACCGGATCAACCCAAAGCGCATTCCCAGACACGGTACGCAGGTAACGGCAAAAAAATGCAACCGGACAATGCAGGACGCACCTCCGGCCGAACCAATCAAGCATCAATAACCCACGAACCCCTCCAGAAAGCAGCCATCTCAACTGTTGCCAGAAGGACGGAGAAAGGCTGCAAATGTACAAAACTACCACCAGTACCAAAGAGCAGAAACCTGAAACGAAGGGGCTACCAAAAACTGAGAAGATAAAAGGCACCCTGATCAAGGACCAGGACGGCTCAGGCGATGCATAAGTAGGCTGGAGGTGAAACAAAACACAAGAAAGTATACGAAACGGGGCAGAAGTCAGATGTGACGTCTACCCCGAACGCATGCCGGAGCGGCTCCGCCAGCGCCGCACAAACGAGGCGACAGTAAGAAACATCAAAACTGTAGTCCTGAAAACCCAAGAAAGGACAAGACAACCCGATGCGAAAGAGGAAAACACCTACGAAGAGCAAGAAAAAGTGCATAGAAACACCAGGAACGTCATACTGTCGCCGAGACGAAGTTCGCAGGTGGGACACCATCAACAAACCCACCTGATCACCACAGAGATGGTGATACCGCGTCAAAATACCAGACGCGAAGAGCGAGGAGAGGCTGAACCAGTCACGTACAGGACCGGTTCGACCTGCCGAAAGAGGCAGAGCCGCGGGGAAAACCCCGGGTTCGGACACCTATCAAGCAGCGTCTGACATAAAGCTGGGCCGGCACCAAGGGACCATAAGAACTACTCTTGTGGGAATGGGCTCCAACCGAGCCAGAACCGAAGCAAGAGCTGGACGGGAGAAGAGGAACAGGTACCCCCACCTCGACCAGTCCTGCCAAAAGGCATCCACCGTGAATGCCTCAAGGGGGTAAGGGCGCCACATAGAATGGGCGATGCCTAGACCACGCCAACTCGAAGACGTCCATGGCCAGGAGTCCATACGTCTGGCAGAAAACGAAACGAGTCGGCAACAACTGGCCAATCGCGAACAGAGGAATGAACCGAGACAGCTGTCCGCCAGGACGCAGGACACACCCCGGACATGAACCTCACGGCTAGACAAACCCTGAAAATCCAGCAAACGAGCCACTCTAAGGGACCAACCCCAAAGGTCAAACACTTAAGAGAATCCCTGTGGGTCCGGTCAAGAACCGCCAGAGAACAGTTTGAATGGAGCTGAATGGTAGAGCACCGAGTGACCCAAACCCTTTGAAGCACAAACCAGACAGCCACGAACTCCCGAACCGTGCTGTTAGCCCGACGGACAGACAGACCCTACCATCCCCGGCCGACCTGGTGAGCACTGGTCACAAAGCCCCAGCTGAGAGATGACCCGTTCGTGAACACATCGAGCAAAGGCTTGGGGAGGTGCCAAGGCACGGAACTCCGAAAACCCCAAAGAGGAAGCTGGTGACGCAGCACCAACACAAGATCCCCGGAGGAACAAACCCAACGATTGCAAGAGACGTGGAAGGGGAGTCTCCAAAGGAACAAAACAGACGCCGAAGCCAAACCCGACCTCGCGGGCAGACCAGCACGTCGAAGTTCAGACTCGCGCACAACTGCTCGAGCAACCGCCGAGCAACCTGGGACCCCCTCATGAACAGCCGAAGGCGGGACCACAGCCGCAGCAACAATTCTGGAGGGAAAGACAAGGAGCAGCCCAAGAGCCCTAAACAAGACCCAGCCAGGTCCGAACCCGGGACGGAACAAATGGAACAGTCTCCAAATCACCAGGAAACCAAACCCAGCGATCTGGAAAGAACCACACCCCAGGCGAGCAGACAGGTGGACCGACTGAGAGCCCACACCAGCCAGTCGTCGAGATAGGCCAGACACCGAATCCCAAACAGACTCAGACAGGGCACCAAGATCCGGTAAAGATGCATAAATACACCAAGTGCCAATTACAAAATAGGGAAGGCAACAAAAGCAGTAAGCCTGAAGCCCTACCACCAACTGTGCCAGTCCCAGAAAACTGGAGAGGAACGTGCCAAGAATTGACCTGGAGGTCCAGAGCCACCATCCAGGCACCCGGCCCCAACAGAAGCCGGACAGGAGACAACAGTCCTCTGATGAGGGCATAGAATCCAGGGCGCAGACTGAAAAGTTCAGAAGAACCGCAGATTCGACAGGCCATGTCTGCATAGAGCAGATGGGAACCCCAGAAGGATGGGGCGGATCGACCACGTCCAATGCACCCACGAAGATGACATGACGAAGCGCAGGGAAAGAAGCCCACCCAGCCAGCCCTGAACCCCCCAAAGGGGGAGAAGCCGTCCACCGCCGCCCCAGAGGCCGGAAAACAACCAAAAGCGCCCACTAACTGTGGGACCAAGCAAGAGTCAGCAGAGCAAGCTGCTCCCCCAGCGCCCCGTCAACAGAGAAGGGAACAGAGCCCCTCCCGAAAGAAAAAGTATACTTACACATATATACATATATATTATGTATATACACATACATAATATATATGTATTACACATACATATGTTATACACATACATATACACATCACACAAGGTATATCACACACGTGCGTAAGCACATACACATGTGCACACACACAGTGTACACATGTACATGTGCCAAGACCCAAAAAGATCAGTCTGCAAGCCAGGAAGACCCCCGAACCCCAGAAGGCAGAACGGGTCACACACAAGGAAACAAAGCGCCCTGAAACCACAAAGGGGGCCCAAGAAAAAGAAACCTTCAGAACAAAACCAAAGAACCCACAGAAACCCAGAATCGAACCAGGGGGAGCCCAAACCACCACATTTGCCGGCGAAGATACACCACAGAAAGGCAAAGCACAGCCCCAGACAGAACCCCCAGGGAAACAGTCAAACAGACCGAAAACCGAGGGACAAGATGTAGGAGCAAGTATAACAACCAGGGACACTGAGCCCAAACCAAGGCCCAGAACCAAAACAGACAAANAAACAAATCCATCTACTTGGACTGGTCAGTAGAGCAACATCCTTGCTTCTTGCAGGTCAGCATTGGATCCTGATGGTCTAGGTGTTTGGCATCGTTTCTTCATCCGTCCTCATATCACTTCCAAGTGCTGTATAATAATATTGGCTTAACACTTTTTCCTGCTTATTACCTTACCTTGTAGCAACTACATTAGAAATTCTAGAGCACCTACTTATACATCTGCAGGAATTCCAGATACTGTACTATAAAACGATGTCTACATATTTTCCAGAAATTCTACGTACTGTACTGCCAAATAGAATTTCACAGGCATTCTACGTACTACAAATTAACAGTGTCAACACATTTTAGAATCAAGCAGGGTCCCATCAAACAATGAGCAGCGTTGGTCCAAACCGTGTCAGGTGGACGGGAATATAAGGCTGTCTGACCACAGCATCTGGGTTTCTCACTACATAGCAGCCAGTAGCAACATCACTCCTTACCAGCCTCTGTCCCTCAAATGTGACTGGTCTCTGCCATCACTAGCACTCAACATCCACTCTATATGGATTGCTTTGTCACAATGCTGTTTTATCATAAAACAAAAACTTTACATTAAACATTTGTGTAATTACCATATTGTGTGTTATTATCCAAACCTGCCATTGACTTTACATCAGTGATCCAAACTGATGATAAAAACACCCAGCCTGACAAGTTTGGACAATAAACACACAATATGCCATCTAGATATATGTAATATAAATGATTGCAGCAGTGGTTGTGTTGTATGATATGACATTACCTTCCTCCCTGCCTGGTTGACCACCGATTTTATATCTTTGATATCTTGTTTTCTATGCTAAGATAACTAAAAGATCCTTATATGAGTCTAATACAGAGTTGAGAGAATTTTGAGTGTTAGTATACCCAGTATTATATACTATTATATCATCAGCATAACTAATGATGTGTGTTTGTTGGGTTTACCAGGTACAAAGTTTAACAGCACATTTATTAAATTTAAATAAGGTAGGGCTGAAGACACTTTTCCATGGGGTGACTAGTTTAAATTTTCTTGTTACACTCCAATGCCCTGGGAACAATACAGATGACTTCCTGTTGGATAAGTATGCCCTGATCCAGTTAAGAAGCAACCAACATCTATTCTGGTGAGCTCACTCGGTTTGCAGTGTCAAAGGCAGACTTGAGATCTAGAAAGGGAGGTTATATGACCTTCAAGTGTGCAGGGCGAGAAAGGTAGTAATGCAGTGATTGCACATTCCTTACATGCATTAAGCTGTGCATATAGGGGGAAAATGTTCTATGGTTTTAAATTGTTTTGGTTTAGGACCATCCTCTCTACTGTCTTGCAAAGGTAAACAGTAAGAGAAATTGTATGTAAAACATTTTCTTGATAAAGTTAGGGAATTGGAATGAAGATACTGTTGTGCCATGAGATAGGGAGTTCCCCAGTTACAGTATATACTGTAGCTCATTAGGTAGGGTATTCAGCTATGTTCAAGCTTCTCCTCTCACCCCCTCTGTACCCTAACATCTCCCAGTTTCTCCTCTCGGCCTAACCACTTGGCCTGGGCGGTAGAGCGACGGTCTCGTTTCCTGCAGGTCGGCGTTCTATACCCGACTGTCCAAGTGGTTGGGCAACATTCCTTGCCCCCCCTCCCCGTCCCATCCCAAATCCATATTTTGACCCCTTCCCAGTGCTATATAGTCGTAATGGCTTGACACTTTCCCCTGATAACTCCCTCCCTCCCTCCTCTCTCACCTCTCCCTTCCCTTTCCCCATTTACATTTCTCCCCTTCCCCACTCTCTCCATAATCTGTATATTACAAAGCCCTGAAAAAACTGTTCAGCTCTACAGAAACTATATCACAGACTTGAACTTGATTTCATAAAACTCACAGGAAGGGGGAGGTTCACCATAGATGTTAATATTTCTTAAAGATGGGGAGATGGGGTCACTGTGGACAACCATGATTGAGCCTGTGACACTCCCAAACCCCCACGATTCATTTTAGAAAGTTGAGTGAGGCTAGTGCAAAGCAACTGTCAACCTAGGACAAACAGACATTCTCTCTTATATATATAGATATTATACAGTTCAAGTAGAGAATATCCTGGAGCTAATGGAAGCAAATATATCATAAATGACACCATTCCACTCGGAATATAAGCCATCTCTCATTGTCTTGACAACTCTTAATTCCTTCCAGCAACACTCATCTGGTTTTGAGTATTACACTTTGCTTCAAGTTGAAGCATTGGCTGATATTTAATAATCTTCTTGGGTGGAAAGGGAAGGATAGTAATTTGGAATGAAATGATCTGCTACATGCTGGGAAATACTGCTGTTGTCTTTCAGTAAAATATATATATATATATATCTGATGCATTCCAAATTCATTTGCAATTTTAGTAATTCATTTTAAGGAATGTTAACCTATGCATGAGTTAAGAGTAGGTTTGTCCTCACCTGATAGTGCAGCTGACTCACAATTAATTGGGCCTAGGCATGATCCGTGGGTGAAGGGGTGAGACATATGACCACATTTACTTGCACCAAATGCCTCTGTTCACCTAGGTGTAAATAGGTACATTTACACCCAATTGTTGTGGGTGTATCCAGAGGAAGGTCAGCAACTGGCCTAAGGGAAGACCTCCTTGATAAGTCTAATAGGATATCTCTCCTCAAGGATGGGAGATCTTAGAGGCCGGTGACTTCCAAGATAATATATACTTTATTATTACAGTATACATATTGTAAATAACAAGTTATGGACTCCATACAGGCGATGAGTCCCACTAACGAAGCTGGAGACATGATGACCAAGCCACATGGAAAATGAAGAGGGAATTATCAGTGGAAAGTGTCAAGCATTATGACTATATAGCACTGGGAAGGGGTCGGGATTAGGATTTGGGATGGGACGGGGAAAGGAATGGTGCCCAACTACTTGGATGGTTGGGGATTGAACGCCGACCTGCATGAAGAAGCGATGACATTTCGGTCCGTCGAGTTTCATTTTCCGACGTGTGGTTTGGTCATCAAGTTATGGATTAATTATTGTAAATATGTCAGATTTGATCAATTATACATAAGCATGGATTGAGATGGAGTAAATGAGTAGTGGAATGAAAATGTCATTTGTGAAGGATTTCTTGTTCTATTTGTTAAGCATCTGACAAAGAAAAATTTCAAGATTGACAAAACTTTTTTATAACTTTGTAAATAAAACACTAGAATAACCCATTTAAGCATTTATTTCTTTTCAGAAAATATTAAAAAAAAATCTGGGCTATGAGCCTATGTTGTGTGTATACCAAGCTTACAGAACTGGTTGGCTTAAGACAAATATTTGACCCCAAGGTTCCTGCAACATAAGGAACAGCAAAACTGCAGTAAGAGGTGGAATTGGCACTTCTTTTCAGAATGTCACTAAGAATGCAAGTCCTTAATGAGTCAAAATCTGTACCTAAAAGTTACTATTATTTTTTTTTAAGTAGTAAAGGACCTGCAGTCCCAGTGACTCAGGGTGAACCTTCCAAAATAAAACTTGAAGGTAACATAATTTTTTTTTTTTTTTTACAAAATATGAAGAGTGTGATTTAATTTATTCCCCATTCTCATATTTAAATAAAAACATTAAACTTAATGAATAATCATCATTAATGTTCTTCATATCCCATCTTTAGTAGCACAGCAAATAAAAGCAAATAAATTTAAGTACCTAAAATAATTTAGATAAAATAAACTACATAGTATTTCAGTGTCAACAAGTCAAGAGGAACAACAATAAACTTCTCCAATGGTTAGGCATAACTACTGGTGAGCATACGCAAGAGTATAAGCCGAAGCCTTAACGTAACACGAGCACCCTATATACTCAGGACAAAACATTATACAGTATTAGGATTGATGAACTTTAACTGCATGACTGTGAATGACTATGGAGGCTGCACATACCCAAACCATGTCAAGGGTATAAGCACACTGTGATGCGTGTAGTTGTTGATATGTTGCAAGGCCATGTACCTCAATCATGTCGTGGGTATGACGCTCTCGTACATTTCTTGTTGTTGCAAGTTTCAATTCAAAATAAAAAGAATGAAGATTCCAGTGAATGAAATAGGACTATAGTTATCTAAAGCATCTATCTTTGTGAAATAATAATTTAGTTATATAAATAATTTAAATACCAGCAACTTCAGTTCCGAGATAATTTAACTACAAAATATTTCGTGATGAATAAATAAAAAATAAGTGATTAACAACTACAGTATTTTGTAACCACTTTTATGGTTAATGTCATTTTCATTAAATATGTAATTATATAAGAAAATTTTATAATTCACCGTTATAAGCTATTTTCCTATATTTTGTGAAATGATAGTAATAATTCCTCTTAAGTCCTGTATTAAACAGTGACGTGGAAGGGCGATCCGGGAATGTGGTCGTCACCCCATTTGACAATCAGTAAGTAGTCTCCTTTGTCACGAACAACATAACCAATCTGTAAAGTCAACAATATGTTAGACTTGGGAGGAAAAAAGTATTATAGAAAACTTCTCCTTATGATTATGTCAGTCCAATCTGAACAATAGTTTAGGTTATGAAAAAAAGATTGCAAGTGTTTCAAAAGTTCATTCGTACAGTGTTACAGCGGTCAAGCTCAAGCACTGCACACTGAGAGAAGAAGCATCAAGAGTTCTACTGTATTGGGATACTGTGATAATAAAGTTGTAGTGATACTGATGATAAACTGCAATTAGAACAAAATCTTGACTATTGCCCATGTCATAATGTTGATAAGAAACAAACCAAAACTTTAAGATTTCCATACATCACAGAAGCAGATCATGAAAAGCAGATTTTAAATTATTTACAATCTAATTTTTTTTTTTAATTCACCTTGTATTATGTTGTCACCCTCATGTAACTTTTAATATAGGCAATATATACCAAGTGTAGATGCCATGCTAATTTTATATGACATACTGACACTAAATGCACAATTAAATCACTTTAAATATGAAGTAAAAGACATGTAACTGCCTGACACATGTCTCTCTTGTGTGTATGATTTCCACATATTAAAAGTAAGTCCATAATTTTAAATCCTTAAATTAGGAAATTTTGTTTAGCTGCATTAACTTGATGACAACATATTGGCAGTGTTTGGGCTTCCCTCTACAAGGCTCGTGTACAGTCATCACATTTAACTTCCTTCAGCTACACATGCCACTCCTGGCTAGTAATGTATTCTCTTGCGATAAACCACACTCAGTTTCCACTTCATAGTGCACCATGTAAAACCTAAAATGATTGTGTGTCAATTTAGTGCCTTTCTCTTTGGAGAGAATATTACCGACATTGACAATTCAGAAAAAGTGTGCTACTTTCCATTATTGGTTTAAAGAAACTCATCAATGCAAGGAAAGAAATCATGCCCACAAAAATATATTAGCTCATGGGGCACCTCTGTATTAAGGGGAGGGGGAGGGTGGGAGGGGTAGGAAATCCAATCATCATCTGGTAACTCATGCAAGAAAACTCATATTGTACAGTGTGGGTGGAATTCCCTTACTTCATATCTGTGGTCAACATTAAATTTAATTCAATTCTACCCACACTGTATGTTTTCTTTATATTAATCAAAAATGCTACTTGTATAAATGAATACATGTGGTAAGAAGAGGTCAGGTAGCCTAATAGTACACAGGTTTATACCGAGCCCGGTAAGTTATCATAACTAGACCATGATTTATTCTAGTAATTAGTGTTTGTAAGATGAAATTTCTAACTGAAATTTTTATTTATTTATTTACACTCGGTTTAATAACTTTCCATACTAAAAAATACCAAATAACCCACACACATGTAAACTATGAAATACTAATACAGTATAGCACTCCAGCAGCATGACTAATATATCTAACACTGACAGCTCCCATATAACTACAGCACAAAAAATTCCCATTTGGCACAAAAAATATATATATTTATATTTTTTCTAGAAAAAGACTAAAATAAAATTGATAAAATTGAAGCATAGTTGGTGCCCTATACCTTCAGCAGAAACTGGTAACAAAATATACAGTATTAATATGTATGCTATTGACATGTGTGATGCTTCAAAAAATCATATCTTGATCTGGGAATATGTCAAATTACTGAGATATATTAGAAATTTGTCTTTGGTCTGCAAGACACCGGATGTGACACATGCACAACATTGTGTCATGTACTGAGGCATGCCCAAAGGTATATATACTAAGCATTTTACAGGTCATCCTTCATTGAGATAAACCATTGAGCTTGTGAAAACACATTCAATCTCTAAAATATGTTTAAATCAATTGTCTATTCACATTTAGTCAGCAAATGGAGTCTTCTTGAACTCTTCCGTAAAAACATTTTATATAATGTACCTGTGTGTATAAATGACATAATGACTTATATCCTATACTATACAGAAAAATGTCACACCTGTTGATTTGGCACAAAGCTGCCTGGTTCCAAGCGAGCATGCTATAAACACCAACGACACAACTCTTCAAAATATGCATTCCGTAATAAGCAAACTACGGGGGAAGGGAGGGAGGGAAGGGGAAAGAGTTTGAGGGGGGGCTTGGCAATACAATCCATAACAACAAGAAAGGCATGGCAAACCTATCACTTTAGTTTGTCTTAGAGAGAGAAATATCTTATACGTTGACGGCGAAGGGAGGCCAGGAATGTGGTCCTCTCCCCATTTGATAAGAGGATGTAATCTCCCTTGTCGTGTACCTTGTAACCAACCTGGATTTGGAAAAATATAACAGAAATTCTGACTCCTAAAGTCACCACCATCATTGGGGCAAATTTTGATAATATTAAAAGTTAGTTAAGAGTAGGAGAAGTTAAAACACTGTACTGTTACAAATCAATCAAACCTGGAGGAAATAGTTTCAAGTAAGCACATAAATGTGACACTTAGGTAAAAGTAAAAAGTAACCCTAGCTGTCACACTTAAGTGCAATAGGTAAGGCATCAGGCTAGGCAAAGGGACAAATAAAAACAACACTTATTAACTAGATTCTCTGAGGGAAGGGGTGACAAAATGGGTAAACTTTTATGGGCTGGAAGAATGAAATCTGAGGAGTTGATATGTCATTGCAGGCAAAGGGATGAAACCTCAGACTTAACATACAACTGTTCAGAGATTCTCTGTGGGCCGATATTAGAACATTGTGATGGCAAAGGGGGAACCCGGAATGTGGCTCTCCCCCCACATTACTAATATGAGGTGGTCTCCACGATCTTTGATCTTGTAACTGACCTGTGTCGGAAAGAGATGTAGGTAGCTTGTTCTTAACTATTCTACGTCTTTATTGCAATATAACCCTCATGAAATGTTAGAAGAGTTAATTTTTTTTAAATAATACTGTATTTTATAAATTAATAATAATATAACATATAACAACATTAACAATAACAAAATAGTATTTGGTATTTTGTAAATATTGCATGTCCACTTTTACTCCATCTACAGTATATGGGTTGTAACAAGTGCATAAAACTATAAAGAAATTATAAAAAGTAGAAAATAATGACACTAAGTAAATAAACAATATTGGTTTATTAAAAAAATATTTGTTTGAATAAACAAATATTATAGTAATACCTTGACTATTGATATCCTCAAATTATACCAAGTTCATCACAATCACTAAAGAATCCATCATTCACCAACCTGTCATAAATTTGACAAACTATGTTCATACAATCTCACTTTTTTTTTCCTGATGTCCTCACTGTACACATTTTATTATGGCATTCCTGATGGGGCTCAGTTGTTATGTAATGCTGCTAATGTACTTGTGAGTGAGATAACTGTTAAGTTAATGTCACACTCGCAAGTAAACTCGCAAGTACAAGTAAAGACTCGCAAGTCGCAAGTAAAACTCGCAAGTAAATCTCAACACATGGATCTATGAATCCAACATTATGTTTGTAAATCAACTATGTATGTACTTTCCTGAATAAAATTAACTTTACTAACAATCATCAGCATTACACATATAAACCCAGCACTGTGACTGAGGATGTCGTAACACATCGGAATAATATATCATGTGTCTTCTAAACACATATGCATACACATTCATGTGGTCGTCTAAAACATCTGGCATACCACATATCATGTGGTCGTTCAACACATCTGGCATACATATATCATGTGGTCTTCTCAACACATCTGGCATACACATATCAGTGATCTTCTCAACACATCTGGCATATATATATCATGTGGATCTCTCAACACATCTGGCATACATATATCATGTGATCTTCTCAACACATCTGGCATACATATATCATGTGATCTTCTCAACACATCTGGCATACATATATCATGTGATCTTCTCAACACATCTGGCATACATACATCATGTGGTCTTCTCAACACATCTGGCATACATATATCATGTGATCTTCTCAACACTCTCTACAATATCATGTGATCTTCTCAACCATCTGGCATACATACATATGTGGTCTTTCAACACATCTGGCATACATACATCATGTGATCTTCAACTTGTTATACTAAAAAGGTCTCTCATTATCAAGCAACAAAATGTTTGTTTCCTACAAGTAACAAAAAGACTTTTAAAACAAAAAATGATGAAGATTCCATATAATTTTAAAAATAAAAATCACAGGAAAGTTTAAATATTACATTTAAATAATGAACCTGTTTCTAAATGTGATTAATTTAGAAACAGGCTCATTATTTTTCTACAGTCTTTTATAAAGACTCATGCCAAGGAAATACAACATTATATTCATTAAACAACTCATGATACTAAACGGCTTAAATTTTAATCTAAAAATGTAAAATATTCTATATGAACTTGACATGTTAGGAATTTAGAATGGAATAATGTATTGAACTTGCACAAAACTTTAATTATGCTTTATCTTACCTGGTAATTGTTATGTCCAATGTGTTTAATGTAGACCTCCTCGCATGGTGCCTTAGGTCCATAAACCCCACATACAGGATGTTCGTACCTAAGAGACCACCATGTTTGTTACAAATTAAATAAATAAATAAATAATTTAACATCCAGATTTTTCTTAAAAAAAAAAATGAATGTCACAGTACTTCTAACCAATTATAATAACGAAATAATTATTAAATATTTGCTTAGACATCCTAAAGTTCATTTTAAATACAAAATATAAAAGAAAAAAACACTAAGGAATTTTGATGAGCTAACCAGCAGTGGAGGCGTTGACAGTGAAGTTGTTCTGGCGGTTGATGTGAGCCTTCTTCAGCCCTAGACCCTTGCTTGTTACCTTAGTGGCGTCTGACTGGAACCTGACAAGAACATTCCCATTAGTCACAACACAACTTACACTCATTCTTATCACTCACATTTAAACTGAACAGGGAGGACCTAAGGCATGTTTTTACTCTATATCCTTTCTGTAACTAACCAGATGGAAAAGATAAAATACCTTAAGGCATAGACAGAACATGAGACACAAGATAACAAATCAATAAACTAACATATTCTTTCTTAATGATTGAGAAATTTTACATACACAAAGCAGGGTAATGAATAAAGACTTTTTCAAGACTTGTACGTTAAACAAAAACTAATCCTCAGCCGTGTTATGCCATAACAGTGAAGTAGATACACAGTGTGATTACCATATGTAATGTGTAGCCAAACTGTACAGCTTGTCTTACCTCGGGATGACAGGGCCCTGGTGTGTCAGGGCACCTGACTTGGTCTTTTCTACTGTTTCTACTACCACAGACGAGGACTCCTGGATTGTTCCCTTCTCTGCATGTGGTTCACCAGTACATTTTACCTGTAATTAAGCATATCATATTCTTATTAGTTCAACTGTGATACATAAACCTCACGTACCTAGAAGACAGAAGAGTTAGGGGAGACATGATCACTACTTTCAAAATTCTCAGAGGAATTGACAGGGGTGGACAAAAACAACTATTTAGCATTGGTGGAACATGAACAAGGGGACACAGGTGGATATTTAGTACTCGAATGAGCGACAGAGACATTAGAAAGATTTTTTTCAGTGTGAGGGTAGTTAACAAATGAAATGCATTAGGCAGTAATGTGGTGGAGGCTGACTCCATACACAGTTTCAAATGTAGATATGATAGAGCCCAATAGGCTCAGGAACCTGTACACCAGTTGACTGACAGTTGAGAGGCGGGACCAAAGAGCCAAAGCTCAATCCCTGCAAGCACAACTAGGTGAGTACACACCTTGCTCTATTTCAATATACAGTAATGGTCATCACCCTTAAGGGGTGTGTGAAGGATGGCCACAGATAATACGTGAGTGGTATAGATAAAGATGATTACAGATACTATATCTAAAGTATCTATAATAAGTGTTATTATTTGTGTTTGAACACACTTCCACCACAATAATACACTTTTATATCTAATTTCTGGGGGGGGGGGGGGAGCCACTACAGCTCCCCGGAGCTATCCAGGCTAATAAGGATATCCCTAACTTTGGCAACAGTCGATGTGGGTGGAGTTCTAGGCCTACAGGGTCCACGAACCAGAACTTGGCCCCCTCAGAGAGGCACGAGGAGCAATGGCCTATAGAATGCACATGTGATTGTGGAGCATTCTATATCTGCCATCGACTGGGACAGGCACCCAGAAACATAAGCGCCCCAAAACAAACCCCTATTCTGGTGAAAACGACTAAAATAGACAAACAAGTGGACAGAACTCCACAAGTGAAAAACGAACAAATGAACATGACTGGGAGCTGGTCGGTCGAGTGGACAGCACACTGGACTTGTGATCCTGTGGTCCTGGGTTCGATCCCGGGCACCAGCGAGAAACAATGGGCATAGTTTCTTTCACCCTATGCCTCTGTTACCTAGCAGTAAATAGGTACCTGGGAGTTAGTCAGCTGTCACGGGCTGCTTCTTGGGGGTGGAGGCCTGGTCAAGGACCGGGCCGCGGGGACACTAAAAAAAAGCTCCGAAATCAACTCAAGATAACCTCAAGATAAGATGACGTTACACGCGCCGCCTGTCTGAGCAGCTGAAGGGGAAGGGGCAGCCCCAGATCCCTGCGCCGGCGATCCACACCTCAGTTCTATGGCTGATGGGATATGGCACAGTTGTGTGGCTCCAACTCGACTCTTGTGCTTTGCTGTCCTTGTTTCAGTGCTGCTCTTGCAGTGGCGTGCGAGCTGGGAGTAATATTCCAAGGTACTCGGGCTGCTTGTGCTTAGGGTCACCTTCCCTGAGTGCCCTGTAAGTACCGCCCTAGGAGCTTGGGGTTCTCTTCCACAAGTCACCTTGGGTCTACCTCTGTTGGTCTTTTGCTGCTTGGCAATTGAATGCCCTGAGAGTTTGGGGGATTTCTACCCTTATTTGCCTTGGAGTAAGTGGTAGTTTATGCACTGGTAGGGTTTATACTGCGCAGCTAGTTTTCACCTATAACAGCGGCCAGCTCTGTTCCCTTTGGGTACACTGTCCTCTTGTGAGATTTTTTTTCTTTTTGTTTTTTGCCTGGTGGGTGGGGGGGGGGGGGTCTGCCTCGGTGTTACTCCTCCCTGTATATCAAGGTTGCTTTTTGTTTGGTGGTACCCCTTGCTTCGCCCTCATGAGTGGACACGTCCTGGGGGTTCAGCTTTAGCAGTGTTGTTTGGTAGCTTGGGTGCCGGTTAGCAGTACCCTGCCTGGGATAACCTTTAGCAGACCCAGTCTAGGGAAACTGGGAAGCCCCGCAGGGGCGCTCGGGTCCGATGGATGCGACCCCTGAGTCTCCTCTCACCGTGTGCGAGTTTGAGGGTTGCTCTGTCCCCTTGTCTCAAGGCAACGCTCATTGTTTTTGCCTCCGTCATGCTGCCTGTTGGGTTGGTGACATATTCGAACCTGAGTTCTGCAAGCTTTTTTGCTTGTTTGTGACTCAATTCACCCAATCTGATGATGACATTGTTCAGGTGCAGGCGGCTCGCACGTTGCAGGGTAGGTTTAGGTTGTTGCAACGTGCTAGGTTGGTTGCTTCCCCGGATACCCCGAGGCTGCCTCGTTTTGCTTACAGGGACCCGGACTTGGGGGTATTGGTCGCTTCGGCCTTGGTTCTGTCTGTGCCCCCTCGTTATTGCCCTGCTGTGGTTCATTCAGTTCCCCCCCCCCACCCTGCTTCCAGCTTCTTGGCGTCTGAGGGTTTCAGGGTCGGGGCAGGGTTTAGAGGTTTCTGAGACTCGGGCGGTTTCGGGGGGATGCCCCTTCCGGGGGGGGGGTGGAGCCATTCGAGTCTGTTCCTCCAGCCATAGCTCCAGGATCTGACCAGTGGGCCCATTCTCTTCCTGCTCTTTCGGCCTCCCTGGCCTTTTCTTGTGAAGCTGGGACTTTGGAGGACGACTCGTCCCCAGGGTCTGATGTGGAGATTCCTGGGGTTGGGGAGGAGCTGGCTTGAGGGCCTTGGGCTCCTTTGGACCCCGCCTGGGTTTTCCGACCCTCCAAGCAGGGCTTACTGTTACAAGGAGTGGGGTTTTCCTTCCCCCCCCCCCCCCCTCTGCGTATGAGTTGGATTTGGGTTCAACTCCTTCCCAGGTTTGGTTCTGTGTCCCTGTGGGTCTTTCGGTTCTGTCTTTCTGGAAGTTTTTGGCTTCCCGCTTCTCGTCTACTGAGGTGTGGGCAGCTATTGTGGCTTACCTCCTGCGTGACCCAAAGTATGCCTCTATAATGGATCTGTCTTCTTTCAGGTTTGGATCTTCGTCTCCATATTGGGTTCGTTATGAGGTTCCGGGTTCGTCCTGGCTTACAGACTGCCCTTTGTTCTTGCTGGATGCTTGGGAAACCTTCTGTTGTACCAGCATGCTTGAGTGGCACGAGGCATCTACTGTGGTCCAGGTTTACCTGGGGGTGATTTTGTGCACCTTAATGAGTGCCTTTTCGCTCCTGCCCTTCTGCGGAATGTTGGCGCGATTCAGCTTCACATGCAGGTTCCTTCCCTGTCGGCTGCGCTTGTGGCTTGTTGGCTTCGGTCCTGCGTTTCTTTCCCTCCTGGAGCTGTCTTCGGATTGGCTTGAGGAGGATATGGAGGTGCTTAAGGCCGTTCCTGAGTCTGGCGCCTTGGTCTCTGCTGCTCGTGCGTCATCTGCGCTTTAGAAGCTGTTTGCACCCATCCTGTGGGATGCGCTATCATGGTTTTTCGCAGCACGTCTTGCTCGTCGGCAGGTGATTCTTGCTTCCTCCTTGGAATCCGCTTGGACCCTGGCTCTTAGGTTGTCTTCGCCCTGTTTTCCTTTGTTGTTTGCGGCCTTTGTGGTCGAGCAGTACATGCGGGTGGTTTCTTCCAGTTGCTATACGATGTCGGACTTGTTGGTTCTCCGGGAGTCCCACGTGGGTTCTTCCTGGAGGGGTCGTGCCAGGACTCGCAGTTCCGCTCATCTGGGTAGGCCGCAGATGCCAGTTTCGGAGCCGGCGCTGCCTTCAGTCCCGGCTGCACCTAGTTGGCACGATACTTGCTCTGTGTGCAGGTCAGGTTCTCACAAAGGGCGTTGGCTCTTTTGTGGTTCGCCTCATTGATGAGGCAATGGGGGGAAAGGTTTGCTCTGTTCACTTATGCCTGGTCTCACGATTCGTAAGCTTTTCGGGTCGTTTATAGAGGCCTGCGGTGGTGTTGGGTGGCTCCTCCTCCTTCGGGGGGTTTGGGGCTAGCAGGGCAGTCCTCTTTCCCCTGCACTATCAGGTCATCTTGGAGTGGGTGCGCTTGGGTGTGGTCGAAATGATGTCTCTCAGGTGAGTTTCCTGCCTGTTTCTAGTTCCGAAACGGGACTGTGCGAACCTGCGGTTCATTCTAGACTTGTCTAGTCTGAACCCCTGGGTTTCTTGCGTCCTCCTTTCGGATGACCACTCTATCCCAGGTTTGGCTTCTGTTGGCGCCAGGCGCTCGGATGGTGACCCTGGACCTCAAGGACGTGTATTGGCACAGCTCGATTCATCCGGGGTTCAGGGACTGACTCAATTTTGTTGTAGGGCATCAGAGTTACCACTTTCATTGACTCCCTTTTGGGTTGAACCTGGCACCTCGCGTGTTCACACACCTTACCCGGGTCGTGGTGGCCCATCGGAGTCTGTTAGGTGTTGGAGAGGTGTGAGGCTAAGCACAGGATGAGGCAGGCACAGAGAGAGGGGCAGGGTGTAGCATGGTGCAGAGGGAGGTGCATGATAATTACTATATACTTATATAAAATTGATTTTATTAATACAAATACAAATATTGCAATTTCATGAGGTAAAGGTTTGCACACTCAATGTCTAATGTACTGTACTGTGGAGAAAAAACTGGAAATTTCTGAAATGCTGCATTTACCTTCCAAGGAGATCCTGCTATATGGTAGCCATTGTATTTGACAGCAATATAATAATCTCCGGCACAAGTGGGGTATAGCGGACTTTGTATCCTTCCTCCACCTCTGTACAGTCCATAGACACCTTTGATGGACCATCTATTGTCACTGCTAGCGTGCCCGCACCGGCGTTGCACGTATCAACGATGAAGTCTGTTTTCTGAGCTGTAAGTCATATATTTAGTTATTTATTGATCTGAATATAGAAAATTTAAACAAACTAATTAGAGAAGATGCTGTAGCCAAAAGTATGAATTGTGAGCTTTCCACAGCATACTTTAGCAAGATGTGATATAATCCCCTGGTTACCTATGGTGCTGGCGGCACCTAGAAAGATGACCTGCCTCACAGTATTATTACTTCCCCATGTACACTAGAATGGTTCCTTAGGAGACAACCCAGTAAGTTTGCTCAGAGAGGGACCTTGCATGGACAGTACACTCAAAGTCTAATAATTTAGTGGTAAAGCTGAGCATCTATCTGAGGACAATTACATAAAGAAAATTACACAGAAAAGTACTGTAAGTCTATCAATTACCAGTTGCCAATTTGTAAATACTACATGTACTTTGAAGGCAATTCAAAATTAAAAAAAAAGCAAACCAAAAAATATTTAAATTTCCTATCATTTATGAGACACGTGCAGAGGTATGTTGAGACTTACCAGAAACAGCAGACTCAAGACCCTTGCCACTGGCAGAGACTGCTGCTGGGTCAGCTTCATCCTTGCCAATGCGTAGTCTGAATGGTGAGCCAGGTATGTGGATACCATTGAACTTGACATGGATGAAGTGGATACCAATTTCCTTTGGCACAAAGCGCACACTGTAAGTATCATTGTCGAGGAGATCTGTGAAGCAATCCTCCTCTTGACCTGATGGAGCCACAGTCTGCAAGAAATGTATAAATATGTATATGACTGCATAGTCTGTGTTGACTATTTTCTTGTTTACAGCTTCTATCCGTCTGACTAGTTCTCTTGTTTTAAGTGGAAGAGGATTTCTCCAAATGTCATATATGTTTCAGATTGACTAAAAGAAAAACAATTATATGTAGAATGTATTACACTTATTATAATGTCACATATTATAATAAGTGTAATCCATTCTACAGATAACTTGTATTCTTTTAGTCAACCTTGAACAAAGATGACATTTGGAGAAATCTTCTTCCAATTAAACCAAGATGCAAGAGCAGTAGTCAGAGGGATAGCAGCCCTAAATAGCTTGTTTTAAGCTTATATATATATATATATATATATATATATATATATATATATATATATATATATATATATATATATATATATATATATAGCTTAAAACAAAATTTTCTTTAACTAATAAAGAATACTATATAAACATTTTTAATGCAAAATTTTATTCCTTATTCAAACTAGAGCACTGTATCAACAAAAATAATTTTTACAATTTTCCATGACTTTCTATGACAAATTTATTCCATCACTTCTCCAGGAATTGTTATGTCTGTGGGAGCTCTGGCAGGTAATATACCATGTGCTTTCACACACACTGTGATGCTCTGTCATACTTGCTCTTGAAGTAGTGAGGGATCGACTGGGCCATTAGACTGGGCCATTATAAACAGAGAGGGAGACTTCCGATAATTATCATGTGACCTTGGTAATTTATAGGGAATATTATGGTTATGAGATTTAAGAAGGACATATTCATAAGTGTTTAAATAACAATGTGTACTACTCTTGTGTCAGCAGGTGACCTGGCCCAAGATTATAGTGTGTACTGTACTTGAGAGGAAGGTGGACACACAAGCACAATACTGTATTCAGTACTGGTAAAACTCCTCTTAAATGAGGGGCGATAACTACCTCGCTGACCATCACCATGGAGGTTGTCAATCCCTTTGACAGTGTCTTAACTTTGCCCACCAACATTTCATGGTTGATATTTCAATAGTTAAAGTCCACT
This sequence comes from Procambarus virginalis, assembly GCA_020271785.1. Lineage (NCBI taxonomy): Eukaryota > Metazoa > Arthropoda > Malacostraca > Decapoda > Cambaridae > Procambarus > Procambarus virginalis. The sequence goes on from WNGS01021324.1 coordinate 10,876,691, forward strand.
ACGGGCTCACCATAGCCCCTGCTACTTGGAACTTTTGTTCCGAGTACCTGAATCTAAAACAACAACAACATCAATAGCTAATGCAACTGCAGACTTCACTGTCATATCATTTTAATTCATAGTACTAGTATATGGTTTTAAAATGACATTTAACTACTTTGTTATTCTGTTTACAAATAAAGATAGAGAGGTCAAGTGGCAGAAGGCCTGATACCTTATCTTACTGTACTGGGAATGAGTGCCACATCATTGAAGATATACTATTATACAAAGAAATTAGTGACCATAAGAAAGTATATTACATGCATCACTCATATAGAGTTAACAAATTGAAAAGAATCATGAATGTTCATAGCAATGAAAGAGTTCAAACATATTGAAGAAATCCAAGAAATTTAATGGCTAATTATTTCCACAATTTCATGTGATGAAATTTTCATGCTGACTTTGCCATCAACTACAACATATAAAGCCATGTTACATGCCTCTATGGAAAAGGAACCATAACAGAAGCCTTCTCCCTCACCTTACAATCTAGATGGCCTTGGGCACCATTCTTGCTGACAAGGAGAGACTGTGGCTTGTTTGGCTTGGAGCCCTGGTCGGGGAACTGAGCAACCTCCACTTTGCGGGCCTCGCCCATGGACGGTGTGATGTATACCTTGTAGGGGGAGTCGGGGATGTGCTTGTCATTGAACTTGATGCCCACACGGTACTCACCTGAGGAGTAAAATCCATGAATGCAACTTACATCATACTCATGAGAATACAAACATAAGAAAAAGAATTAAGGAAATTGCAGAAGGTCTACTGGTGCATATGAGGCAGATCCACTTTATATACAACCAAATTCATCATACATATATCTAACCTAAGCTTGAAACAGTCAAGTGAAACCAGAAACACATTATTACATTGCTCAGTAATCTGTTCAACAATCAACAACTTTGTTTCCAAACCAGTATTTACCAAGGTCTTTCCTAAATCTAGACTTATCAAATCTATATACATTGTTTTGTATTCTAGCTTTAGTTTAATACCTCATTAATATCCCCTTGGTTTTATCCATTCATCCACTTATACACTTTGGTCATGTCATCCGTAATTCTTCGCCTTTCTAGAGAATGTAAATTAAACTTTCTCAGTTTCGTGCAGCTGATGAGTCACAATAATGTAGCTGAAGATATGATGATAAACCACACATCACAAGATGGTGAAACAACATTTTGGTCCATCCTGGACCATTATAAGAACATAACATAAGAATGAAGGTAACTACACAAGGCCTATTGGCCCATACAAGGCAGCTCCTATTTATATCCACCCAAACTCACTCATATTATATATATGCATATATATATATATATATATATATATATATATATATATATATATATATATATATATATATATATATATATATATATATATATATATATATATATAATGTATGTATGTATGTATGTCTAACCTACGCTTGAAACAATCAAGGGATCCTACGTCTATTATGTTGCCTGGTAATTGGTTCCACAAACTGACAACGCTGTTACTAAACAAGTATTTACCCAGCTCTTTCCTAAGTCTAAACTTATCCAATTTAAACTTATCCTTGAAGTAACTGTGAGTCTTCTTCCATGTTTATATCTTCTCCCAATTTTCGTATTCTTGGCAAATTTGTAAATATTGCTGCTCATACCTGAATTTAAATCAAATATATACATACTGGTATACAGTATATTATAAATAACAGAGGTCCCAGATAGAGCCTTGGAGTACTCTGCTTACAACATTTTCTCACTCTAACTTAACTCCATTTATACTAACTCCTTGTCTCCCTTGGTATAATCATGCCCTAATCCTACTTAAAAATACCACCCCCAATACCCAATTGTCTACTAATTCTAAACAATTCTTCTGCTTTGGAGTTCCATTTCATTAAACCAGTTTAATCGACTAAAATAAGAGTCATCCATGACACAAATACTGTTTGACCTAGATGCTCTACACTTTTCATTCCAGAGATGCTTTGCTTCCAGTCTGTCTAAGTTTGGTGACCTGTATGTAACTCCTATTATATGATTTTGAACTTTTTTTGTTGAATTCTAACTAAATAGTTTTTGTGTAGGTCAGTTTTGATTCCCCTCATTGACACTACATTTTAAATTTTCCTGAATATATTGCTACTCCCTCTCCTTGATGTCCTTGTCTAAATATGTTTATCTGTATGAAATACTGTATTATATAATACTGTATATAGCACTCCCAGGTGCTATATACTGTAGTCATAATGGATTGGTGCTTTCTCCTGATAGTTCCCTCCCTATACAGCTGGTGGAGGTGGTGGCAGAAGAGATGGAGGTAGTGGTGTAGGTGGTGGAGGCGGTGGTGGTAGAGGAGGTGGACATAGTGGAGGTAGTTGTGGAGAGGTGGAGGAGGTATAGGTGGTGGCAGTGGTGGAGGAGGTGGAGGTGGAAGGAGAATCCTCTTAAGGAATGTTTTTCTCAGTGGTGACAGGAGTCTTCGGGCTTGTACATGCTAAGTTCAGATCTCTCCTCCCGAAGATACTAAGACTAATATAAACACCAAAGTTGATATTGAATTTTATAACCAGATATAAGTGTTTTAATTTTCAAGTAAATGCGACGAGGCATTTTCAAGATGACACAAGGGGAAAAGAAAAATGTTATGGGTTAGATTGCTCAGTTTGAATAGTCGGCAGGTATTTTGATCAAAGTAAACTTCTTTAAGTTTTAAGTACTGTATTATAATGAGGCATGTTTCAGAAAGTGAACGGAACCTGCTAGAAAAAATAAGAATAACAAAATATGACCAAACACTAAGGTATATCTACGGAGAATGCTAATAAGAGAGAAAGCTTAAGTTGAACCGCACCATAACGGGAGGATATGTATGATGGCTAGACATACACTCGAGCCATACAGAATACGAGTGGAAGAAACTGAAAGGGATTTTAGCAGAGGCTAATGCCACTCAATTTTTATATAAGATAGAGTATAAGAAACAAAGGGGTCAGGAAACTTTACATTAGACAACTGACCGTTGGAAAGGTGGAGCCCAGGAGCTGAAGCTGTGTCCTGTAATTTCTATTAATATTAGGTAAGAACACACATTACATCAAATAAGTGCTTGCAGCATTATGTGGCAAATGGCATTCTGTGTGAATAAATGACATGGAATGTGCAATAAGAGTAACTAGACCACACACACAAACCTACAAATTAATGGAATGGAACTAAAGAACTCTTGACAAAGAAAGAGATCCGGGGTGGTTCTGGATAATAGACTATCACAAGAGGAACACATAAAGGACATTTGTGTGTTCACACCATAGCTCCTCACCCTAACGTGTGTGACGAGCATATGCTACATTTTCCAACTTCGCTACAGTATCGCTTTTAATTACATACATGTAGATGGCAAAATACTAAAGAACTTCTTCATGACTTTTGTGAGACCAAAATTGGAATATGCAGCAGTTTATGGTGTCCTTATCTTAACACTTTCGCGCTTAGCGGACGCCCGTTAGCGTCCAATCTTTTTCACCTGATTCTGCCCTCTGGACGCTGGCTGGCGTCCAATGGTTAAATAATTATATAAATTTTATTTATTATGCGATTTTATTTTAGTTAGTCTCAAAATGTTCACCATGAAATTTACGTTCTTTCTAATAACCAAAGAGCTTATTAAAGAAAACGGCATGGCAGTGATTCATCTAGGTATAACAATTGTATGGCGCCGATATGCCGCCGCGGGTAACACTTCAGCCACTTCCAACCGTCTTTTGGGTTGGTTGCGACATTGATTCTATATTTATATGCATATGTCCGTATAGAGAATTTTATTGCGGTTCCAATGATACCATAATCAATGATGTAGGATAAATGTGGTCATCGCAATCATTAAGAGAGTGGAAACATTTGTTGCTGTTTGGCGCTCTCGCCAAACAGTTTGGCGAGAGCTTCTGTTTCTGTTTGAACTGTTTCAAACAGTTTCTGTTTGGCAGTATTTTATATGTATGTTCTTATAGAGAATTCTATTGCGAACACAGTGATACCAAATTTAAATACGTAGGTCTACAATTAGTGTCATGACAGTAAAAAGAGTATACACTTTTCGCTCCTACCGCTTAAGCGCGCAACGCCAAAAGCACAGGTTCGCGCTCGTAAAAAACGCTGCGCCGAAAGCACTAAAGTGTTAAGAAGCACATCAATAATCTGGAAAAGGTGCAAAGGCATGCTTCAAAATGGCTTCTAGACTGAAAAACAAGAGTTATGAAGAGATGCTAGTGGTGATAAATATTCTAAAACTAGAAGACATAAGAAAAAGAGGTGAATAATCACCACTTACAAAATTATAACAGGAATGGACCAAATTGATAAAGAGGAATTCCTGAAACTGGCAATTTCAAGAATATGAGGTCACATATTTAAGCTAATGAAACAAAGTGCCAAAAAATGTTAGAAAGTTTTCTTTTGCGAACACAAAGTGGTAAACGGTTGGAACAAGTTAAGTGAGAAGGTGGTGGAGGCCTAAACGATCAGTTGTTTCAAAGTGTTATATGACAAAGAGTGCTGGGAAGACGGGACACCTCTCATCTTGGAACTAACTTAGGTAATTATTAGATAATTACACACACACATACACAAAGGTGCCAAACAATGCATGAAAATTATCTTTTGTGAACAGAGTTCTGGAGAGTTGAAATAATTTAAATGAGAGGAAAGTGGATGCCAAAGCTATTGGAAGTTTGAAAATGTCATGTATCAAAATTATAGGGAAGACAGGATACTATAACAAGAACATTCATCCTCTAACTACATAAAAGTAATAACACTTAGGTAATAATAGGGGGCCCACCTTGATTATCAGGAGCTGCAAGGCATGGAGGTCCACGATGGTGGGGGTTGGAGTGGGGATGGAAGTGTGGGGAGAGTTGTGGATGAGTCTGACCCACATTGTGGGGGTGATGGGTATATATGGGAGGACAAGAGTGTGAGGCAGTGACCTTTTCAGGGAATGGGGGCATGATAAGGGGCTGTGGGTGGGAACTGACAGGCCCACCACCCACAGTGTAAGAACAGAAGGTCTTGTAGCGTGGGGGAAAGTCGTCGCCCATAGTGTCCTCACGAAATGATATTGCCTTTACAGGGGGCTAAAGAGCAAAGTAAATTCTGTGTTTCTAAGAATGTTATGCCTCATATGTAGTGCTCAAGATATCACAAAGCAAATCACTCTTCCTTCATGTGAGGCTCATTGTTTACATCCAATTCTACTGGAGATGTCCTGAAGTCCCATTATGTTTCCTTCTGTCTTCATGCTTGTGGATCAAACCTCACCAGCACACACGAACACACAAGTGAGAAGGTGGTGGAGGCCAAAACTGTCAGTAGTTTCAAAGCGTTATATGACAGAGTACTGGGAAGATGAGACACCAATCTCATCCAACTACATTAGGTAATTACATAATTTCCACAACAAATCACATTCTTCAAAGAAAAGCAAATCCCAAAAGTTGAGGCAAGCTAAATAATATGACCAGAAAATATGTCGGATATTTTCTGACATATTTTAGTTCCCGTTATCCTCATATTATGCTGCTGTTCAGTTCTTAGTGTTAACGTGGTGGAGATGATATCAGATGGGGGTCCTTAAGTATTACAAAGAAGGGGATGCGTAGATGCAGGCAGGGAAGGGAAATGTATGGATGGGGTAGGGGGGGGAGGGTAGGGATGGAAGATATATTGGTGTAATAAAGAAGGGGATGTGTCTGAGGAATAAGTGAAGGGCAGTAGGGGAAGCCACCAATACACTAAATTTTACTGATACATATTGCCACCTTATTTTTCCAATGGCAAATATGAAGCTGTAATATGATGGTCAGATGAAGTTGATCAACTAGCCCATCCTCATGGGCTCTTCCAACGTCACTTAACTGATGCACTGTATTAAAATGCCTAAACCTAACTAACAAAAGGACCCACGAACAGAAAACGGGACATCGCATCAATTTTGTGAGCCGCTACCATTTTTAGTGTCAGATATTGGCCTTAGGTAAAGTATACGCTAAAACATGATTTGCTATTAGGAGAACTGAAACCTATTAGCTACACTGCAGGTCACACACACTTGTGAACAAGGCACTATATTATATTTTCAGTATAATTAACAACATGATATTTTCCGTATAATTAACAACATGATATTTTCCGTATAATTAACAACATGATATTTTCCGTATAATTAACAACATGAAATTTTCCATAACAATTTGAGAATCACTTTACTATTAAGACAAGGATTTAGCCGTGAACTGAAAATTGTCTCACTCTGTATTTACAAAGGTATAAGACGACAGTAACGTCACAATAGTGGCGGTGTAAGCAACCAGTGAGAGAAGGTGGAGGACAGGACACACCGTCACCCAACTCTTGGCACACTGACTGATTGTCTCTCTCTCCCCAGCTCTCTTCCCCATCCTCCCCTCTCCACTCATACCTTCTCCCCAT
>WNGS01021324.1:10912302-10926073 GCA_020271785.1 Procambarus virginalis
GACGACTCGGTTGCTGGAACGGATTAAGTTCATTAATCGAGGTCCCACAGAATACTACTCATATTATTCATACACAAACAATCAAGATAAATATAAACCATAAATAAAATAAGTGAACATTTAACCCTTGATTGCTAAGGGCTATTTGGCTATTGACACCCACAGATGCATAGCAAAAAAAAAAAAAAAAACCTTCTAAACCTGTTAATTTGTGTTCCCTGATCACGGAAAAAATAATAATAAATCATAAGTGGCATATTTTGCCCACTATAGGGTGGGGAAGTCTGGCATAAAAAGATGCTGACTCAGCGTGCGTCCGAGGCGGTCTGCTCAGTCCCAGCGGTCAGGCAGGAGTGGCACAAAGAGATAATTACCTAATTATTTCAATGACTCTGATTTTCTTTTTTTTTTTTGCTGTAATATTATTCAATAGTGTGTAGTGTGATATATTTTTATAATAAATGTGTGAATCATTGCTGTACTCAAAATTATGGTGTGCATATTATTGATTCATTATTGTGTTCATAGAACAATAAACAAATACTGTGTCAGTTATTACAATATATACACAGGATATATATTGTATCTGCATGTTTTGTTCACCATAATGAACCACTAAATTGATATTGCAAGTCAAAAAGCAGTGAGGTGTGGCCACCACAACTGCCAGTCAGTTTCTCACTACCACTCCCTCCCTCAATGACATCTCACTCACCCCATCCTCCTCCCACTATACTGTTCTTGTTTTTATTCACTATATACAGACATTATATATAAGTATCTACATGTTCTGTTCGCCATAACTGTTCATCTAGCTGGTATAGTGCCCAAAGAGCATAGTTGCCACCCCTACCCAGCATGATAAATCATGCAGATGTTGTCACGCCCCTCACCAAACTGGCTTCTCCCCACACTCCCTTTGCTGTTATTACACTATATATTTACACGAATATATAAGTATCTACATTTGTGTTCACCATAACGAACCACTAAGTTGGTATGCTGAGTGGCAGTGGCTGGCTGTCACTCCCTCCCTCCCTCACCTCACCTGACTTGCCACCATTCTCCTCCCACCATACTGTTTTTGCTTTTATTCACTATATACTGATGTTATATACAAGTATCTGCATGTTTTGTTCACCATAGTGAACAACTAAGCTGGCATAGTGAGTCCAAACAGTAAAAGGTGGTCACACAGAGTCAGCAGACAACTCTACCTCCCGCCCCACCAAGATTACTCCTCCCACTACAGCACTAATTATCACAACAATCCTGCTATTATCAGAATCCTGGTAATTTTTATCACAGTCAGGGGTCTCCTGTAATACTATCATCGCTAAATAATAGTATGTACATATATATTATGGCATTTTAGGCGATACTGTGGTCACAAGCTGAACAGCAGTGCTGTGAGCTCATGCTACGTGCACCAGCCTTGGTGGCTCACTCAGTACTGAGGATCTCACACCCGGGAATGTGGCCCACAATTTAAAAAAAAAATGGCGTCTGTTTACAAGAACCCTGATGAAGGTGATGTGAACCCTGTGTATCTGCGGGCCATTTAAATCTTGTGTTGTACCCCAACATGACATATGACGTGATGCGCAATTTATAGCAAGTTACTCAATCAACTCGTCATATGATGTGTTGCGCAGCTTAAGGGTTAACTGCACTTTACCTTTACTGGGGACTCTTGGTGGCGTATGGGAGACGGTGAGGAGGGAGGGAGGGAAAAGTGGTGTTGGTGTATGGGGAGGGTGAGGAGAAGAGGGGGGGAGGGAAAGGAGGAGGAGGAGGAGGTGAGACCGTCCCCTGCTCGTCTTAGCGCATTCATATCTGCATCACTGGTTTCAGATTTTCTTTTCAAACATTTCTGCCTCTTATGTGGCAGCCAGTCAGAACCAGTTACTTAGTCACACATCAGTCAAGACCAGTCACAGGCAGTCATAACCAAAGGCAGTATAGCATTCACATTTGTGGTAGAAACTGGTTAGGCATTTAGTCATTCAGCCACTTAGTCATTTAGCCATTTACAGTCATTTGCACAATCAGAGAACACTGTATAAACATCAGAGGTCCACGGCTATTCAACGTCCTCCCAGCGAGCATAAGAAATATTGCCGGAGCAACCGTGGACATCTTCAAGAGAAAACTAGATAGTTTTCTCCTAGGAGTGCCGGACCAACCGGGCTGTGGTGGATATGTGGGCCTGCGGGCCACTCTAAGCAACAGCCTGGCCTCAGGCCAGGCTTGGGAGTAGAAGAACTCCCAGAACCCCATCAAGCAGGTATCAAGCCAGCAGTCAGTCAGGCTTTCACAGTCAGTAAACAACAAGAGTTTAATGTCATGCAGTCTGCCTCGTGATCCACCAGCTGGTATCAACAAAGCCTGTATTAATACCAGCCAGATGTGGCTGGTACAGGGGGGGGGGGGGGCAGTGTGTGGTATGGAGGTAACGAGGAGGGTCCAGTGGTGGGTTGGGGTTGGCAGGGAGGGTGCAGTGTGGGAAACGGATGGGTCACCCCACCATCCATCCAGTCTCCCTCCACCATCCATCCCTCCTATCCATCCATCCATCCATCCATCCATCCGGTTCCCCCACCATCCATCCAGTCCCCTCAACATCCATCCATCCAGTCCCACCATCATCCATCCAGCCCCCCATCCACCATCCATCTATCCAGTCCCACCATCCATCCATCCAGTCCCCTCACAATCCATCCATCCAGTCCCTCCTCACAATCCATCCATCCAGTCCCTCCTCACAATCCATCCATCCAGTCCCTCCTCACAATCCATTCATCCAGTCCCTCCTCACAATCCATCCATCCGTTCCCTCACCATCCATCCATCCATCCAGTCCCCTCACAATCCATCCATCAATCCCTCCTCACCATCCATCCATCCATCCAGTCCCCTCACAATCCATCCATCCAGTCCCCCCTCACCATCCATCCATCCAGTCCCCTCACAATCCATCCATCCAGTCCCCCCTCACATCCATCCATCCAGTCCCCTCACAATCCATCCATCCAGTCCCCCCTCACCATCCATCTATCCATCCAGTCCCACCATCTTGAGGTTATCTTGAGTTGATTTCGGGGCTTAGTGTCCCTTCGCCCGAGTCCTCGACCAGGCCTCCACCCCCCCCCAGGAAGCAGCCTGTTACAGCTGACTAACTCCCAGGTACCTATTTACTGCTAAGTAACAGAAGCATCAGGGTGAAAGAAACTCTGCCCGTTGTTTCTCGTCGGCACCCGGGATCGAACCCGGGACCACAGGATCACGCGTCCAGTGTCCTGTCCACTCGGCCACCGGTCCTCCCACCATCCATCCAGTTCCCCCCTCCATCAATCCATCCAGTCCCCTCACCATACATCCATCCAGTCCCCTCACCATCCAACCATTCAGTCACCTCACCATCCTGGGACTCATGGCATGATATATCATAAGAACTTTACTGTTCAGAAAAAAAAGCAGAAAAACAATGGAATTCTTTACAATGAATTCAAGATCGGTTGTCGGAATAGACTTGTAAACAAACTGAGAGTGCCTCGCCTCCAGCACCACGCGCTTGTTCGACCCATATGCGTTCAAACAAACGTTGTCTGTACAATAAAATGCTGTCAAGTAAATATAAATTTTTTTAAGTGTGTGCAAGTATTTTGTTGAACATGCAGACATATGAGGGCTTTTATCCTAACTCTGCGCCTTAGCACCTCAGTATAATGGTTTTTGTATTACAGACAGGCTCAAATTTTAAGAAAGTTTATTTTTTTTGTGATTTCCTTGACATAAATGGGAACAAGAGAGAACTGCAGTGGAAAAAATAATGGTGTTTTAAGGCAATTCCTATTTACAATGGTGTGAATGTTGGTCATAAAAGCATTGCATATTTTTTTGGTGAAATAAATGAATGTATGCATGTAGTGGACGTTTAGAAAATGAATCTGGTGAAACTTTCTCCGATCAAGACATTCAAGATCAGAGAATTAAGAATGCAAGTTAGTACAGTAAAGTAATTTACAGTTAGTAAATGGAAGAAAATGCAGAATAGAACCAGTGAAGAGCAGAGGTGCCATAGGCACAATCAGAGAACACTCTATAAACATCAGAGGTCCATGGTTGTTCAACACCCTCCCATCGAGCATAAGAAATATTGCCGGAACAACTGTGGACATCTTCAAGAGGAAACTAGATTGTTTCCTCCAAGGAGTGGCGTACCAATTGGCTGTGGTGGGTATGTGGGCCTGCGGGCCGTTCCAAGCAACAGCCTGGTGGACCAAACTCTCACAAGTCAAGCCTGGCCTCGGGCCGGGCTTGGGGAGTAGAAGAACTCCCAGAACCCCATCAACCAGGTATCAACCAGGTATCAACCAGTATTTTAATAAGATACAAAAATATTAAGTAAAACTGTCAGAAAGAAAATATTATCAATCATCACTTTCTTGTGGTGGAAATATCATCACATGACTGTCCCTTGTGTCCATGTCCAATCTCTTCCTTAAGGTAGGCATGTCTCACCAGATCAACCCTTCCTCTCACATAATACTCTAAATGATATTTAATCAACAGTATCTTCAAGTACTGTTATGCTTATTAAGGCTCCTGTAGCCAAAAGCTAAGATATCCAGTCACTCAGCCATTTAGCGGCCAGACCCAGTGGTGCTTAACCAACTTAAATGGCACGTGGTAATTGCAAGAGTGAAGCAGTACCTATTCATCTAAAAAAACAGGAAAGTGTGCAAAGTATGAGGATTACCGCCGTCAGCATATACAAGTGAGAAAGTTGAAAATAAAAAGGCCAAAGCAAGAAAAAATGATAAGCAGTTTATTTTGAAATGACTGTGAAGGTACAATTCATTTATCAGCCTACTAGCAATGTTGCTTTATGGTTAGTGTAATTGTCCCATAATGTAGACCCAAGTTTGATTCCTGGGCAAGGCAAGATTTCATATTTCCTTACACCTGATGCTTCTCTTCACCTAGCAGTAAATTGGAACCCAAGAGTTAAGTGAATGTTGTAGGTTGCATCCCAAGGAAGGTCAACCATTAACTTAGGCGTACTTCAATAAGCCGAAAAGCCTTCTTGATTCTGACAATGGGAAATAGAAACCAAGTGAAACCAGAGAGAAAAAAGTGTTGCTACTTTGTTACAGTAGCCAGAGAAGTGAACCAATTACAGTATGGCGAAAAAATACTGTCCTTTTGGAACTTTGACTAGCATCCAGTTTGAGCAGGACCCAAAATGTAGCGCTTTAGCTTAACGGATACACAGCTGCAGGAAGGTCACAATTACTTTATTAATTCAATGAATGTATATTGCAGCAAGACATCTCCTTATCCACTGTAATTCAAGTTGTAAACTGAGGCTTGCTAGTTCTAAAACAATAAAGATTCCCTTAAAAATGTTTACACAAAATACATTATACACAGTATATTATATATTATCACTTATATCGAGAGCCCCCAAGGTTGGACTACTGACCCTCCCTAAGATGCAACCCCCACAATAGTTGCCTAACTCCTAGATACTGTACCTACTTATTGCTAGGTAAGCAGTGGCATTAGGTGAAAGAAAATGTGCTCAATCATTTCTGTTGTGCCCAGGTATCTAACCCGAGATCCTCAGTTGTGTGTCGAGAATGAAGCCAACTGCACTACTACTGTAGATCAATACAGTATATAATTCTTAGGAGTAGAAAATCAATACTGTATGATATCGATTGATAATTGAGTGGAGTTGAATTTTTAATGAGTGTTTTAAGGTGATAATTATCTTAATGGACACTTGGAGGTGCTATCCTCCTGTGGATTCAGCTGAAACATGAATTCTGTCATATATGCTAATCTAGGCCTATTGAACGAAGGAATTTATTAATTTATTTTTAATTTAGTTCATTGTGTCGGGGAACAGGAAGCCAGAGTGTATTCATACACACTTGACTTTTATGTAGGTCTCTCCTCCCCCCCCCTCTCCCAAATTACTGACCCCAGCCAGAATGCACCCTCACAAGGCTAGGTGAACAAAGGCATTATGTGAAAGGAACTATACCCAACCATTTCTGTATCGCCCGGGATTCAAACCCGGATATCTCGATTGTGCGTCGAGAACGAAGCCGACTGTACTACCGGGACTCTCCGACTCCCAGGGTCCCAGTGCTACATTTATATACTAACTGGAAATTTTTCCACATGCTTTTGTTACTGCCTTGTGCCCCAACCTTGGCGAGGCAGCCCTGGAAGACCACAGATATATCATGTATATACAGTACTGTACTGTATAGCATGAAAATATTTCAACCTTCTCACCAACTGTTTTTGAATTGTCACAAATAATTGTTAGTATTTACAGGGCTTATAAAATTATAAATCAAATATTTTTAAAGTTAATTTATTTCAGGCTACCACATTTGCAATAAAATTCTTCATTTGTAAGGTTAGGTTTAGTTCCTATTGGATGGTGTCAGTGTACCTGTAGTTAAGTTTGGAAATGCTCTGAAAAAAAAAAAAAAAATGCATAATTCTTGTAAATTATTTTGTGACTAAAACGTGTGTATGATCTTGCTAGCAAAACAATCATGCCATGTATTCAGGGTTACTTAACGAAATCTTTTCACGGTTTCATAAACCACAAGTGTTGTGGCAGCCCCGAAATCATCTCAAGATAACCTCAAGAAGACATAAACTGAATTTGGCTTAATATTTTCTTTAGAAAGATCTTGAAGGTTATCTGTTCCACCCAAGATATTGGTCAAAGTATTTATTGTATATACTGTTTACCTATATTTGGCAGTACTTTTTGTTTTTATCAGTCAATGGTTTTATTAATAATTGTAAACAAAGATTTTTCACCATATATTTTTTTTTATGTACAGTATCTTAAAAGTTTTTCTCTAATGGACAGCTTCCATAATGGCCATGGGAAGTGGTGGCACAGGTGTCAACACCATCAAGATGGAAAATCCAACATATTACACAACTTATACATCCCCTGTACCTGACCACACGCTCATGGCTGGGGCGTACAGCACGTACATGGAACGAGCCGACAGTATGTATCTTTATTGTTTGGCTGTACTGTATTACAACCCATATTTGTGTCTGTTTACGCAATTTTATCACTTTGTGTTGAGTCACAGATAAAATAAATTAGTGTCATCTGCCATCCCTGCATCAGAGTTCAATTCTGAACTCTGAACCGGTCCTGAAACTTGCTGAAAATGCTCAGTCTACTTTTACCTAACAAGCCAGTGACACTACTTCCCTATTGTTGACATGTGTTTATTTAACCCCTTGTCTAGCAGTTCTGCAAGAAACAAAAGGTAGTGACACTTGAATTGATTCCACACCCAACCTTTTCCAAACAAGTGGCAAAACACCAAACATGACAATGGCTATCACACTACCAGCATACCTCCTGACCAACCCAGAGGCATAGTTTGAGTGTTGAATAGAGCCTCTGCCTGTGTAAACCATTCTTCTGGGTCAATCACCAGAGACAGGGAGCAGTACACAAACACCTTGATTGCACTACCCCAAGAAACCCTTCAGGATGATTGGGGCCTTGTGACACTACTACCCGAGGGATGATTTACCACTCTGTGGACGGTCCACCTTGCTCCAATCAGGGTAGTTCTCCATCCTCTCTTCCAGTGGTGTTACAAAAGAATTGTTTTAGAGAGAAGAAAAAAACTTATTTTGTCATGTCCGAGAAGTAGAAGCCAGGAGAGAAAACCCAAAGATCTAGCAGGCATGGTCGACAGAGTGATGTCAAGCTCTGATACGGCCACACATTGACACCGAGGGCGAGGTAGGACTGGAAGGTATCTACTGGTAGAACTTTTATAAATCCTCCAATAATCCCAAGACATGATATTACCTGTAGGTATGACAAGAGAAATCCTGCATTGCATTTGTTTCCTTTGGATGCAAATCAGAGATGGGGAGGGAATCCCAGTGGCTCATTGAAGTTTGTGCCTACCTTGATTTTGCTACTGACTACTTCACCTCACACCTTGTCTCCAGTCCTGGACAACTTCTAGGAGTTCCAGTTGACTGCTTTCTGTGTTACTCTTTACTGCAGTGGTAGTGCTGCAGGTGTTAAGTGATGAATGAAGCCTGCTCCTCCCTCTTCTCAGGTGTTTGTATGTGCCATTTCTCCAGTGCAAGGTAGAGGCTCTGATGTAAAGCTTCCTTTAGTGTGTGCAAGTGTTGCTTCAGTTTCCCATGGGGAAGTCAGTATTGCTTTTTTTTATCTACCTTTTCAGATAGGCCCAACTAATGTGGTTGTGGGAGGAGAGGGATGGGGTGTATGCTTTAATATACAGATGGCAAATTTTTGTATACATCAGCAGTGTTTGTTAAACTGACAGTGTGCACAATGACTGGTATGCCACAATTTGCATGGAATGTAGACTTTAAGTCAAAATAATGGGGCTGAAAATCAGATGCCCATCACACAAATCTGAAAATAAAAACATTTCAGTCCATCCAAGACCATTACATGGCTTAACACTTTCGCTCGGGCATGACGCAGCATTGCGTCATCCGTTTACTGGCGGTGCTTCCGGGCATGACGCAGCATTGCGTCATCCACTTTAAATAATCGCCAAAAATCAGGTTTTTATCCGATTTTTTGGGGACTGGTTTTAAAATGCGCGCCTATGTCTTCTCTACACGCGTATGTCATGTTCAACACACAATAGTACAAACATTTGTGGGCAGGAATTGGGAGTTTAGCTGGAAGGCGTCTGGGCGCTCTCTCGCGGCTAACATGGCCCGTCTTCAACTCGTCGGCGGTTGGAGCGTGACCAGGTTTTTTATTTTATATGCTATTGTTCCTCTAGAGAATTTTATTGCAAACCCATTGAGACCAAAATGAAAGACCTAGGACGAAAATTGAGGTGACCAGAGTGAAAATAGTGAAAACATTTTATCGCTTTCGCGCGCTCCTGGGTAACTCGTTCGCACTTTCTCTGTTTGCTGCGGGTAATTAGCCAGGCTTTTGGAGTTTATATGCATTTAGTGCTGTAGAGAATTCTATTGCGAACACAATGATACCAAATTTAATCTCGTAGAACGAGAATTGAGGTGACCAGAGTGAAAATAGTGAAAACATTTTATCGCTTTCGCGCGCTCCTGGGTAACTCGTTCGCACTTTCTCTGTTTGCTGCGGGTAATTAGCCAGGCTTTTGGAGTTTATATGCATTTAGTGCTGTAGAGAATTCTATTGCGAACACAATGATACCAAATTTAATCTCGTAGAACGAGAATTGAGGTGACAAAGTTGAAGAGAGTATACACTTTACGGAATTAGCGCGCGCTCCTGTGACACGCCGGGACCCACTACGCACAGTTGAGAGGTGGCGCGCGCGGTGAGCGAAAGTGTTAATAATGACTCAGGATAGACCAAATCATTATAAAAGCCTATATTTTAAAATATATGGATTGGGCATCATGCATGGCATTTATAAATTGTACAGTACTTCAGAGTTTGTGAACCCATCAGTACTCACAATTANCCCCCCAGCAAGTCCCAACACCCCCCAGCAAGTCCCAACACCCCCCAGCAAGTCCCAACACCCCCCAGCAAGTCCCAACACCCCCCAGCAAGTCCCAACACCCCCAGCAAGTCCCAACACCCCCCAGCAAGTCCCAACACACCCCAGCAAGTCCCAACACACCCCAGCAAGTCCCAACACACCCCAGCAAGTCCCAACACCCCCAGCAAGTCCCAACACCCCCAGCAAGTCCCAACACACCCCCAGCAAGTCCCAACACACCCCAGCAAGTCCCAACACCCCCCAGCAAGTCCCAACACACCCCAGCAAGTCCCAACACACCCCAGCAAGTCCCAACACCCCCCAGCAAGTCCCAACACCCCCCAGCTAGGAGACGAGGCAGTATTGTGGTGGTGGGGAGAGCCAATCACAGCTGCTCATCATAGCAACCATACGGAGGACGGCAGGCAATCAGCCCCTGCCTTTGACTGGAGAGGTGGTCACCAGCCCAGGGCTGCCCACCACCCTGGGTCACCAGCCCAGGGCTGCCCACCACCCTGGGTCACCAGCCCAGGCTGCCCACCACCCGTGGTCACCAGCCCAGGGCTGCCCACCACCCGTGGTCACACCCCCGGGCTGCCCACCACCCGTGGTCACCAGCCCAGGGCTGCCCACCACCCGTGGTCACCAGCCCAGGGCTGCCCACCACCGTGGTCACCAGCCCAGGGCTGCCCACCACCCGTGGTCACCAGCCCAGGGCTGCCCACCACCCTGGGTCACCAGCCCAGGGCTGCCCACCACCCTGGGTCACCAGCCCAGAGCTGCCCACCACCCTGGGTCACCAGCCCAGGGCTGCCCACCACCCTGGGTCACCAGCCCAGAGCTGCCCACCACCCTGGGTCACCAGCCCAGGGCTGCCCACCACCCTGGGTCACCAGCCCAGGGCTGCCCACCACCATGGCTGGCCAGAAAAACATTCAGAACACATCAACTTTGTCTCAAGACACCAACATGTTATTTAATAAAGGAAAATCTTGCTTCACAAACTTGCTGGAGTTCTACAACAAGATGACAGAAATGAAACAAGAGAGGCGTGGGGCCTACTGCATATTCCTTGACTGCCAGAAGGCATTGATATGGTCCTGCATGAAAGAGTCCTACTCAAACTAGACAAGCAGGCTTGGCATATCTGGAGACGTCGTAAGGTGGGTCCTAAGAGAGAGAGAGAGAGAGAGAGAGAGAGAGAGAGAGAGAGAGAGAGAGGAGAGAGAGAGAGAGAGAGAGAGAGAGAGGGGGAGAGAGAGAGGGGGGGTAGGTAGGTAGGTAGGTAGGTTCCAAGTGGAGTACCACAGGAGTCAATTTCGGGCCCATCCTGTTTATATGTCAGTGACTGACAGAGGAAATTGGCTCCTTCGTATCAATGTTTGCAGGTGATGCAAAACTAACGAGAAGTGTCATTTCACGGTTAGATTGTGATGCATTGCAAGAGAATTTGGACACTCTGGAAATGGTCTGAAAATATGGCGGCTAGATTTTAACCCAGCCAATGCAAAGTTACGAAGAGTGGAACACAAGTGTGAAGACCACTACAGCAGTATAGGATGAAGGGAAAACATTTCTTCAATCATAAAAGGAGAAAGACCTGATAATGGACGTAACCCCAAGTGTGTGACCAGAAGCCCACATTATGAGAGTAAGAACCGCTGGGCGTGTCATACTGGTCGGCATCAGTGTAGCCTTCAGGCACTTGGACAAGGGACATTCCCAGCCCTGTAAGCATCACCAGCATGGAACCCGCACCTGACAAAGGACAAGGAGAAATTAAAAAGAAAGTCCGGTGATATGCAGCGAGACTTATTCTGGAGCCGAGTGGATGGACTGAGCTGTGAAGAGAGACCGAGAGAACTGGACCTTACCACTGCAAGAAAGGAGAGATGGGGGGGGGGGGGAAGAATAAGTTAGATGCAGATGGCGTTGCCAGCGCTCAGATTAGTCCTAAGAGCCTGGGTTCGATTTCCGGCCTAGGCAGAAATAAATGGGCACTTTCTTTCAACTGGTGTCTCTGTTCACCTAGCAGTAAACAGTACTTGGTAGTTAGACAGCTGCTATGGGATGCTTGTTGGGGACATACGTGTGTGTGTGTGTGTGTGTGTGTGTGTGTGTGTGTGTGTGTGTGTGTGTGTGTGTGTGTGTGTGTACGTGTGTGTACTCACTTCACCTAGTACTCACCTAGTTGTGCTTGCGGGGGTTGAGCTCTGGCTCTTTGGTCCTGCCTCTCGACTGTCAGTCAACAGGTGTACAGGTTCCTGAGCCTATTGGGCTCTATCATATCTACACTTGAAACTGTGTATGGAGTCAGCCTCCACCCAACCCGTCCTCGCAAATTCGTATAGTCATATTGACTTATTAAATAAGTGCATAGGTGACATACTTAACATAATAGTTTCCCTTGAAAAGCTTCATAGAAAACACCGACCTTACCTAACCTATTTAGTATGTTAAGATAAGCATCTTATTGCTTCGTAATTACAATTATTACCTAACCTATACCTATAATAGGTTAAGTAACAATTGTAATTACGAAGCTATAAGATGCTTATTTTAACATACTAAGTAGGTTAGGTAAGGTCGGTGTTTTCTATGAAGATTTTCAAGGGAAACTATTATGTTAAGTATGTCACCTATGCAGGTAACTAATAAGTCAGTATTGACTATACGCATTTGCGAGGACGGGTTACTCCACCACATCACTTCCTAATGCATTCCATTTGTCAACCACTCTGACACTAAAAAAGTTCTTTCTAATATCTCTGTATCTCATTTGGGCACTCAGTTTCCACCTGTGTCCCCTAGTGCGTGTGCCCCTTGTGTTAAATAGCCTGTCTTTATCTACCCTATCGATTCCCTTGAGAATCTTGAATGTGGTGATCATGTCCCCCCGAACTCTTCTGTCTTCCAACGAAGTGAGGTTTAATTCCCGTAGTCTCTCCTCGTAGCTCATACCTCTCAGCTCGGGTACTAGTCTGGTGGCAAACCTCTGAACCTTTTCCAGTTTAGTCTTATGCTTGACTAGATATGGACTCCATGCTGGAGCCGCATACTCCAGGATTGGTCTGACATATGTGGTATATAATGTTCTGAAAGATTCCTTACACAAATTTCTAAAGGCCGTTCTTATGTTAGCCAAACTGGCATATGCTGCTGATGTTATCCTCTTGATATGAGCTTCAGGGGACAGGTCTGGCGTGATATCAACTCCCAGGTCTTTCTCTCTCTCTGACTCTTGAAGTATTTCATCTCCCAAATGATACCTTGTATCTGGTCTCCTGCTTCCTACCCCTATCTTCGTTACATTACATTTGCTTGGGTTAAACTCTAACAGCCATTTGTTCGACCATTCCTACAGCTTGTCCAGGTCTTCTTGAAGCTTCAAGCTGTCCTCCTCTGTCTTAATCCTTCTCATAATTTTGGCGTCGTCAGCAAACATTGAGAGGTATGAGTCTATACCCTCTGGGAGATTATTTAGGTATATCAGAAACAGGATAGGTCCAAGTACAGAGCCCTGTGGGACTCCACTGGTGACTTCACGCCATTCTGTGGTCTCACCCCTCACTGTAACTCTCTGCTTCCTATCTTAGGTACTCCCTTGGCAATAGAAAGCAGAGAGTTGTGTGTGTGTGTACTTACCTAGTTGTGCTTACGGGGAGTTGAGCTCTGGCTCTTTCGGCCCGCCTCCCAACTGTCATCAACTTTTTTTTCACACACACACACATTATATAAATATATTGATATTCCTCAACCAAAATATATAACGCTAAAGTTCTAAACACTTCTAAAAGAAACTATTTGGGGACTCTGGAGCGGTATTAATGACAAACTGAAAACAAAATGATTTCATTACAAGGAAGTCAGTGATGCTTCTCTACTTGTGGCGCCATCTGGGGAGAGCTGGCCAGTCCTGCATAACGCACGCACGCACGCACAGGGGCCTGGTGGCTGAGTGGACAGCGCTCGGGATGCGTAATCCCAGGGTCCGGGAATCGATCCCCGACGATGGCGGAAACAAATGGCAGAGTTTCACGCTGATGCCTCTGTTCACCTAGCAGTAAATAGGTACCTTGGAGTTAGACAGCTCCTACGGCCTGCTTCCTGTGTGTGTGTGTGTGTGTGTGTGTGTGTGTGTGTGTGTGTGTGTGTGTGTGTGTGTGTGTGTGTGTGTGATGTGTTGTGTGTGTGTGTGTGTGTGTGTGTGTGTGTGTGTGTGTGTG
>WNGS01021324.1:10926639-10942481 GCA_020271785.1 Procambarus virginalis
CAGGCCGGTGTCACTGGGATATTCCCTGTAAGAATATTAGAGAGTCTGGTCAGTAGAAGGCTCGTCGAGCATTTAGAATATAAATTTTGTTCCCAAGAATCAACATGAACTCAGCAGAGGAAAATCCTGTTTGAACCACTACTGAAGAGTTCTGTGAGGAGTTGTATTACACGATGGCGGTACACAAGTGCGTGTGGGAGAGGAGGGGGGCCGCTGAAGGGAAGGTAACTATCAGGGGGGAAAGCGCGAAGCCATTACGACTATATAGCACTGGGAAGGGGTCAGGATAAGGATTTGGGATGAGACGGGGGAAAGGAATGGTGCCCCAACCAGTTGGACGGTCGGGGAGTGAACGCCGACCTGCATGACGCGAGACCGTCGCTCTACCGTCCAGCCCAACTGGATGGGGGTGGGGGGAGGCAGAGCAGACTGCTTTTTCCTAGACTGCGTGTCTAGGAAAATCACAAGTCACATTGCATCACTGGTGCTGGAGCACAAGGCCTGGGGGGAAACTGTCACGTCTCGTGGAGACATTACCACACAAGACATTATAATACTCCACGACGGTCCCAAACGTCGTCGTCGTCGTCTTGTGATGTGTAGTTCGGTCATCATATCTTCAGTTATCGTGACATCCTCCGGTACACCACACAATGCACACCATTGTCTGGAGGCTGACCCATACACATAATGTAGAAATGATAGAGCTCGAGAAGCTCAGGAACCTGTACACCATGTTGACGACGTTCGAGAGGCGGACCAAAGAGCCAGAGCTCAACCCCCGCAAGCACAACTAGGTGAGTACCACACAGTACCAATGCACCTCAATATCAACACCTCTCATATTCCTAAAGCACTAACGAAAGCTTTCGAAATTTTGTGTCTTAAATGTGTGATGACTTAACGTGTAAAAGTATATGTGAGTTGTTGTGTGCGTGTGCGTGTGCGTGTGTGAGACCGTTCCGTTCCCCCATACCTCACATCTCCTCACAATTTGTTTCATTCTTTCATCGCAAACTCTTTTGTTAATTCTCTATAACCCCCCCCCCCCGGCAACGAAAGAGAGAGAGAGAGAGAAGAGAGAGAAGAGAGAGAGAAAGAGAGAGAGACATTTATATTCCTCGATATGACGGGAAGTCACCTTGGTCCAGTGGCTTCTATATAGGCACCACATTGGCCACTTCCTATATGACGGGAAGTCCCTTGTCCATTTCTAGCGAGGAGTTGGTGGCCATAGCAAAGGAGGGTACACACAGTGCTACAGCTGCCTCTTTTAGCATCCATGGGGACATCTTGTCACGGCCTTTCTATGGCCTTCGTCTCATCCAATTCCTCATCGTATTGTCTCTTGGTTCCATTTCCCATATGGTATTGTGTTGGCGGTAGTACTTATCTATTAGTGACTACGGGGAAGTGAAGGCTAGATCTTTGTTGCCCCGTCTAATGGCCTTGTTGTACCTGTGGTGTTATAACTCAACTTGTCTGGTGTTGGAACTGTTTGTTGGAGGTGACGTTAATGTTGTGCAGGGAGGTGGCTTCCACGACTACTGCTTCCATGGCATTCTTCCCTTGACCTGCTGTACCTGTTGACCTGCCGTACCTGTTGACCTGCCGTACCTGTTGACCTGCCGCACCTGTTGACCTGCCGCACTTGTTGACCTGCCGTACTTGTTGACCTGCCGTACTTGTTGACCTGCTGTACCTGTTGACCTGCTGTACCTGTTGACCTGCTGTACTTGTTGACCTGCTGTACTTGTTGACCTGCTGTACCTGTTGACCTGCTGTACCTGTTGACCTGCTGTACCTGTTGACCTGCTGTACTTGTTGACCTGCTGTACCTGTTGACCTGCTGTACTTGTTGACCTGCTGTACTTGTTGACCTGCTGTACCTGTTGACCTGCTGTACCTGTTGACCTGCTGTACCTGTTGACCTGCTGTACCTGTTGACCTGCCGTACTTGTTGACCTGCCGTACCTGTTGACCTGCTGTACTTGTTGACCTGCCGTACTTGACCTGCCGTACTTGTTGACCTGCCGTACCTGTTGACCTGCTGTACCTGTTGACCTGCCGTACTTGTTGACCTGCCGTACCTGTTGACCTGCCGTACCTGTTGACCTGCTGTACCTGTTGACCTGCCGTACTTGTTGACCTGCCGTACCTGTTGACCTGCCGTACTTGTTGACCTGCTGTACTTGTTGACCTGCCGCACCTGTTGACCTGCCGTACTTGTTGACCTGCCGTACTTGTTGACCTGCCGTACTTGTTGACCTGCCGTACTTGTTGACCTGCCGTACTTGTTGACCTGCCGTACTTGTTGACCTGCCGTACTTGTTGACCTGCCGTACTTGTTGACCTGCCGTACTTGTTGACCTGCCGTACTTGTTGACCTGCCGTACTTGTTGACCTGCCGTACTTGTTGACCTGCCGTACCTGTTGACCTGCCGTACTTGTTGACCTGCCGTACTTGTTGACCTGCCGTACTTGTTGACCTGCCGTACTTGTTGACCTGCCGTACTTGTTGACCTGCTGTACTTGTTGACCTGCTGCACCTGTTGACCTGCTGTACCTGTTGACCTGCCGTACTTGTTGACCTGCTGCACCTGTTGACCTGCTGTACCTGTTGACCTGCTGTACTTGTTGACCTGCTGTACCTGTTGACCTGCTGTACCTGTTGACCTGCTGTACCTGTTGACCTGCTGTACTTGTTGACCTGCCGTACTTGTTGACCTGCCATACTTGTTGACCTGCTGTACCTGTTGACCTGCCGTACTTGTTGACCTGCCGTACTTGTTGACCTGCCGTACTTGTTGACCTGCCGTACTTGTTGACCTGCTGTACTTGTTGACCTGCCGTACTTGTTGACCTGCCGTACTTGTTGACCTGCCGTACTTGTTGACCTGCCGTACTTGTTGACCTGCCGTACTTGTTGACCTGCTGTACTTGTTGACCTGCTGTACTTGTTGACCTGCTGTACCTGTTGACCTGCCGTACTTGTTGACCTGCTGTACCTGTTGACCTGCCGTACTTGTTGACCTGCCGTACCTGTTGACCTGCCGTACCTGTTGACCTGCCATACTTGTTGACCTGCCGTACTTGTTGACCTGCTGTACCTGTTGACCTGCCGTACTTGTTGACCTGCTGTACCTGTTGACCTGCTGTACCTGTTGACCTGCCGTACTTGTTGACCTGCCGTACTTGTTGACCTGCTGTACCTGTTGACCTGCCGTACTTGTTGACCTGCCGTACTTGTTGACCTGCCGTACTTGTTGACCTGCTGTACCTGTTGACCTGCTGTACTTGTTGACCTGCTGTACTTGTTGACCTGCCGCACCTGTTGACCTGCTGCACCTGTTGACCTGCCATACTTGTTGACCTGCTGTACTTGTTGACCTGCCGTACTTGTTGACCTGCCATACTTGTTGACCTGCTGTACTTGTTGACCTGCCATACTTGTTGACCTGCCGTACTTGTTGACCTGCTGTACTTGTTGACCTGCCATACTTGTTGACCTGCCATACTTGTTGACCTGTCGCACTTGTTGACCTGTCGCACTTGTTGACCTGCCGCACTTGTTGACCTGCCGTACTTGTTGACCTGCCGTACTTGTTGACCTGTCGCACTTGTTGACCTGCCGTACTTGTTGACCTGCCGTACTTGTTGACCTGTCGCACTTGTTGACCTGCCGTACTTGTTGACCTGCCGCACTTGTTGACCTGCCGTACTTGTTGACCTGCCGCACTTGTTGACCTGCCGCACTTGTTGACCTGCCGCACTTGTTGACCTGCCGTACTTGTTGACCTGCCGTACTTGTTGACCTGCCGTACTTGTTGACCTGCCGCACTTGTTGACCTGCCGTACTTGTTGACCTGCCGTACTTGTTGACCTGCCGCACTTGTTGACCTGCCGCACTTGTTGACCTGCCGTACTTGTTGACCTGCCGTACTTGTTGACCTGCCGCACTTGTTGACCTGCCGCACTTGTTGACCTGCCGCACTTGTTGACCTGCCGTACTTGTTGACCTGCTGTACTTGTTGACCTGACGCACTTGTTGACCTGCTGTACTTGTTGACCTGCCGCACTTGTTGACCTGCCGTACTTGTTGACCTGCCGTACTTGTTGACCTGCTGTACTTGTTGACCTGCTGTACTTGTTGACCTGCCGTACTTGTTGACCTGCTGTACTTGTTGACCTGCCGTACTTGTTGACCTGCTGTACTTGTTGACCTGCTGTACTTGTTGACCTGCCGCACTTGTTGACCTGCTGTACTTGTTGACCTGCTGTACTTGTTGACCTGCCGCACTTGTTGACCTGCCGTACTTGTTGACCTGCTGTACTTGTTGACCTGCTGTACTTGTTGACCTGCCGCACTTGTTGACCTGCCGTACTTGTTGACCTGCCGTACTTGTTGACCTGCTGTACTTGTTGACCTGCCGCACTTGTTGACCTGCCGTACTTGTTGACCTGCTGTACTTGTTGACCTGCTGTACTTGTTGACCTGCCGCACTTGTTGACCTGCCGTACTTGTTGACCTGCCGTACTTGTTGACCTGCCGTACTTGTTGACCTGCTGTACTTGTTGACCTGCCGCACTTGTTGACCTGCTGTACTTGTTGACCTGCCGCACTTGTTGACCTGCTGTACTTGTTGACCTGCTGTACTTGTTGACCTGCTGTACTTGTTGACCTGCCGCACTTGTTGACCTGCCGCACTTGTTGACCTGCCGTACTTGTTGACCTGCTGTACTTGTTGACCTGCTGTACTTGTTGACCTGCTGTACTTGTTGACCTGCTGTACTTGTTGACCTGCTGTACTTGTTGACCTGCCGCACTTGTTGACCTGCTGTACTTGTTGACCTGCCGTACTTGTTGACCTGCTGTACTTGTTGACCTGCCGTACTTGTTGACCTGCCGTACTTGTTGACCTGCTGTACTTGTTGACCTGCTGTACTTGTTGACCTGCCGTACTTGTTGACCTGCCGTACTTGTTGACCTGCTGTACTTGTTGACCTGCCGTACTTGTTGACCTGCTGTACCTGTTGACCTGCCGTACTTGTTGACCTGCCGTACTTGTTGACCTGCTGTACTTGTTGACCTGCTGTACTTGTTGACCTGCCGTACTTGTTGACCTGCTGTACTTGTTGACCTGCCGTACTTGTTGACCTGCCGTACTTGTTGACCTGCTGTACTTGTTGACCTGCTGTACTGTTGACCTGCCGTACTTGTTGACCTGCTACTTGTTGACCTGCCGTACTTGTTGACCTGCCGTACTTGTTGACCTGCTGTACCTGTTGACCTGCTGTACTTGTTGACCTGCCGTACCTGTTGACCTGCCGTACTTGTTGACCTGCTGTACTGTTGACCTGCTGTACTTGTTGACCTGCTGTACTTGTTGACCTGCTGTACTTGTTGACCTGCTGTACCTGTTGACCTGCTGTACCTGTTGACCTGCTGTACTTGTTGACCTGCTGTACCTGTTGACCTGCTGTACTTGTTGACCTGCTGTACCTGTTGACCTGCTGTACTTGTTGACCTGCCGTACCTGTTGACCTGCTGTACTTGTTGACCTGCTGTACCTGTTGACCTGCCGTACTTGTTGACCTGCTGTACCTGTTGACCTGCTGTACTTGTTGACCTGCCGTACCTGTTGACCTGCTGTACTTGTTGACCTGCTGTACCTGTTGACCTGCTGTACCTGTTGACCTGCTGTACTTGTTGACCTGCTGTACCTGTTGACCTGCTGTACCTGTTGACCTGCTGTACTTGTTGACCTGCCGTACCTGTTGACCTGCTGTACTTGTTGACCTGCTGTACCTGTTGACCTGCTGTACCTGTTGACCTGCTGTACTTGTTGACCTGCTGTACCTGTTGACCTGCTGTACTTGTTGACCTGCTGTACCTGTTGACCTGCTGTACCTGTTGACCTGCTGTACTTGTTGACCTGCTGTACTTGTTGACCTGCTGTACTTGTTGACCTGCCGTACCTGTTGACCTGCTGTACTTGTTGACCTGCTGTACCTGTTGACCTGCTGTACTTGTTGACCTGCTGTACCTGTTGACCTGCTGTACTTGTTGACCTGCTGTACCTGTTGACCTGCTGTACCTGTTGACCTGCTGTACTTGTTGACCTGCTGTACCTGTTGACCTGCTGTACCTGTTGACCTGCTGTACTTGTTGACCTGCTGTACCTGTTGACCTGCTGTACTTGTTGACCTGCTGTACCTGTTGACCTGCTGTACTTGTTGACCTGCTGTACCTGTTGACCTGCTGTACCTGTTGACCTGCCGTACTTGTTGACCTGCTGTACTTGTTGACCTGCCGTACCTGTTGACCTGCTGTACTTGTTGACCTGCCGTACCTGTTGACCTGCCGTACTTGTTGACCTGCTGTACCTGTTGACCTGCCGTACTTGTTGACCTGCCGTACTTGTTGACCTGCCGTACTTGTTGACCTGCTGTACCTGTTGACCTGCTGTACTTGTTGACCTGCTGTACTTGTTGACCTGCCGTACCTGTTGACCTGCTGTACCTGTTGACCTGCCGTACTTGTTGACCTGCTGTACTTGTTGACCTGCCGTACTTGTTGACCTGCCGTACTTGTTGACCTGCTGTACTTGTTGACCTGCCGTACTTGTTGACCTGCTGTACTTGTTGACCTGCTGTACTTGTTGACCTGCTGTACCTGTTGACCTGCCGTACTTGTTGACCTGCTGTACCTGTTGACCTGCTGTACTTGTTGACCTGCTGTACCTGTTGACCTGCTGTACCTGTTGACCTGCTGTACCTGTTGACCTGCTGTACTTGTTGACCTGCCGTACTTGTTGACCTGCCGTACTTGTTGACCTGCTGTACCTGTTGACCTGCCGTACTTGTTGACCTGCCGTACTTGTTGACCTGCCGTACTTGTTGACCTGCCGTACTTGTTGACCTGCTGTACTTGTTGACCTGCCGTACTTGTTGACCTGCCGTACTTGTTGACCTGCCGTACTTGTTGACCTGCCGTACTTGTTGACCTGCCGTACTTGTTGACCTGCTGTACTTGTTGACCTGCTGTACTTGTTGACCTGCTGTACCTGTTGACCTGCCGTACTTGTTGACCTGCTGTACCTGTTGACCTGCCGTACTTGTTGACCTGCCGTACCTGTTGACCTGCCGTACCTGTTGACCTGCCATACTTGTTGACCTGCCGTACTTGTTGACCTGCTGTACCTGTTGACCTGCCGTACTTGTTGACCTGCTGTACCTGTTGACCTGCTGTACCTGTTGACCTGCCGTACTTGTTGACCTGCCGTACTTGTTGACCTGCTGTACCTGTTGACCTGCCGTACTTGTTGACCTGCCGTACTTGTTGACCTGCCGTACTTGTTGACCTGCTGTACCTGTTGACCTGCTGTACTTGTTGACCTGCTGTACTTGTTGACCTGCCGCACCTGTTGACCTGCTGCACCTGTTGACCTGCCATACTTGTTGACCTGCTGTACTTGTTGACCTGCCGTACTTGTTGACCTGCCGTACTTGTTGACCTGCTGTACTTGTTGACCTGCCATACTTGTTGACCTGCCGTACTTGTTGACCTGCTGTACTTGTTGACCTGCCGTACTTGTTGACCTGCCGTACTTGTTGACCTGTCGCACTTGTTGACCTGTCGCACTTGTTGACCTGCCGCACTTGTTGACCTGCCGTACTTGTTGACCTGCCGTACTTGTTGACCTGTCGCACTTGTTGACCTGCCGTACTTGTTGACCTGCCGTACTTGTTGACCTGTCGCACTTGTTGACCTGCCGTACTTGTTGACCTGCCGCACTTGTTGACCTGCCGTACTTGTTGACCTGCCGCACTTGTTGACCTGCCGCACTTGTTGACCTGCCGTACTTGTTGACCTGCCGTACTTGTTGACCTGCCGTACTTGTTGACCTGCCGTACTTGTTGACCTGCCGCACTTGTTGACCTGCCGTACTTGTTGACCTGCCGTACTTGTTGACCTGCCGTACTTGTTGACCTGCCGCACTTGTTGACCTGCCGTACTTGTTGACCTGCCGTACTTGTTGACCTGCCGTACTTGTTGACCTGCCGCACTTGTTGACCTGCCGTACTTGTTGACCTGCCGTACTTGTTGACCTGCTGTACTTGTTGACCTGACGCACTTGTTGACCTGCTGTACTTGTTGACCTGCCGCACTTGTTGACCTGCCGTACTTGTTGACCTGCCGTACTTGTTGACCTGCTGTACTTGTTGACCTGCTGTACTTGTTGACCTGCCGTACTTGTTGACCTGCTGTACTTGTTGACCTGCCGTACTTGTTGACCTGCTGTACTTGTTGACCTGCTGTACTTGTTGACCTGCCGTACTTGTTGACCTGCTGTACTTGTTGACCTGCTGTACTTGTTGACCTGCCGCACTTGTTGACCTGCCGTACTTGTTGACCTGCTGTACTTGTTGACCTGCTGTACTTGTTGACCTGCCGTACTTGTTGACCTGCTGTACTTGTTGACCTGCCGTACTTGTTGACCTGCGTACTTGTTGACCTGCCGTACTTGTTGACCTGCTGTACTTGTTGACCTGCTGCACTTGTTGACCTGCCGTACTTGTTGACCTGCCGTACTTGTTGACCTGCCGTACTTGTTGACCTGCCGTACTTGTTGACCTGCCGTACTTGTTGACCTGCCGTACTTGTTGACCTGCCGCACTTGTTGACCTGCTGTACTTGTTGACCTGCCGCACTTGTTGACCTGCTGTACTTGTTGACCTGCTGTACTTGTTGACCTGCTGTACTTGTTGACCTGCCGCACTTGTTGACCTGCCGCACTTGTTGACCTGCCGTACTTGTTGACCTGCTGTACTTGTTGACCTGCTGTACTTGTTGACCTGCTGTACTTGTTGACCTGCTGTACTTGTTGACCTGCTGTACTTGTTGACCTGCCGCACTTGTTGACCTGCTGTACTTGTTGACCTGCCGTACTTGTTGACCTGCTGNTGTTACAGTCATTGGGGAGCTGCTGTTTATTCCATCCTCATCCTTGTCTCTTTCTCTCTTCATGTCTCCCGTCTTTTTCTTCCTCGCTTTGTCTGTCCTCGGGACGCTCGATGGTGTAGGTTTTACTGGTTTCAAGTGACAGTTTCCTGTACGTGTCCTGTACGTGTCCTGTAC
This sequence comes from Procambarus virginalis, assembly GCA_020271785.1. Lineage (NCBI taxonomy): Eukaryota > Metazoa > Arthropoda > Malacostraca > Decapoda > Cambaridae > Procambarus > Procambarus virginalis. Next base: position 10,935,782 of record WNGS01021324.1, read on the forward strand.
GAGTCATTATTATGTAATATTGTAATATTATGTAATATGTAATATTATGTAATATGTAATATTGCCGAAACAACCGTGGACATCTTCAAGAGAAAACTGAACTGTTTTCTAAAAGAAGTTCCGGACCAGCCGGGCTGTGGTGGGTATGGGGCCTGCGGGCCGCTCCAAGCAACAGCCTGATGGACCAAACTCTCACAAGTCAAGCCTGGCCTCGGGCCGGGCTGGGGAGTAGAACTCCCAGAACCCCATCAACCAGGTATCAACCAGGAGTCCTTTACGTGTCCTGTACGTGTCCTGTACGAGTCCTGTACGTGTCCTGTACGTGTCCTGGGAGGGATTCAGTGGTACCTAGTCTGGAGAGAAGACCCCCTCCCCTCCCCCCCCTTCATAACTGGTTTGAGCATTTTCTGCTGCGAGGGCGGCCTCTTCCCAAGTCTTGGGGGTTATTTCAGGACAATTATTACAGCATACAGCGGTTACCTGCTACAGCAACCATTACAGTGTTACCATAGTCGTACAATAACAGCAGGATTGTCATTAATGTTATAGTGCACAGGAACACTCAGCATACAGGTTCGAACCTTCTCCAGGCCCTTGTGGATTAGTTCATTTGATATATATAACTTTGTGATTTCTCTGTATATTTACAGTAATGTTTCAACTCTCTTTTTTTCACATTCTGTCCCTTCCAGTTGTTATAGATCATTATATTACCCAACCACTTGGGCTGGACGGTAGAACGACGGTAGAGCGTCATGCAGGTCGGCGTTCAATCCCCGACCGTCCCAAAGTGGTTGGGGCACCATTCCTTTCCCATCCCTATATCCTGACCCCAGTGCTATATAGTCGTAATGGCTTGGCGCTTTCCCCCTGATAGCTCCTTTCCCCCCTATATATTAAGCAAAATATTATTAAGGTGTTGTGTGTTTATGACGGAGGCGTCTGTGACTGTTGGTAATATGTTGTCTCTTCCTTTACAGAGAGCTTGTCAGGAATCGTCCTGGAGAGTGACAAGGATGACGAGAGAATGAAAAGTGAGTACTACTAGTGTGTTGTTGTTGTTCGCACAGCTGATCGCAATGTCACGTGGCATTTGTTTACGTCGGCTCAGCTGACTCACGCGTTTGTTTACCTCTGCTCAGCTGACTCACGCGTTTGTTTATGTCGTCTCAGGTTTGTCACGTGTGTGTTTATGTTGTCTCAGGTGTGTCACGTGTGTGGTTATGTTGTCTCAGGTGTGATTATGTTCTCAGGTGTGATTATGTTCTCAGGTGTGTCAGGTGTGTGTTTATGTTGTCTCAGGTGTGTCACGTGTGTGTTTATGTTGTCTCAGGTGTGTCACGTGTGTGTTTATGTCGTCTCAGGTGTGTCCCGTGTTTACGTTATGGGAGCAGATGTTATACAGGTGTTTGGGGGCAGCTGTTTACATCATCTTGTGAAGCACGTATTTTTTGACACATGTTTTACGTACGTGTATTATATTAACGCTGTTCATGGTTTAAACTGCTACGAGCAGGTGATAGTTGTTCTCACGTGGATAGTTGATATATCACGCGGTGTGGGGAGTACACTGTCCCAGTGACCCCCAGCTGTGTGCACCTTCCCTCCCAGCGACCATAAGCTGTGTGCACCTTCCCATCCCAGCGACCATAAGCTGTGAACACCTTCCCATCCCAGCGACCATAAGCTGTGAACACCTTCCCATCCCAGCGACCATAAGCTGTGAACACCTTCCCTCCCAGCGACCATAAGCTGTGTGCACCTTCCCCTCCCAGCGACCCCCAGCTGTGTGCACCTTCCCCTCCCAGCGACCATAAGCTGTGTGCACCTTCCCATCCCAGCGACCATAAGCTGTGAACACCTTCCCATCCCAGCGACCATAAGCTGTGAACACCTTCCCATCCCAGCGACCATAAGCTGTGAACACCTTCCCTCCCAGCGACCATAAGCTGTGAACACCTTCCCCTCCCAGCGACCATAAGCTGTGTGCACCTTCCCCTCCCAGCGACCATAAGCTGTGTGCACCTTCCCCTCCCAGCGACCATAAGCTGTGTGCACCTTCCCCTCCCAGCGACCATAAGCTGTGTGCACCTTCCCCTCCCAGCGACCATAAGCTGTGTGCACCTTCCCCTCCCAGCGACCATAAGCTGTGTGCACCTTCCCATCCCAGCGACCATAAGCTGTGTGCACCTTCCCATCCCAGCGACCATAAGCTGTGTGCACCTTCCCCTCCCAGCGACCATAAGCTGTGTGCACCTTCCCCTCCCAGCGACCATAAGCTGTGTGCACCTTCCCATCCCAGCGACCATAAGCTGTGTGCACCTTCCCATCCCAGCGACCATAAGCTGTGTGCACCTTCCCATCCCAGCGACCATAAGCTGTGTGAACACCTTCCCATCCCAGCGACCATAAGCTGTGTGCACCTTCCCCTCCCAGCGACCATAAGCTGTGAACACCTTCCCCTCCCAGCGACCATAAGCTGTGTGCACCTTCCCCTCCCAGCGACCCCCAGCTGTGAACACCTTCCCCTCCCAGCGACCATAAGCTGTGTGCACCTTCCCCTCCCAGCGACCATAAGCTGTGTGCACCTTCCCCTCCCAGCGACCATAAGCTGTGTGCACCTTCCCATCCCAGCGACCCCTAGCTGTGAACACCTTCCCCTCCCAGCGACCCCAGCTGTGTGCACCTTCCCATCCCAGCGACCATAAGCTGTGTGCACCTTCCCATCCCAGCGACCATAAGCTGTGTGCACCTTCCCATCCCAGCGACCATAAGCTGTGTGCACCTTCCCATCCCAGCGACCATAAGCTGTGAACACCTTGCCCTCCCAGCGACCATAAGCTGTGAACACCTTCCCATCCCAGCGACCATAAGCTGTGTGCACCTTCCCATCCCAGCGACCATAAGCTGTGTGCACCTTCCCATCCCAGCGACCATAAGCTGTGTGCACCTTCCCATCCCAGCGACCATAAGCTGTGTGCACCTTCCCATCCCAGCGACCATAAGCTGTGTGCACCTTCCCATCCCAGCGACCATAAGCTGTGTGCACCTTCCCATCCCAGCGACCATAAGCTGTGTGCACCTTCCCCTCCCAGCGACCCCCAGCTGTGTGCACCTTCCCATCCCAGCGACCATAAGCTGTGAACACCTTCCCCTCCCAGCGACCATAAGCTGTGAACACCTTCCCTCCCAGCGACCATAAGCTGTGTGCACCTTCCCATCCCAGCGACCATAAGCTGTGTGCACCTTCCCATCCCAGCGACCATAAGCTGTGTGCACCTTCCCATCCCAGCGACCATAAGCTGTGTGCACCTTCCCATCCCAGCGACCATAAGCTGTGTGCACCTTCCCATCCCAGCGACCATAAGCTGTGTGCACCTTCCCTCCCAGCGACCATAAGCTGTGTGCACCTTCCCCTCCCAGCGACCATAAGCTGTGTGCACCTTCCCCTCCCAGCGACCCCCAGCTGTGTGCACCTTCCCCTCCCAGCGACCCCCAGCTGTGTGCACCTTCCCATCCCAGCGACCATAAGCTGTGTGCACCTTCCCCTCCCAGCGACCATAAGCTGTGTGCACCTTCCCCTCCCAGCGACCCCCAGCTGTGTGCACCTTCCCCTCCCAGCGACCCCCAGCTGTGTGCACCTTCCCATCCCAGCGACCATAAGCTGTGTGCACCTTCCCATCCCAGCGACCATAAGCTGTGTGCACCTTCCCCTCCCAGCGACCACCAGCTGTGAACACCTTCCCCTCCCAGCGACCCCCAGCTCTGAACACCTTCCCCTCCCAGCGACCATAAGCTGTGAACACCTTCCCCTCCCAGCGACCATAAGCTGTGAACACCTTCCCTCCCAGCGACCATAAGCTGTGAACACCTTCCCTCCCAGCGACCATAAGCTGTGAACACCTTCCCCTCCCAGCGACCTCCCAGCTCTGAACACCTTCCCCTCCCAGCCAATAAATTTTCCAATAAATTTCTCCCTAAGAGCAAAAAATAATACAAAAAAAAGCTACAAATCTTGGGCGCCAGACAGCAAATGTTGCAATAAATAAAATATACTGCTATTGTTTTCCAGTTGTTTGTTGACGGTGCATTAAATACCAGAGCATTGTATAATTGTTAACTACTGTATTATACACTAGTTAACAAGCCAGATGTTGCCTGGGATACTTGAGATTTTTGAACTTGAATTTGTGAAATACTGTTTTTAGGAATGTAGCGGAGACAGTGAGGACATAAACATGGCACTAGTGGGGCCCAGAGCGGCGAGTGCATTTACATAGCGGTGAGTGCATTTACATAGCGGTGAGTGCATTTACATAGCGGTGAGTAGCGTGGCTTGCGACCTGGAGGGGCGTGAGCCTCGTACTGACACATGGCTAGGCGACGCTCGGGCGCCTGCTGCTGCTGCCGGCGGCCGCGGCCCACACTCTCGTACGGCGCCACCGGTTCCCACGCTAGTGAGGGGAAAATCAGTAGGAGCCGTGATGGGGATTCGAACCCGTGTGTCTGGGTACACCCAGACACACGCCTTACACCACTACATCACACGACATGTATAGGGAATGCAACCTAGGGTTCAACTGACTCCTCTGGGGGTCCCTTTTTGTACATTCCCAGGGGTAGGTCTCCCAGGGGTAGGTCTCCTAGAGGAAGGTCTCCCAGGGGAAGGTCTCCCAGGAGAAGGTCTCCCAGGAGAAGGTCTCCCAGGGTAGGTCTCCCAGGAGAAGGTCTCCCAGGGAAGGTCTCCCAGGAGAAGGTCTCCCAGGAGAAGGTCTCCCAGGAGAAGGTCTCCCAGGGTAGGTCTCCCAGGAGAAGGTCTCCCAGGGAAGGTCTCCCAGGAGAAGGTCTCCCAGGAGAAGGTCTCCCAGGAGAAGGTCTCCCAGGAGAAGGTCTCCCAGGAGAAGGTCTCCCAGGAGAAGGTCTCCCAGGAGAAGGTCTCCCAGGGGAAGGTCTCCCAGGAGAAGGTCTCCCAGGGAAGGTCTCCCAGGGAAGGTCTCCCAGGGAAGGTCTCCCAGGAGAAGGTCTCCCAGGGGAAGGTCTCCCAGGGGAAGGTCTCCCAGGGGAAGGTCTCCCAGGAGAAGGTCTCCCAGGGGAAGGTCTCCCAGGGGAAGGTCTCCCAGGGAAGGTCTCCCAGGGGAAGGTCTCCCAGGGGAAGGTCTCCCAGGGAAGGTCTCCCAGGAGAAGGTCTCCCAGGGAAGGTCTCCCAGGGAAGGTCTCCCAGGGAAGGTCTCCCAGGGAAGGTCTCCCAGGGAAGGTCTCCCAGGGAAGGTCTCCCAGGGAAGGTCTCCCAAGGAAGGTCTCCCAGGGAAGGTCTCCCAAGGAAGGTCTCCCAGGGAAGGTCTCCCAGGAGAAGGTCTCCCAGGGAAGGTCTCCCAGGAGAAGGTCTCCCAGGAGAAGGTCTCCCAGGGAAAGTCTTCCAGGGGAAGACTTATCTCATGGCGTGATAGCACACAAAATGAAGTCAAAAAGTAGGACGCTGGATACTCAGTTTTCTGTCAAACAGGACTCAGCGAGTAACGGTCAACCATATAAAATCGAGTACAAGCGCAGTTAAAAGCTCTGTACCTCAGGGTACAGTCCTTGCACCGCTGCTTTTCCTTATTCTCATATCAGATGTAGACCAAAATACAAGCCACAGCTTCGCATCATCCTTTGCAGATGACACAAAAATCAGTATGAAAATTACCTCTGCTGAAGACATTGAAAAACTTCAAGCTGATATTAATAAAGTTTTCGACTGGGCAGCAGACAATAACATGATGTTTAACAGTGATAAATTCCAGGTACTCAGGTACGGTAAAATGAGGACCTTAAACATAATACAGGGTACTAAACACAATCAAATCTCCCATAGTAGGAAAACAGCATGTAAGGATTTGGGAATAATGATGTCTGACGACCTAACGTTTAGGGAGCATAAGCAAAATATTGCGACAGCCAGAAAAATGATCGGATGGATTACGAGAACTTTCAAATCCAGAGGATCCTCACAATGGTTGTACTCTTCAAGTCACTGTGTTGTCCCGTCTTGAGTACTGCTCAGTACTCACTTCCCCCTTCAGAGCAGGAGAGATTGTGAAATAGAGGGAATACAGAGAACATATACGGCACGCAGACGAGAAAAACACCTAAATTATTGGGATCGTTTCAGAGCTCTCCAAATGTACTCTCTAGAAAGAAGAGGAGAGAGATACCAATAATATACACATGGAAGATACTGGAGGGCCAAGTACCAAATCTACACAGTAAAATAACAACGTACTGGATGAACGATATGGAAGAAAATGTAGAACAGAACCAGTGAAGAGCAGAGGTGCCATAGGCACAATCAGAGAACACTGTATAAACATCAGAGGTCCGCGGTTGTTCACACCCTCCCAGCGAGTATAAGAAATATTGCCGAACAACCGTGGACATCTTCAAGAGAAACTAGATGTATTCCTCCAAGGAGTGTCGGACCAACCGGGCTGTGGTGGGTATGTGGGCCTGCGGGCCGCTCCAAGCAACAGCCTGGTGGACCAAACTCTCACAAGTCAAGCCTGGCCTCGGGCCGGGCTTGGAGAGTAGAACTCTCAGAACCCCATCAACCAGGTATCAATCAGGAAGGTCTCCCAGGGGAAAGTCTTCTAGGGGAAGGTCTCTTAGGGCATTATTGAGAAAATTGTACACATTTCTTTTCATTCTTTGACAAGCCTCCGTC
>WNGS01021324.1:10942516-11047426 GCA_020271785.1 Procambarus virginalis
GTAGGTAGGTAGGTAGGTAGGTTCCAAGTGGAGTACCACAGGAGTCAATTTCGGGCCCATCCTGTTTATATGTCAGTGACTGACAGAGGAAATTGGCTCCTTCGTATCAATGTTTGCAGGTGATGCAAACTAACGAGAAGTGTCATTTCACGGTTTAGATTGTGATGCATTGCAAAAGAATTGGACACTCTGGAAATGGTCTGAAAATATGGCGGCTAGATTTTAACCCAGCCAAATGCAAAGTTACGAAGAGTGGAACACAAGTGTGAAGACCACTACAGCAGTATAGGATGAAGGGAAACAATTTCTTCAATCATAAAAGGAGAAAGACCTGATAATGGACGTAACCCCAAGTGTGTGACCAGAAGCCCACATTATGAGAGTAAGAACCGCTGGGCGTGTCATACTGGTCGGCATCAGTGTAGCCTTCAGGCACTTGGACAAGGGGACATTCCCAGCCCTGTAAGCATCACCAGCATGGAACCCGCACCTGACAAAGGACAAGGAGAAATTAAAAAAAAGTCCGGTGATATGCAGCGAGACTCGTTCTGGAGCCGAGTGGATAGACTGAGCTGTGAAGAGAGACCGAGAGAACTGGACCTTACCACTGCAAGAAAGGAGAGATGGGGGGGGGGGGGGAAATAAGTTAGATGCAGATGGCGTTGCCAGCGCTCAGATTAGTCCTAAGAGCCTGGGTTCGATTTCCGGCCTAGGCAGAAATAAATGGGCACTTTCTTTCAACTGGTGTCTCTGTTCACCTAGCAGTAAACAGGTACTTGGTAGTTAGACAGCTGCTATGGGATGCTTGTTGGGGACATACGTGTGTGTGTGTGTTTTTTTTGTGTGTACTCACTTCACCTAGTACTCACCTAGTTGTGCTTGCGGGGGTTGAGCTCTGGCTCTTTGGTCCTGCCTCTCGACCGTCAGTCAACAGGTGTACAGGTTCCTGAGCCTATTGGGCTCTATCATATCTACACTTGAAACTGTGTATGGAGTCAGCCTCCACCCAACCCGTCCTCGCAAATTCGTATAGTTAATATTGACTTATTAAATAAGTGCATAGGTGACATACTTAACATAATAGTTTCCCTTGAAAAGCTTCATAGAAAACACCAACCTACCTAACCTATGTTAGTATGTTAAGATAAGCATCTTATTGCTTCGTAATTACAATTATTACCTAACCTATACCTATAATAGGTTAAGTAACAATTGTAATTACGAAGCTATAAGATGCTTATTTTAACATACTAAGTAGGTTAGGTAAGGTCGGTGTTTTCTATGAAGCTTTTCAAGGGAAACTATTATGTTTAGTATGTCACCTATGCAGGTAACTAATAAGTCAATATTGACTATACGCATTTGCGAGGACGGGTTACTCCACCACATCACTTCCTAATGCATTCCATTTGTCAACCACTCTGACACTAAAAAAGTTCTTTCTAATATCTCTGTGGCTCATTTGGGCACTCAGTTTCCACCTGTGTCCCCTAGTGCGTGTGCCCCTTGTGTTAAACAGCCTGTCTTTATCAACCCTGTCGATTCCCTTGAGAATCTTGAATGTGGTGATCATGTCCCCCCTAACTCTTCTGTCTTCCAACGAAGTGAGGTTTAATTCCCGTAGTCTCTCCTCGTAGCTCATACCTCTCAGCTCGGGTACTAGTCTGGTGGCAAACCTTTGAACCTTTTCCAGTTTAGTCTTATGCTTGACTAGATATGGACTCCATGCTGGAGCCGCATACTCCAGGATTGGTCTGACATATGTGGTATATAATGTTCTGAAAGATTCCTTACACAAGTTTCTAAAGGCCGTTCTTATGTTAGCCAACCTGGCATATGCTGCTGATGTTATCCTCTTGATATGAGCTTCAGGGGACAGGTCTGGCGTGATATCAACCCCCAGGTCTTTCTCTCTCTCTGACTCTTGAAGTATTTCATCTCCCAAATGATACCTTGTATCTGGTCTCCTGCTTCCTACCCCTATCTTCATTACATTACATTTGCTTGGGTTAAACTCTAACAGCCATTTGTTCGACCATTCCTGCAGCTTGTCCAGGTCTTCTTGAAGCCTCAAGCTGTCCTCCTCTGTCTTAATCCTTCTCATAATTTTGGCGTCGTCAGCAAACATTGAGAGGAATGAGTCTATACCCTCTGGGAGATCATTTACGTATATCAGAAACAGGATAGGTCCAAGTACAGAGCCCTGTGGGACTCCACTGGTGACTTCACGCCATTCTGTGGTCTCACCCCTCACTGTAACTCTCTGCTTCCTATTGCTTAGGTACTCCCTTGGCAATAGAAAGCAGAGAGTTGTGTGTGTGTGTACTTACCTAGTTGTGCTTACGGGGAGTTGAGCTCTGGCTCTTTCGGCCCGCCTCCCAACTGTCATCAACTTTTTTTCACACACACACATACACCACACACACACACACACACACACACACACACACACACACACACACACACACACACACACACACACACACATTGACAGAGTGGACATAGACGAAATGTTCACACGGAATAGTAACAGAACGAGGGGACATGGATGGAAGTTAGAAACTCAGATGAGTCACAGAGATGTTAGGAAGTTTTCTTTTAGTGTGAGAGTAGTGGGAAAATGGAATGCACTTAAGGAACAGGTTGTGGAAGCCAATACTATTCATAATTTTAAAACTAGGTATGATAGGGAAATGGGATAGGAGTCATTGCTGTAAACAACTGATGCTCGAAAGGCGGGATCCAAGAGTCAATGCTCGATCCTGCAGACACATATAGGTGAGTACATATAGGTGAGTACACACACACAGGAAGCAGGCCGTAGGAGCTGTCTAACTCCAAGGTACCTATTTACTGCTAGGTGAACAGAGGCATCAGCGTGAAACTCTGCCATTTGTTTCCGCCATCGTCGGGGATCGATTCCCGGACCCTGGGATTACGAATCCCGAGCGCTGTCCACTCAGCCACCAGGCCCCTGTGCGTGCGTGCGTGCGTGCGTGCGTTATGCAGGACTGGCCAGCTCTCCCCAGATGGCGCCACAAGTAGAGAAGCATCACTGACTTCCTTGTAATGATCTCATTTTGTTTTCAGTTTGTCATTAATACCGCTCCAGAGTCCCCAAATAGTTTGTTTTAGAAGTGTTTAGCGTTCTATATTTTGGTTGAGGAAATATCAATATATTTATATAAGAAATCTCTACACAGTCATAACATTCAGCTTTACATCTGAAATTCATTTGCAGAGAATTTGCGGCAGTTGTAATTTTCTTCTTGAATTTGATTGAAAGAAGATTGTATAATACAATTCCATAATACAATACAATGTTTATTGAAAATAATGTGTGTGTACAATGAACAAAGGAGTGATGTACAAGGTGTAGGAACAGGAGTTACACAATCTACGAAGCCACTATATTACACAAAGCGTTCCAGGCAGTTTCAGTTTTAGCTCAGTTTATTATGCCCCCCATACCCATGGTGTGGGCGGTAGTGGAAAGGGTTACAGAGGCACATCATGGGCTCAGGGACTGAACCCCACAGTTCATTTAGCTAAGCCATTTACAATCTTGATGAGCTAGTTACAACATTCAATAGACATCATCACATCAACAATGGGTTCGAGACTAACCACAAATACACTCTCTAAAGCAAGCAATTAGTTGTTCCAAGCAAAAACATACCAAAAAAACAAAGAATTTTAGAAACGTATTTCAGAGTAAAACCCTCAATCCTAAAGAAGAAATATTCTAGCAAAAATGAGAACGGTTATGGGAAAAATATCAAAAGAATGCGCCCAAAAAAATTATTGCATTATACAATACTGTATGAAGATCTTATAACTTGATTATAGAATATATAAAGCTGCCGTCTCCAGCAGACGGTAACTTCTTGTTGTAGTTAATTAGGCAGTTTCTGAGGTCGGAGTTATGTCATTGTTGTGGTGGTAATGATATATTTTAGGGGTTACTGTCTTGTATCTATGGTCACCTTAAGCCTCTGTAAATCATTGCATTGTTAAACTATTATTGCTCTGATAATTTGCCTCTCGTGTGTGTGTGTGTGTGTGTGTGTGTGTGTGTGTGTGTGTGTGTGTGTGTGTGTGTGTGTACTGTTCCATTGGTACGTTAACTTTTGTTGATAATTGAGGGGGGTAGAAATAGCCTAAGCTACTCTATCCCTTTGAGATGTATTTCTTTCTCGTCTCAATAAACATACTTGAACTTGTTGATAATGTTGTTATGTAGGCTGAGAGAGAGAGGGGGAGGGGGACCTGGGGATAGAGGTGCAGGGAGGGAGATTGAAGATGTCAATAATTAGGGAAAGGAGAGAGAGGAGAGGAGATACGATGCGAGGGGGAATGGGTAGAGGGCGCGTGAGAGAGAGAGAGGGAATATATTAAGTCTTTCGTGTCCAGCCAAGTGGAAGTGATGGGGGAGGGGAGGGGTTGATACTACCTCCACATTATTCCTCTACACTGTGTGTCTGTGTCTGTGTGTCTGTGTATTTATTATTTATGCCTGCAGGATCGAGCTGTTAGTTCTTGGACTAAGTCTTTCTATCCGTCGATTGTTTAATGTACTGACTCCCGACATATATTTCCTCTGTCATTTATTTACTGGTTTAATTATATACATGTATATACTGTCATATCTACTACTACTAACACACACACACACACACACACACACACACACACACACACACACACACACACACACACACACACACACACACACACACACACACAGGTGTGTGTGTGTGTGTGTGTAGGGGAACAGGTCGTGGAAGCAAATACTATTCATACTTTTAAGACTAGGTATGATAGGGAAATAGGACAGGAGTCATTGCTGTAAACAACCGATGGCTGGAAAGGCGGGATCCAAGAGTCAATGCTCGATCCTGCAAGCACAAATAGGTGAGTACAAATAGGTGAGTACACACACACACACACACACACACACACACACACACACACACACACACACACACACACACACACACACACACACACCACACACACGTGCGCACACAGGATTACTGAGAATGAACAAGAAATGTGTGAAACGCTAAATGAACAGTTCCCTAGTGTGTTTGTACAAAATGAGGATTTCATAGAACAGGACCCAATACCACTTCCAGAACAAGCCATACAATACACAGAGATATCTCAAAACAAAGTGGACAAATTTACTCACGGGGCTGGGCAGAAATAAAGCAGTTGGACCTGGTGGAGTTTCATCTTGGGTGCTGAGAGAATGTGCAACTGAGCTGAGCATTCCACTCCAATTAATATTCCAGACATCCTTGTGCACAGGAATCTTAGCAGACATGGAAAAGACATAGTACCAATCTATAAACATGGTAGTCGAGGACAACCTCTTAACTATAGACCCGTATCGTTAACAAGCGTGGTAGTCAGAACACTAGAGCCACTAGTTAAAGCCAAATGGGTTGAACACGTAGAGAGTAATGACATAATAACGGGCAGTCAGTATGGTTGTGGAACAGGAAGATCCTGTGTAACAAGTCTACTAACTGTTAATGATAGAGCCACAGAGATACTACAGGAAAGAGCTGGTTGGGCTCACTGTGTCTATCTGGACCTATAAATGGCTTTTGACAGTCCCACACAAGAGGCTGTTCTGGAAACTGGAACATGCTGGACGGGTGACAGGGAGACTGCTGACATGGATGAAAGATGTTCTAACTGCCAGACAGATGAGGGCAGTAATCAGAGACAATGTATCTGACTGGAGGAGTGTCACTAGCGGAGTACCACAGGGCTCAGTTCTTGCACCAGTAATGTTCATCGTCAACATAAACCATCTACCAGAAGGTATACAGAATTATATGAACATGTTTGTGGATGATGCTAAGACACTGAGGAAGACAGGAGACGCAGAACATTGTAATGACCTTCATATTGATCTAGGTAAAGTAAGTGCTTGGAGTGACATGTGGCAAATGGAATTCAATGTGAACAAATGCCATGTTATGGAATGTGGAGTCGGAGAGAATAGACCACACACAACTTACACATTATGTAGAATGGACTTACAGAACTCTAATAAAGAAGGAGACCTGGAGGGTGGGGGAGGGGAGGTTGGATAGTCAACTGTCGCCAGAGGAACACATAAAGAACATTGTGAGAGGAGCGTATGTGTCGCTTTCCTTCTTCAGACTTGCTGTTAATTATATGGATGGTAAAATACTAAAGAAACTGCTCACCACTTTTGTGAGACCAAAACTGGAATATGCAGCAGTTGTGTGGTGCCCACATCTCAAGAAGTACATCAATAAACTGGAAAAGGCGCTCAATTCGCACTAGGGCACAGTGTTGCGAATTGAGTGTCCAAATGAGCTACAGACACATTCGAAATAACTCTTAGTGTCAGAATAGTTAACAGATGGTATTAGGAAGTGATGTGGTGGAGGCTGACTCCATACACAGTTTCAAGTGTAGATATGATAGAGCCCAGTAGGCTCAGGAACCTGTACACCAGTTAATTGGCAGTTGAGAGGTGGGACCAAAGAGTCGAAGCTCAACCCCCGCAAGAACCACTAGGTGAGTACACACATATCCCCAGGATGCAGCTCGTATCAGCTGTAACTCCCAGGTACCTATTTACTGCTAGGTGAAGAGGGGCATCAGGTGAAAATTTTGACTCATTTGTTTGTGCCTCGACCGGGAATTGAACCCAGTCAAATTGAGTATTAGGACTACGACCCCTCAAGCGCTGCCCACTCGACTGCGAGTACCTAAGTGTAATTACCTAAGTGTAGTTACAGGATGAGAGCTACGCTCGTGGTGTCCCGTCTTCCCAGTACTCTTTGTCATATAACGCTTTGAAACTACTGACAGTTTTGGCCTCCACCACCTCGCTTAACTCGTTCCAAGCGTCTACCACTCTGTGAAAGAAAACTTCCTAATATTTTTTCGACACCTGTGTTTCCTTAGCTTTAATCTGTGTCCTCTTGTTCGTGAAGTTGCTGGTTTCAGGAATTCCTCTTTGTAAATTTGGTCGATTCCCGTTAGTATTTTGCAAGTGGTGATCATATCTCCTCTTTTTCTTCTATCTTCTAGTTTTGGCATGTTTAACGCCTCTAGTCTCTCCTCGTAACTCCGATTTTTCAGTTCCGGAAGCCATTTTGTAGCGTGTTGTTGCACCTTTTCCAATTTCTTTATGTGCTTCTTGAGATTTGGGCACCATACAACTGTTGTATATTCCAGTTTTGGTCTCACAGACGTCATTAACAGTTTCTGTAGCATTTCACCATCCATATAGTTGTGTGTGTACTCGCCTAGTTTTACCTGTGGGGGTTGAGCTTTGGCTCTTTGGTCCCGCCTCTCAACTGTCAATCAACTGGTGTACAGATTATGGAGCCTATTGGGCTCCTTCAAAGCTACATTTGAAACTGTGTATGGCATCAGCCTCCACCACATCACTGCCTAATGCATTCCATTTGTTAACTACTCTGACACTGAGCAAATTCTTTCTAATGTCTCTGTGGCTCATTTAGATACTAAGTTTCCACCTGTGTCCCCTTGTTCGTGTTCCACCCATGCTAAATAGTTTGTCTTTGTCCACCCTGTCAATACACTGATAATTTTGTAGGTGGTGATCATGTTTCTCCTTACACTTCCGTCTTCCAGGGACGTGAGGTTTAGCTCCTGTAGCCTTTCCTCGTAACTCATACCTCTCAGTTCTGGGACCAGTCTGGTGGCATACCTCTGAATCTTCTCAAACTTCGTTTTGTGTTTAACTAGGTATGGAATCCAGGCTAGAGCTGCATACTCCACGATTGGTCTTACTCAAGTGGTATACAAGGTCCTGAATGATTCCTTACACAAGTTTCTAAAGGCAGTTCTTATGTTGGCCAGTCTAGCATATGCCGCTGATAATATCCTTTTAATGTGGGCCTCTGGGGACAGGTTCGGTGTGATATCGACCCCCAGATCTTTCTCTCTATTTGACTCTTTCAGGATTTCACCTCCCAGATGATACCTTGTGTTCAACCTTCTGCTCCCTTCGCCTAATTTCATTACTTTACACTTTCCTAAGTTGAACTTTAGCAGCCATTTTCTAGACCATTCCTCCAGTTTGTCCAGGTCGTCCTGTAGTCTATTTTCATCTGTTTTGATTCTTCTCATAATTTTTGCATCATCAGCAAACATTGAGAGGAATGAGTCTATACCCTCTGGAAGGTCGTTTACATATACTAGAAACAGGATGGGTCCGAGTACAGAGCCCTGTGGGAATCCGCTGATGACGTCTCGCCACTCTGATGCCCCCCCCCCTCACCGTTACTCGCTGTTTCCTATTACTTAGATACTCCCTTATCCACTGTAGCACCTTACCTTTTACTCCTACCTGCTGCTCCAACTTCTGTAACAGTACCTTTTGTTGAGGTACTGCCAAAGGCTTTCTGGCGCAGTCTAAGAAAATGCAGTCTGCCCACCCTTCTCTTTCCTGTCTAATTTGTGTTGCTTGGTCATAGAATTCTATTAGGCCTGTGAGGCACGATTTACCATCTCTGAACCCATGCTGGTGGTGTGTTACAAAGCTGTTTTCCTCCAGATGTTCTACGAGCCTTTTCCTCACAATCTTCTCCATCACCTTGCATGGTATACAAGTTAGGGAAACTGGCCTGTAGTTCAGTGCCTCATGCCTGTCAACTTTTTTGTAAATTGGGACTACATTAGCTGTCTTCCAGCTTGTATGTGTCAGAGTATGTTATATGAGTACAGAGTGTGTCAAGAACTAGCTACCTTAGACTGTATGAAGGGGAGTACAGTGTCAAGAACTAGCTATCCTAGACTATATGAAGGGTGTACAGTGTGTGTTAAGAACTAACTCTGCTAGACTATATGAAGGGAAGTACAGCATGTGCCAAGAACTAGCTCCCCTAGCCTATATGAAGGGGAGTACAGTGTGCGTCAAGAACTAGCTACATGATGCTGAAAGTCCCCACCACACAGGATGGTCAGTCATACAGGCCTATGGGAACAGTAATGTACACTCTGAGTGCATTATTAGGATATCATCAAGAACACGAGCGTTAATGAAGTAGTACACACAAAAACATTTGTGCATGCAAAGTGTGACTTGTAATTACAATGTGAATTTGTGAAAATAATTAAAACACCTGTTAACTTACTTCTCATTAAGTTTCAAGTATTATCCCCATTAGACTTGCAAACAAATCTCCTAATTGTCTTTGTTAAGCAGGAAAGGCTGTGCATATTGAGACTTTATTGTTTCTGTATGCTTGCTGATGAATCCTCCACTGTAATATATATAAAACATATATACTTTTATATAAATATTATTATTATTATTATTATTATTACATGTGTGTGTGTATAAGAGATTTTATTTCTAACCTCTGTCCATGAGAGACAGAAAAAGTATATATTTTGGTTAACATAGTGTTTATTCGCATTTGTGACAGAAAATAAACACTCAGGAGTATTTATAAAATCGTGTGATAATGAAACCTTGAGTAAAGTATGAGGTACATACTTATTTGTTTTATTTATTTATTTATATACATGAAGGTACATTGGGTTTATGAGAGTACAGAGCATTAAAGTTTTACGTTCCTGTAAAGCCACTAGCACACACAACGTTTTGGGCAGATCCTTAATCTAACATATAATCTTAAGAAGGTAATTTCTAGCAAAATTAAACCAATGTTTACAGGTACATTGTATGAAAGTATAAAAATACATTTTCTAAGAAATTTGACAGGATTAGTAGGTACATTAAAGTAAATTTAAGGGTTATCCACAGGGACACTGTAGCATAATTTGAGGACTATTGCAGTAAACTATGTGTTCAGTATAACAACCATAATATAAGATAACAGCAATGCATATGTTGCATGCTGCATGCACAGTTCTGGTGGCCTAACACAGCTGTAGCACAGCACCCTTAAGGACCTCTTCAACCAGGGAGCCGGTCGGCCGAGCGGACAGCACGCTGGACGCGTGATCCTGTGGTCCTGGGTTCGATCCCAGGCGCCAGCGAGAAACAATGGGCAGAGTTTCTTTCACCCTATGCCCCTGTTACCTAGCAGTAAAATAGGTACCTGGGTGTTAGTCAGCTGTCACGGGCTGCTTCCTGGGGTTGGAGGCCTGGTCGAGGACCGGGCCGCGGGGACACTAAAAGAAAAAAAAAAATCATCTCAAGATAACCACCTGACCACAAGTCTGTTCACACGAATCTTGAATTAATCCTGAAAATGTGCTGCTGTGCTTTCTCTTGCGATGAACGATTCTCAAAATGATGTGTGGAGACGTCATTGGAAAATACCATGTCAAAAAAGATTGAGAAATTAAATAAAAACAACAATTAGAATGGGGAAGGCATGCACGCTTTTCCCTCAAGTTCCATAATTCACACCCATATACATGGTTATTAATGTACTGTATGGCTCATGATATCATTTATAGTATACCTGTACTACAATAACACACACACACACACACACACACACATGTAGATGCTTTATGTAAAATGTATTAGAAGTCTCAAGAGTGATTATTAACAAGGCACCCTTTTTGCAGGTCACCCGGTACACAGCGTGGCTTACAACGGCATTAACGGCATCATCTACAACAGCACCATCCTGGCAACTGGCTGCTTCTCTGCCAGAGAACTCTGGAGACTCTCCAAAAGTGAGTCCGATCTTGAGGCCTCTTACTCCAGGGTGGAGGAGAAAGATCACGAAGGAAGAAGAGATAGGTGGATAGAGAGAGAGAGAGGTGAGAGGTGGGCAGGGAGAGGCCGAGCCTTGAATAATGTACATTACTTTATATCGTTTAATTTCATTATTTTCTTAAATAATTGCCTGATTCGCATTATAATTTATGTTTAAACTGAAGTTTATTCATTACCTAATTTTCTACCATATATCAAGGCTGTCAACAATTTTTGAAGTGAAATGTTATGTCTTGCCAGTCGACACTTATCAATGTGCACAAAATATTTTTTAAACACCTTGTTTTCTTCTTAAAAACATCAGTGGAAGTTTGTTCTCTTAATCAGAAGTGAAAGTCACATATGAACGACAATCCACAGCTAAAAATATTTCACTTTCTGAAGGCAACATATTGTATTACAGTACCAGGTTATAGGTATCATGTAGTGTTAGTCCTAGATTATAGGTACCATTTTTTTTAGTAACACTCTTAGGTATACACAGCAATGTGCTGCTGCCCTATTCTATATAAAGAATTAAAGTGTAGATCAGAAACTAGCTATAAGTTCATCTAATACCTCCATCTCACAGGATGGTTAGTCATAAATGGAATCGGGAAACAATATGAAATACGAAGCTGATCTATTAAGCCTCCACTAGCACACACTAGGTACAGCACAAGAATACCCTCCAATATTCACATGTGTTTGAAATAGTTAGAAAGCTCAAAAGTACCTCATACCATTTGGTCTGAATCATTGATAACAAAGCAACGACAGATATTGTGTTGGAGAGTATGTCCTAGCTTTTGTTCACACAGTTTGCAATTTGCGTCTTCACCATTGGGAGATTCATTACCTGCCATAGTGCCTCGGAATTTTTGAGAGGTTGCAGGAGTTACTAGCATAACATCCCTAACCTTTCTTCTGTCTAGAAAGCATTTTTCATCACACTATATATAACAATTCATTATTAAAATAATAGGAATTATAACATAGCAATAGCCTAACCTCCCCAGGTACCTACTTAGCTGGGTTAATAGATGTATCTCATGAAAGAAAACATGCCCAAACATCTCTCTCTCCTGCCTCAGGAATTAAACCTAGGATCTTTCGGTTGTTAACCAACTGCACTGACTATAGGAGATAGGAGACTATATAGGAGATAGGAGGAGATAGGCACTATAGGAGAGGCATTTGTTCATTTGCTTCTCCTTGAGGAGCATATTTACATATAGAGGATTTACATATAGCACATTTACTTATATTTGTACCTATTTACGTATAGAGGAGCATCTTTACACATTAATTAAAAGTTATGCTTCTACAGCTCCACCTTAAAGCATTATACAGTATTACCAGGTCATTTTACAAACTAATGTGTAATTTTGATTTTTTTTTGCCTAAGTTCTTACCCTCATTTTATACACACAAACACTATTTTAATATACATGTATATTGAACTTTCACTATAATAATAATTGTATATAAATTTTTTGAAAGATTAAAAATATATAGGTACTGCCAGATAATAAATACTTTTCCAATAATAATTCCAATAATTTGTTTGGTGTAGCAAGATCATTTCATAACTTCTCTAACTTTATTTATGATACTGACATCTTAGTTTCAGGAACAAAACTTGCTGGCCAATCGTAATTTAACCTTCCGAATGAAATTATAAAACTATTGTAAGCACATCTTGGGTATGACTGCATTACCTATGCAATATAATGGGCAAATGTCAATTTTTTATGGAGAGTTTTTAACCATATATTAACCCTTATGCTGCTAAGGGGTCCTGAGGAGATTTACACCCCTGTACGCAAGAAAAAAAAATTCTAAAAATTTTTTTCGTCTTCTAAAAATGTTAATTTGTGTTCCCTGAGCACGGGGAAAAAAATCGTAGGCGACATATTTTGGGCGCAATAGACCAAGGAAGTCTGGCAAAAAGTGGGCGTTGACAGAGCGGTCGTCAGAGCCGGTCAGCGTCACCCGAGCTGACAGGTGAGAGTTGCCACAGAGATATTATCACCTAATTATTTCAATGTCTCTGATTGATTTTTTCTTATTTTTTTGCAGTAATATTATTCAATAGTGTGTAGTGTGATACATTTATATAATAAAAGAGGTGAATCATCACTACTCAAAATTATGGTGTGTATATTAGTGATTCAATTATTATGTTCATAAAACAATAAACAAATAGTTTTGCTGTTATTACACTCTATACACAGGTTATATATAAGTATCTGCATGTTTTGGTCACCATAACGAACCACTAAGTTGGTATTATGAGTCGAAAAGCAATGAGGAGTGACTGCCACACACCAGCCAGCCACTCGTTGCCACTCACTCCCTCAACAATGCCTCACTCGCCCACTTTCTCCTCCCACCATCCTGTTTTATACTCTATTCACAATATACAGACATTACATATAAGTATCTACATGTTTTGTTCACCACAACTGTACAACTAAGCTGATATAGTTAGTTCAGGCACTAGAGTCATCGCTACACATAGTCAGCTGGCAGCTCCCTCACTCATTCAAGGTCACACGCACTAAACTTTCTCCCACAACAATACTGTTTGCAGTGTTATTACACTATATACACACATTATATATAAGTATCTACATGTTGTATGCACCGTAACTGTACACCTAAGCTTGTAGAATGCCCAAAGAGCATAGTGGTCACCCTCTACACATCCAGACAAATCATGCAGACAACGTCACCTCCGTCACCCAAATGGCTCCTCCCAACATAATCCTCCTTTTTTTTATTTTATTACACTAATATACACATTATATAGAAGTATCTATATATGTGTTCACCATAGAGAACCACTGAGCTGGTATGGTGAATGTAGACAATAACAGGTAGCCACACAGTCAGTAAACGATGCTATCTCCCTCCGTCCTTCAGCATCACTCCTCCCACAGTGCTAATTATCACAACAATGCTGCTATTATCACAATCCTGGTCATTTTTATCACAGTCAGGGGTCCTCTGTAATATTGTCATTGCTAAATAATAGCAGTTATATACAGTATTTATGTTGACATTTTTCGGCGATGCTGTGATCACAAGCTGAACAGCAATGCTGTTTGCTTATGCTGCATGCGCTAGCCTTGGTTGCTCCAACAGTACTGTGCCTCTCACACCGGAGAACATTGTCCATGATTTTTTTTCTAAATGGCGTCTGTTTACAAGAGCCCTGAGGAAGCTAATGTGAACCCCGTGTAGCCGCGGGCCATTTGAATCGTGCCTGGCACCCTATGGCATATATATACGCCATGCGCACCGTGGGACATGTTACTCATGGCGTATATATACGCCATGTACAGTTTAAGGGTTAATGCACAATAGGTTTGACATTTGATGACTTTTTGCTTGTTACTCTGAGTAAAGAAATTCATCTGCATTCTCAAATTAAGCTTAATTATATTGTATGTGCGATCAAAGCCAATATTCGCATTGGCATTCCATGCTGTTTGTCATGTTGCATCGAATCAGGCAAGAAGGATTACTTGAACCAACTTGATGGCCACCACCACTAAATTTGCCAGTTTTGGGCTAGGTATTCATAATGAAGCAAACCCCTTTTGAGTCTGACACATCAAAATGTCTCTCCAATTCACCACATATGTGGTCCTCAACATCGTCATCAAACCCTACCTGACCACATATGTGGTCCTCATCATCATCATCCAACCCAACTTGACCACATATGTGGTCCTCAACATCATCATCAAACCCAACCTGACCACATATGTGGCAACACTACCTGACCACATACATGACACCTGACATCCCCTACTAATTCTTCCTAGCTTCATACATGGTCCTTGGCATTTCCCCCCCCCCCTCTAACCCTGCCTAGCTACATATAGATTTCTAGAATGTCATTCCAACTTTCTATTAACAGCTGGTACTTCTCTATTAATGTAATATTGTATCATACAAAACTTCATATTTTTTTTAGGAACTCTTATTACATTCTAAGAATATGACTCAAATCAAATAATCTACTATTCAGAAGCATAGGTCAGTATCAGCTTTACATTTAAGTTATACATAAATACAGTACTGTACACTAAACCTAGGTCAGTAATTCCTCAATCATTATACTGTTGTTGCATTCTTAGATGCACAACCTTAAGTATAATGGCTCTTTATTGCAGGTCATACAGAAGTTTGCTTCTATATTTACAATTTCTGGAATTTTGTTTAGTCAGGTTTTCTCTGTATATCTATCATCCAAGAGTGTATCAGTTTTTTTAGTTTAGTTCATTTATTATGCACCCCATACCCATCTTGTGGGCGGTAGTGGAAAGGGTTACAGAGGCACATAATGGGCTCAGGGACTGAGCCCCACAATTCATTTAGCTAAGCAAGTTACAATCTTGATGAGCTAGTTACAAAATTCAATATAAGTCGTCACATCAACAATGGGTTCGAGATCGACCTCAAATACAGGTTCTAAATTAAGCAACTGACATATGTGGAGAGCTAGTGTCACAATTTATATGTTTGTCCTGGCGGTGTGCAGGGCAGAGTGTATCATGTAATTCATATCAGGCCCAAGCAAGCACTAGGATTTTCACTCATCTACTCACATTGAATTGGTATCTACAACTCAAAATTACCTTATCATAATCACCCAACAAAGCAGCAATTGGAACAATAACAAACTCTAGTCCCAGATGGCATGCAACATCCTTGAACATGCTAAATATCAGGTGCACCCTACATCTATAAAACTCAAGTTTTAATATTAATGCTGACCTCAAATGCTCTTTTGAAGGCTGCAACAGAGCCTATGGACATCACAATGTATTTTAAATTCCACGAGTATGACTCAAGGGATCCTAAATTGTGGAATGACCTTCTCAAATGCAATAAAATATTGTACACCTGTACTTCTCTTAATCAACTAATCTTAATATATATATTAATCAAAATTAATAAAAGAGAAACAAAGAAATACCTAATTAACATTGTGTAACATAATTCTCACACATTTCTTTACCCTAAATAAGGCAGTGTGTTTTCTGTTACTGTGAATATTAAATACTATAACTGTACTACTGTTATAGTTACCTACAGACGAAATGCTTCATTATCACTTTAAAAACTTTTTATCATTGCTAAATTTCCTTAACTATTCAAATACATTTGCGTACTTCTCATGTAGTATTCTGCAATTTTTTTTAAACCGAATTCACTGTAAATTATGCCTGGAACGCATACAGTAATAATGAAATGCATAAATGTACAGTATTTAGTGGTATTAGTTGTACAGTACCGTAATACAGGCTATACAATACTGCACCTAATAACCACTGTATTCTAACCTTTTGTATATCTTATAGTAATGATAATATTTTATTTAACTTATTTTATTGTATGTTTTGCTGAATTAAGGAGCAGTTTATTCTGCATGTGTACAAAGAAATCACATTAATGTGATGTCATTTATAATAGTTTATTTCTGGTTGTCCATTGTTCTGTAAGCCTTAATTTTAATTTTGTGGTTTAACTCTGATACTAACAATTTGTTTTTCTCAATAGTTTTTGTCTCTTTATGATCTACACCATAAATGTTCAATGTTGGTTGACATTGAAAACACAATGAAGTATAATAATGATCTGATATAACACAATGCTTGCCATTGCCTTGGTCACAAGTTATACTGTATTTAACATAATATATATAAGTACAGTACAGTATTAAAATCCCTTTTATAAATGAGGATTTTTATATACTGTACTGTACAGTACTTCATGATCATTCATTAACGAGTTTTCAATAGCGCTGTAAACTAATTAATCATAGATGTACACGTACAGTATTTAACACTCTTAGTTTAATTAAAGATATTTAAGATCATGATTTTTGGCCACGCATCTATATTGCTTGCCAGAGAAATATTAACAACGGTTCCTTTACTGCATTTATCAGCATGGCATTCTGAGAGAAACCATACGCGGTTGTTATACTGTAACAACAATACTGTTGAGGTTGTTATACTGTAACAACAATACTGTTGAGGTTGTTATACTGTAACAACAATACTGTTGAGGTTGTTATACTGTAACGGAATTACATAATGGTTGGCAGACCTGACAGCAATATAATACTTTTGGTCTGCAGTTTGCTTTACAGCAGGCCTTTGATGAGCTAGGAAAATACAGTTCAAAACATATATGGTAAGCACTGGCAAAACTAACCTTGTTTTTGGAGAATGTACTAAGACTACTGTACTTTATTCAAGGCTCTCGAGAGGCTGGAAGGTATGGAAATGATGATTGTATAGATTAGAATGATGGGTGAAAAGTGGTTGTAGTTTAAGTATTTAAATTGAATAACAGTGAAACGGTTTTTTTGTTGTGCCCATTTTGATTAAGTATTTATTTATTGAAATTTGTGTTGTTATTATTATTGACTTTGTTACCTTTAACTAGGATATGTTATGTTTCAATCATGATGATAGACAACTTACCTCTTATGTTATTTATGAAGTAATATAAATGGCATGTTGAATGTGTAACAAATTTAGGTAACAGACTTAATTTCATCACTTTGGTTTTTCCTGTATATCTCATCGCTTCCTGTGTTTTTTTCAAGTGTGTGTTTATATTTAAAATATATAAATATATTTGCCTCTCCTTTATTTTAATGTGTGAGAGTAATATTTGATTGGCCTTTATGTATGAAGTACGTGCAGATGGTAGTCATTATTTATAACCATATTATTGTTTTCATGGGAAATGTAGTTCAGTCAGTGGTACTTATATTTTTACTCTTAAAATTAATTTATTCATAATAGCCGAGCTTTTACTTAAAGATTCCATAGCATTACAGGAGGCAATCATTATTAAACTTTTCCATGTTAAGTTTATGTTGACATTAATGTTGTGATTAAATCTTAGCGAATTTTAAACATGTTAATATACTTTTTTTTTTACTTTTACTTAGGAAATTACTCTAATTAGCAACAGTGTTGGGTTTTTGTACAGAGCTGAGTTTATATATACAGTATATATATATATATATATATATATATATGTAATATATATATAATATATATATATATATATATATATATATATATATATATATATATATATATATATATATATATATATATATAATATACATATATGTGTGTGTGTGTGTATATCACAAAAATAAACACGTGATTAAAAATGTGACAGTGTCAGACCACGGAGAAAAATTGAAACAGGAATTTCCTAAGTACTTTCGTATATTAATACATCTTCAGAAGGAGTGGTTTTACAGGTCGAGTACTGGACATAAATAGGCAGGAGAGAATGGTGGAGTGAGGTGAGGTACATTACGTGGGCACTGCAGAGGGCCTATTGGCCTATCCGATGCAGCAACCACACATAGATAATTATAGCATAAAATAGTAAATATTTACAATGAATTAGTGAGACAAATTTGAAATGTAGAATTTCGCAACATAAATACTCTGTAAGACATGGCCAATTGTCTAATGCTTTGTTTGTTCATCTGTCAGAAGTTGCTCACCAAATTGATTGGGAGATGGCTTCTTCAATAACAAATTGTAAAAGCACCTATAACAGAAACATAATTGAATCTGCTTTGATACAGATCACAAAAGAAAGTAATTTGAACATTAGCTGTGGTTTATATAACTTAGATCCATTTTTAATAGATCAATTAAAGGGCAATTTAAGTAGGATCATTGGAACACATTTGTCTCACTAATTCAAAGTGAGATGACAGAGGAAGCGAGTGACAGCCAGTGAGGGGCTGTCACTTTCTGCCACTGCTACTTAGCATACCAACTTAGTGGTGCGTTATGGTGAACACAAATGTAGATACTTATATATAACGTGTATATATAGAATAACAACAACAAAAAGGAGTGTGGGGGAGAAGCCATTTTGGAGAGGGAGGTGGCAACATCTGCATGATTTGTCATGCTGGGTAGGGGTGGCCACTATGCTCTTTCGGCACTATACCAGCTTAATTGAACAGTTATGGTGAACAAAACATGTAAATACTTATATATGTGTGTATATAGGGTGATAACACCAAACAGTATTGTTGGGGGAGAAATTTTAGTGCATCTGACCTCGAATGTGTGAGGGAGGCAGCTGCTAGCCAACTGTGTATAGCGACGTCTCTTAGTGCCTGAACAAATTATATCAGTTTAGTTGTACAGTTGTGGTGAACAAAACATGTAGGTACTTATATATAACGTCTGTATATAGTGAATAAAAGCAAAAACAATATGGTGGGAGGAGAATGTGGGCGAGTGAGGTGTTGAGGGAGTGAGTGGCAGCGAGTGGCTGGCTGGTGTGTTGCGGTCACTCCTCGTTGCTTTTTTTTTTTTCTGTGGGGAGCCCCTATGGCTCCCTGGAGTTTATCGGGCTAATGTATGTTATATTAGACCGGGACATTAGCTAAGGAGTTCAGACCTACCAGGGACAGCGCCAGAACCTGGCCCCTTCAGAGAGGTTTCAGGGGAGCAATGGCACTGGAAAACCCTCTTGTGGTTGGGGTTTTCCTTATCTGCCATCGACCGGGGTCAGGCACCCAGAAAGGTAGGCATGACAAAACAAACCCCACATGGTAAAAAACTAAAACAAAAAACCGAACAGAGGTAGAAACTCCCTACAATAACAAGGAAACAGGCAAACATCACACTTTACTGCCGTTCCGATCGTCCGTGCAGCCCTCCCCGCCCCGAGAGGGGGAGGGGGTGCCCCGGACCTACCGCGTCAGCTGCTAAGCTTCAGTTCGGAAGCTAAGCTTCAACCAACGCGAAAAAAACTCCAACCGGTGGGAGGGAGGGTTGCCAGGGAGCCTCCGGGGCGCACCCAGAAAATGGCGTTTCATTACATTCAACGCTGGTTTTCTGTGGGGAGCCCCTACGGCTCCCTGGAGCTTCATACCCAAAGAGAAGGAAAAGAAAGGGCTAACCCCGGAGGTGGCCACCACAAACTCTGCAACGCGAAGCCAAGACAACAGGTTACAACCTGCAACCCAAGGCAACAAGAACGCACAGGAGCCGACGCGCATAAAGAATGGGTGGCCTGTGCGACCCTCAAATCCCTGCGCCTGAAATGAGCCCTAGACGTCACCAACACAGCAGCAAAAGCTGCAAATGTCTGAACAGCACGGGCACAAAGACAGACTGCAGGCTGGAAGACTGAAAAACTCTGTGGACGACCTGGGAGACTCGAGCCCTGAAAACAGGGAATGAGAGGAACCAGATCAACCACAGTGCATCCCCAGACACGGTACGCAGGTAACGGCAAAAAGCATAACCGGACAACACAGGACGCACCCCCGGCCAAACCATCAAGCATCAATAACCCAGGAACCCCTCCGGAAAGCAGCCATCTCGACCATCGCCAGGACAGAGAAAGGCTGCACACGTACAAATCTACCACCAGTACCAAAAAGCAGAAACCTGAACCGAAGAGGCTACCATAAACTGAGGAGAAGATAAGAAGGCACCCTGATCAAGGACCAAGATGGCTCAGGCGACGCATGAGCAGGCCGGAGGTGAAACAAAACACGAGAAAGCGTACGAAACGGGGCAG
Organism: Procambarus virginalis; assembly: GCA_020271785.1. Classification (NCBI taxonomy): domain Eukaryota; kingdom Metazoa; phylum Arthropoda; class Malacostraca; order Decapoda; family Cambaridae; genus Procambarus; species Procambarus virginalis. Next base: position 10,962,828 of record WNGS01021324.1, read on the forward strand.
ATGTGAAGTCCACCCCGAATGCAAGCCGGAGCGGCTGTGCCAGCGCCGCACAAAACGATGCGACAGTAAAAACATCAAATAACTGTAGTCCTGAAAACCAAAGAAAGGACAAGACAACCCGATGCAAAAGATATGACAACCTTCGAAGAGCAAGAAAAAGTGCATAGAAACTCCAGGAAAGTCATACGGTCGCCAAGACGAAGCTCGCAGATAGGACACCGTCAACAAAGCCACCTGAACACCACAGAGATGGTGATACCCGCATCAAAATACCAGACGCGAAGAGCCGAGGAGAAGGCCAAACCAGTCACGTACAGGACCGATTCGACCTTCCGAAAGAGGCGGAGCCGCGGGAAAAATGCCCCAGGTTTGGACACCTATCAAGCAGTGTCTGTAAATAAAGCTGGGCTGGCCACCAAGAAAACCATAAGGACTGCTCTCGTGGGATAGGCTGAAACCGAGCCAGAACCCAAAGCAACAGGTGGACCGGGAGAAGAGGAACAGGTATCCCCACCTCGACCAGTCCTGCCGAAAAGCATCCACCGTGAACGCCTCACAGGTGGGTAAGGGTGCCACATAAAATGGGTGACACCTAGACCACGCCGACTCAAAGACGTCCATGGCCAGGAGTCCATACGTACGGCAGAGCCAACAAAACGAATCGGCGACGACTGGCCAATCTGCGAACAGAGGAAGGAACCGAGACAGCTGTCCGCCAGGACGCAGGACACACCCTGGTAATGAACCTCATGGTTAGCCAAACCCTGAGAATCCAGCAAACGAGCCACTCTAAGGAACCAACCCCAAAGGTCAACACCTAAGAGAAACCCTGTGGTTCCAGCAAGAACCGCCAGAGAACAGTCCGAACGGAGCCGAATGGTAGAGCACTGAGTGACCCAAACCCTCCGAAGCGCAAACCAGACAGCCACGAACTCCCGAACCGTGCTGTGAGCCCGACGGACGGACAGACTCCATTCCTGACTGACCTGGTGAGCACTGGTCACAAAGCCCCAGCCGAGAGATGACCCGTCCGTGAACACGTTGAGCGAAGGCTCGGGGAGGTGCCAAGGCACGGAACCCCGAAAACCCCAAGAGGAAGCTGGTGACGCAGCACCAACACAAGATCCCCAGAGGAACAAACCCAATGATTGCAAGAGGCGGAAGGGGAGTCTCCGAAGGAACATGGGATGGAAACAGATGGAATGGCTTCCAGATCACCAGGAAACCAAAACCAGCGATCTGGAAAGAACCACACCCCTGGTGAGCAGACAAGCGGACTGACTGAGAGCCCACACCAGCCAGTCGTCGAGGTAGGCCAGACACCGAATCTCAAGAAGACTCAGACAGGGCACCAAGATCCGGGAAAGATGCAAAAATACACCAAGTGCCAATAATTGACCTGGAGGTCCAGGGCCACCATCCAGGCACCCGGCCCCAACAGAAGCTGGACAGGAGACAACAGTCCTCCGAGGAGGGCATAGAAACCAGAGCGAAGACTGAAGAAGTCCAGAAGAACCGCAGATTCGAAGGCCCCTGACTGCAAAGAGCAGACGGGAACCACAGAAGGATGGGCGGATCGACCACACCAACGCACCCACCAAGATGATATGATGAAGCGCAGGGAAGAAGCCCACCCCGCCAGCTCTGAATCCCCCAAAGGGGGAGAAGCCGTCCACCGCTGCCACCAGAGACCGGAAGACAACCAAAAGCGCCCACCAACAGCGGGACCATACGAGAGTCAACAGAGCAAGCTGCTCCCCCAGCGCCCCGTCAACAGAGAAGGGAACAGAGCCCCTTCCGAAAGGAAAAGTACACATACACATATATACATATCATAAGGTACGTTACACACACATGTGTAAGCACATACACATGTGCACAGACACACAGTGTACACATGGACATGTGTACACACACATACACTTGAAAAGAAAACAAACTAAATTACAAACAAAGAAATTACAAACCGCTGACCAGTGGGCAGAGCACACGCTGGCCAGGCAAAGAAGGCACAAAACTGCATCAAAAGGCCCACCTCGACAACAAAACCTCAAAGTCCCAGCACGACCACAACATGTGCCAAGACCCAAAAAGATCAGTCTGCAAGCCAGGAAGACCCCGGAACTCTAGAAGGCAGAAACCGGGTCACACACGAGGAAACATAGCCCCCTGAACCCACAAAGGGGGCCCAAGAGGAAGAAACCTCCGGAACGAAACCAAAGAACCCAAAGGAACCCGGAATCGAACCAGGGGGAGCCAAAACCACCACATTTTGCTGGCGGAGAAACACCACAGAAAGGCAAAGCACAGCCCCCATACAGAACCCCCAGGGAAACGGTCAGAACAGATCGAAAACCGAGGGACAAGGTGTGGGAGCAAGCATAGCAGCCAGGGACACTGAGCCCAAACCCAAGAGCACAGACCCAAAACAGACAAAATGGGAAACCCGGCGTAAAATCAACACTGAAACGTTCCCAGAGGAACAGGAAACAGGCAGAAAACACCAGAAAAGCAAAGAAACGACAAAAGGAGAATAAAACCCCCGAAAAAAGGTGAAAACTCGCCCAAGAAGCTCGCTCACACACCCAGTCGCATGTAAACAAACCGCAACGCCGCCCTGGTGGCCACGCCGGGAAACCGGCAGACGAAAATGGCCGCCAGACAGAGGGCTGTGACTGACGCTAAAGATACGAAAACACGCCAGCAAAAGTGGGAAGCAAGCAGACTGGATGGGCGAAAAACGCCGCCCAAAAGCAAAAAACCCAGGCAGGGGCAAACTGCCCCAGAACTGCTAGCAGGCATCCCCCACAGCCCCAGGAACCAGCAACAGAGGCCCCGGGGCAGAGCCGTCCTCCAAGCCCTCCGCCCTTAAAGAAAAGCAATAGTCCATAGGAAAGGCAGAAAGAAAGGGCCGCTGGTAAGACCCAGAAGTCTTGGCAGGAGGAACAGGCTCAAAAACCTCCGTCCCCAAACCCGAACAGGACAGCCCCTGAAAACCGCCCGAGTCTCGGCCCCAATGAAACCCCGCCCTGACTCCGAAACCCGCAGACGGTCTGGAGCCGGGAACAGGGAGGGAAAGGGGCGAACAGCACCTAACCAAAACGGGGCAGCCTCGGGGCATCTGAGTGGGAAATCAACCTAGCATGTTGCAGCAACCTAACCTGGCTTGCAACACGGATGCCGCCTGTACTCTGAACAGTAATAACATCAGGAGAGTACTGGAGAACAAGCAGAGAATCTCTCGCAAGACTCCGGGTGAAGGTGTCAGTGACCCAACAGGCAGCATGACGGAGGTAAAAGTGGCGACTGTCACCCGGAGACAAGGGCACAGCATCCAATGATCCCGTACAAGACGGGTTGGAACCTGGAAGACACATTCAATGGTCCACCAGCCCCGACAAGGGTTTCCAGGCCCATAGGCTGACTACTACGGGAAGCCTGGGCAAGTGTTGCTAACCGGTTAAGAAACCCAATATAACAAGAGGGTAGAGGATAGCACTGAAATCCCCTGCGACGTGCACAATCACGGGGGCCTAGCAGAGGGCCACCAAACACTACCAGTGGAACTATAGCCACACTAGGCAGACCCCACCAGGCAATTGAAATAAAAACAAAAGAAAAACCCGCAAAAGTCACCATCTCCAGAGGCAACAGAACCGGCCACCGCTTAGGTGGCAGGCTGTGCAACACCTTGACGCCCTAACCAACAATACCAATCCCTACCCAGGGCCAAACAAGGGCCCCAGCCCCAGCTGGCCCCAAGGGCGAGGCAAATGCCGAGCAGCAAGAACCTCTATGGGAATGGTTCCCAAACGCCCCAGGGAAGTAAATAAGTAAGTAATTATCAAAAGAAGGCACCAAACCAGGAAGGCTATGTACGCCCCAGGGAAGATAACCCTGTTACGCAAGGGCAGTACTCACAGGGCGCTTAGGGAAGTCAGCCACTAAGCGCATGCAGCCCCGGCACTGATGAGGTACTCCTGGCCACCGCACAACACAACACACGGCAGTGAACGCCACACAAGGCAAACACCGCCTAGGAAACTGAGGCCAGAGAAGCGTCTATCCCGGTTGACATTAGCTTACGAACTGAAGCTTGGCAGCCGGCGCGGTAGGTCCGGGGCTCCCCCCTCCCCCTCTCAGGGCGGGGAGGGCTGCACGAACGATCGGTGTGGCAGTAAAGTGTGATGTTTGCTTGTTTCCTTGTGATTGTAGGGAGTTTCTACCTCTGTTCGGTTTTTTGTTTTAGTTTTTACCATGTGGGGTTGTTTTGTCATGCCTACCTTTCTGGGTGCCTGACCCCGGTCGATGGCAGAAAAGGAAAATCCCAACCACAAGAGGGTTTTCCAGGGCCATTGCTCCCTGAAACCTCTCTGAAGGGGCCAGGTTCTGGCGCTGGTCCCTGGTAGGTCTGAACTCCTTATATTAGACCGGGACATTAGCTAACATACATTAGCCCAATAAGCTCCAGGGAGCCGTAGGGCTCCCCACAGAAAAGAGGCGTTGACAGAGCAGGCGCCAGACGAGGTCTGCTTCGCCCCAGCTGTCATGCGGGATTTGCCACAAAGATATTATTACCTAATTATTTCAATGTCTCTGATTGATTTTTTCTTATTTTTTGCAGTAATTTATTCAATAGTGTGTAGTACGATATATTTATATTATAAAATGTGTGAATCATCGCTGTACTAAAACTTATGGTGTGCATATTATTGATTCAATTATTATGTTCATAAAACAATAAACAAATATTTTTGTGGTTATTACACTATATACACAGGTTATATATAAGTATCTGCATGTTTTGTTCACCATAATGAACCACTAAGTTGATATTGTGAGTCAAAAAGCAACGAGGAGTGGCCAGCCAGCTACTAGTTACCACTCCCTCCCTCAAAAACTTCTCGCTTGCCAACATCCTCCTCCCACCATACTGTTTTTGCTTTCACTACATACAGACATTATATATAAGTATCTACATGTTTTGTTTGCCATAAGTGTTCATCTAAACTGGCATAGTGCACAAAGAACATAGTGGCCACCCCTACCCAGCATGATAAGTCAGGAAGATGATGCCACATCCTTCACCAAAATGGCTTCTCCCAACACTTCTTTTGCTGTTATATATAACGGGCATATATAGTGTAATAAGTATCTACATTTGTGTTCACCATAGCGAACCACTAAGCTTGTATGGTGACGGCAGACAGTAACAGGTGGCCACACACAACTGATGATCCCTCCCTCCCTCTCTCTCTCAGTGGTTCAAGGCCAGATGCAATAACATTCGTCCTTCAGGAATACTGTTTGTGGTGTTATTACACTATATACAGTACACACATTATATATAAGTACCTACTTGTTTTGTTCACCATAACTGTTCAACTAAGCTGGTATAGTGCCCAAAGAGCATAGTGGCCACCCTTACACAGCATGATAAGTCATGCAGATGTCACCACCTCCTTCACCAAAAGGCTTCTCCCAAAGCTCCTTTTGCTGTTATACACTATATATATATATTATATATATAATATATATATATATATATATATATATATATATATATGTATATATATATATATATATATATATATATATATATATATATATATATATATATATATATATATATATATATATATATATATATATATATATACATTATATAAAATATCTACATTTGTGTTCACCATAATGAACCACTAAGTTGGTATGCTGAGTAAAAAATCAGCAAGGAGTGACCACCACACACCAGCCAGCCTGCCACTGGCTGCCACTCCCTCTCTCACCTCACCTTACTCGCCCACATTCTCCTCCCACCATACTGTTTTTTGCTTTTATTCACTATATACAGACGTTATATGTAAGTATCTGCATGTTTTGTTCACCATAGCGAACCACTAAGCTGGTATAATAAGTGCAAAGAGAAACAGGTGGCCACACAGATTTGACAGACTACGCTACAGCCCTCCCTCTCTCAACATTACTCCTCCCACAGCACAGCGCAAATTATCACAACAATCCTGCTGTTATCAGAATCCTGGTCATTTATATCAGTCAGGGATCTTCTGTAATACTGTAATATTGCTAAATAATACCAGTTACATATATTTTGGCATTTTTAGCCAATACTGTGATCACAGCTGAACAGCAATGCTGTGAGCTCATGCTGCGTGCGCCAGCCTTGGTGGCTCATTCAGTACTGAGGCTCTCACACCCGGGAATGTTGCTCACGATTTTTTTTAAATGGCGTCTGTTTACAAGAGCCCTGAGGAAGGTGATGTAAACCCCGTGTATCCGCGGGCCGTTTAAATCTTGCGTAGTACTCCAAAACTGCATGCAGTGAACAAATCCACAAGGGCTGTCACGATGGTTCGAAATTTAATAGGTTCGAATATCGTCAATCAGTCGAATAGGATGTAGGTTCGAACCCTAGTCACGGCCCTTGTGGATTTGTTCATTTGATGCATCACGCTATTGTGATTTCTGTGTGTAATGCTACATGCAGTGTTGCGCACTTTTGCGTCAGTTACTCAAAACTGCATATACAGTTTTGCGTAGTTTAAGGGCTTAAAAAAAAAAAAATAAGAATAAAAAATTGAACAAATTTGAAAAAAGGAAAAATGTCATAAAGATTTGTTCAATGTTTGTCAGGAAGGCTGCTCCATTATTAATAAATAAATGAAAAATACAGAACAAATTGAACAGATTTGAAACAAAGAAAGATTGTCATAATGGAGCATCCTACCTGACAAACACTGAATGAACCTTTGACATTTTTCCTTTTTTCAAATTTGTTCATTTTTTTTTTTTTAAGAAACATGGAGCAGCCTACCTGACAAACACTGAACAAACCTTTTGCTATAAAAAAATTAAAAAAAGTGAACAAAGTTTAAAAAAGAACAAATGTCATAAAGGTTTGTTTAAACATTATTTAAACAATTGAATATCATATTTATGTTTTTCGGTGGTGGAACTGATTATTTTTATTTCCAATATTTTAAATGGGGAAATTCGTTTTGAAAGACGAGCATTTCACACGACGAGCTCGGTGCTGGAACGGATTAAGTTCATTAATCGAGGTCCCACAGAATACTACTCATATTATTCATACACAAAACAATCAAGATAAATATAAACCATAAATAAAATAAGTGAACATTTAACCCTTGAATTGCTAAGGGCTATTTGGCTATTGACACCCACAGATGCATAGCAAAAAAAAAAAAAAAAACCTTCTAAACCTGTTAATTTGTGTTCCCTGATCACGGAAAAAATAATAATAAAATCATAAGTGGCATATTTTGCCCACTATAGGGTGGGGAAGTCTGGCATAAAAGAGATGCTGACTCAGCGTGCGTCCGAGGCGGTCTGCTCAGTCCCAGCTGTCAGGCAGGAGTGGCACAAAGAGATAATTACCTAATTATTTCAATGACTCTGATTTTTTTTTTTTTTTTTGCTGTAATATTATTCAATAGTGTGTAGTGTGATATATTTTTATAATAAATGTGTGAATCATCGCTGTACTCAAAATTATGGTGTGCATATTATTGATTCAATTATTGTGTTCATAGAACAATAAACAAATACTGTGTCAGTTATTACAATATATACACAGGATATATATATGTATCTGCATGTTTTGTTCACCATAATGAACCACTAAATTGATATTGCAAGTCAAAAAGCAGTGAGGTGTGGCCACCACATCTGCCAGTCAGCCTCTCGCTGCCACTCCCTCCCTCAATGACATCTCACTTACCCACATCCTCCTCCCACTATACTGTTCTTGTTTTTATTCACTATATACAGACATTATATATAAGTATCTACATGTTCTGTTCGCCATAACTGTTCATCTAAGCTGGTATAGTGCCCAAAGAGCATAGTGCCACCCCTACCCAGCATGATAAATCATGCAGATGTTGTCACGCTCCTCACCAAACTGGCTTCTCCCCACACTCCCTTTGCTGTTATTACACTATATATTTACACGAAATATATAAGTATCTACATTTGTGTTCACCATAACGAACCACTAAGTTGGTATGCTGAGTGGCAGTGGCTGGCTGTCACTCCCTCCCTCACCTCACCTCACCTGACTTGCCACCATTCTCCTCCCACCATACTGTTTTTGCTTTTATTCACTATATACTGATGTTATATACAAGTATCTGCATGTTTTGTTCACCATAGTGAACAACTAAGCTGGCATAGTGAGTCCAAACAGTAAAAGGTGGTCACACAGAGTCAGCAGACAACTCTACCTCCCGCCCCACCAAGATTACTCCTCCCACTACAGCACTAATTATCACAACAATCCTGCTATTATCAGAATCCTGGTAATTTTTATCACAGTCAGGGGTCTTCTGTAATACTATCATCGCTAAATAATAGTATGTACATATATATTATGGCATTTTAGGCGATACTGTGGTCACAAGCTGAACAGCAGTGCTGTGAGCTCATGCTACGTGCGCCAGCCTTGGTGGCTCACTCAGTACTGAGGATCTCACACCCGGGAATGTGGCCCACAATTTAAAAAAAAAATGGAGTCTGTTTATAAGAACCCTGATGAAGGTGATGTGAACCCTGTGTATCTGCGGGCCATTTAAATCTTGTGTTGTACCCCAACATGACATATGACGTGATGCGCAATTTATAGCAAGTTTCTCAATCAACTCGTCATATGACGTGTTGCGCAGCTTAAGGGTTAACTGCACTTTACCTTTACTGGGGACTCTTGGTGGCGTATGGGAGACGGTGAGGAGGGAGGGAGGGAAAAGTGGTGTTGGTGTATGGGGAGGGTGAGGAGAAGAGGGGGGAGGGAAAGGAGGAGGTGAGACCGTCCCCTGCTCGTCTTAAGCGCATTCATATCTGCATCACTGGTTTCAGATTTTCTTTTCAAACATTTCTGCCTCTTATGTGGCAGCCAGTCAGAACCAGTTACTTAGTCACACGTCAGTCAAGGATTCACAGTCAAGACCAGTCACAGGCAGTCATAACCAAAGGCAGTATAGCATTCACATTTGTGGTAGCAACTGGTTAGGCATTTAGTCATTCAGCCACTTACAGTCATTTAGCCATTTACAGTCATTTGCACAATCAGAGAACACTGTATAAACATCAGAGGTCCACGGCTATTCAACGTCCTCCCAGCGAGCATAAGAAATATTGCCGGAGCAACCGTGGACATCTTCAAGAGAAAACTAGATAGTTTTCTCCAAGGAGTGCCGGACCAACCGGGCTGTGGTGGATATGTGGGCCTGCGGGCCACTCTAAGCAACAGCCTGGCCTCAGGCCAGGCTTGGGAAGTAGAAGAACTCCCAGAACCCCATCAAGCAGGTATCAAGCCAGCAGTCAGTCAGGCTTTCACAGTCAGTAAACAGCAAGAGTTTAATGTCATGCAGTCTGCCTCGTGATCTACCAGCTGGTATCAACAAAGCCTGTATTAATACCAGCCAGATGTGGCTGGTACATCTGGGGGGGGGGGGGGGGCAGTGTGTGGTATGGAGGTAACGAGGAGGGTCCAGTGGTGGGTTGGGGGTTGGCAGGGAGGGTGCAGTGTGGGAAACGGATGGGTCACCCCACCATCCATCCAGTCTCCCTCCACCATCCATCCCTCCTATCCATCCATCCATCCATCCGGTTCCCCCACCATCCATCCAGTCCCCTCACCATCCATCCATCCAGTCCTACCACCATCCATCCAGCCCTCATCCACCATCCATCCATCAAGTCCACTCACCATCTATCCAGTCCCACCATCCATCCATCCAGTCCCTCCTCACAATCCATCCATCCAGTCCCTCCTCACAATCCATTCATCCAGTCCCTCCTCACAATCCATCCATCCATTCCCCCCTATCCATCCATCCATCCATCCGGTTCCCCCACCATCCATCCATCCATTCCCCCTATCCATCCATCCATCCATCCGGTTCCCCCACCATCCATCCATCCATCCGGTTCCCCCACCATCCATCCAGTCCCCTCACCATCCATCCATCCAGTCCCACCATACATCCAGTCCCACCATCATCCATCCAGCCCCCCATCCACCATCCATCCATCCAGTCCACTCACCATCTATCCAGTCCCACCATCCATCCATCCAGTCCCCTCACAATCCATCCATCCAGTCCCTCCTCACAATCCATCCATTCAATCCCTCCTCACCATCCATCCACCCAGTCCCCCCTCACCATCCATCTATCCATCCAGTCCCACCATCTTGAGGTTATCTTGAGTTGATTTCGGGGCTTAGTGTCCCTTCGCCCGAGTCCTCGACCAGGCCTCCACCCCCCCCCCCCAGGAAGCAGCCTGTTACAGCTGACTAACTCCCAGGTACCTATTTACTGCTAAGTAACAGAAGCATCAGGGTGAAAGAAACTCTGCCCGTTGTTTCTCGTCGGCACCCGGGATCGAACCCGGGACCACAGGATCACGCGTCCAGTGTCCTGTCCACTCGGCCACCGGTCCTCCCACCATCCATCCAGTTCCCCCCTCCATCAATCCATCCAGTCCCCTCACCATACATCCATCCAGTCCCCTCACCATCCAACCATTCAGTCACCTCACCATCCTGGGACTCATGGCATGATATATCATAAGAACTTTACTGTTCAGAAAAAAAAGCAGGAAAAACAATGGAATTCTTTACAATGAATTCAAGATCGGTTGTCGGAATAGACTTGTAAACAAACTGAGAGCGCCTCGCCTCCAGCACCACGCACTTGTTTGACCCATATGCGTTCAAACAAACGTTGTCTGTACAATAAAATGCTGTCAAGTAAATATAAATTTTTTTAAGTGTGTGCAAGTATTTTGTTGAACATGCAGACATATGAGGGCTTTTATCCTAACTCTGCGCCTTAGCACCTCAGTATAATGGTTTTTGTATTACAGACAGGCTCAAATTTTAAGAAAGTTTATTTTTTGTGTGATTTCCTTGACATAAATGGGAACAAGAGAGAACTGCAGTGGAAAAAATAATGGTGTTTTAAGGCAATTCCTATTTACAATGGTGTGAATGTTGGTCATAAAAGCATTGCATATTTTTTTGGTGAAATAAATGAATGTATGCATGTAGTGGACGTTTAGAAAATGAATCTGGTGAAACTTTCTCCGATCAAGACATTCAAGATGAGAGAATTAAGAATGCAAGTTAGTACAGTAAAGTAATTTACAGTTAGTAAATGGAAGAAAATGCAGAATAGAACCAGTGAAGAGCAGAGGTGCCATAGGCACAATCAGAGAACACTCTATAAACATCAGAGGTCCATGGTTGTTCAACACCCTCCCATCGAGCATAAGAAATATTGCCGGAACAACTGTGGACATCTTCAAGAGGAAACTAGATTGTTTCCTCCAAGGAGTGGCGTACCAATTGGGCTGTGGTGGGTATGTGGGCCTGCGGGTCGTTCCAAGCAACAGCCTGGTGGACCAAACTCTCACAAGTCGAGCCTGGCCTCGGGCCGGGCTTGGGGAGTAGAAGAACTCCCAGAACCCCATCAACCAGGTATCAACCAGGTATCAACCAGTATTTTAATAAGATACAAAAATATTAAGTAAAACTGTCAGAAAGAAAATATTATCAATCATCACTTTCTTGTGGTGGAAATATCATCACATGACTGTCCCTTGTGTCCATGTCCAATCTCTTCCTTAAGGTAGGCATGTCTCACCAGATCAACCCTTCCTCTCACATAATACTCTAAATGATATTTAATCAACAGTATCTTCAAGTACTGTTATGCTTATTAAGGCTCCTGTAGCCAAAAGCTAAGATATCCAGTCACTCAGCCATTTAGCGGCCTGACCCAGTGGTGCTTAACCAACTTAAATGGCACGTGGTAATTGCAAGAGTGAAGCAGTACCTATTCATCTAAAAAAACAGGAAAGTGTGCAAAGTATGAGGATTACCGCAGTCAGCATATACAAGTGAGAAAGTTGAAAATAAAAAGGCCAAAGCAAGAAAAAATGATAAGCAGTTTATTTTGAAATGACTGTGAAGGTACAATTCATTTATCAGCCTACTAGCAATGTTGCTTTATGGTTAGTGTAATTGTCCCATAATGTAGACCCAAGTTTGATTCCTGGGCAAGGCAAGATTTCATATTTCCTTACACCTGATGCTTCTCTTCACCTAGCAGTAAATTGGAACCCAAGAGTTAAGTGAATGTTGTAGGTTGCATCCCAAGGAAGGTCAACCATTAACTTAGGCGTACTTCAATAAGCCGAAAAGCCTTCTTGATTCTGACAATGGGAAATAGAAACCAAGTGAAACCAGAGAGAAAAAAGTGTTGCTACTTTGTTACAGTACCCAGAGAAGTGAACCAATTACAGTATGGCGAAAAAATACTGTCCTTTTGGAACTTTGACTAGCATCCAGTTTGAGCAGGACCCAAAATGTAGCGCTTTAGCTTAACGGATACACAGCTGCAGGAAGGTCACAATTACTTTATTAATTCAATGAATGTATATTGCAGCAAGACATCTCCTTATCCACTGTAATTCAAGTTGTAAACTGAGGCTTGCTAGTTCTAAAACAATAAAGATTCCCTTAAAAATGTTTACACAAAAATACATTATACACAGTATATTATATATTATCACTTATATCGAGAGCCCCCAAGGTTGGACTACTGACCCTCCCTAAGATGCAACCCCCACAATAGTTGCCTAACTCCTAGATACTGTACCTACTTATTGCTAGGTAAGCAGTGGCATTAGGTGAAAGAAAATGTGCTCAATCATTTCTGTTGTGCCCAGGTATCTAACCCGAGATCCTCAGTTGTGTGTCGAGAATGAAGCCAACTGCACTACTACTGTAGATCAATACAGTATATAATTCTTAGGAGTAGAAAATCAATACTGTATGATATCGATTGATAATTGAGTGGAGTTGAATTTTTAATGAGTGTTTTAAGGTGATAATTATCTTAATTGACACTTGGAGGTGCTATCCTCCTGTGGATTCAGCTGAAACATGAATTCTGTCATATATGCTAATCTAGGCCTATTGAACGAAGGAATTTATTAATTTATTTTTAATTTAGTTCATTGTGTCGGGGAACAGGAAGCCTCCCCCCCCCTCTCCCAAATTACTGACCCCAGCCAGAATGCACCCTCACAAGGCTAGGTGAACAAAGGCATTATGTGAAAGGAAATATACCCAACCATTTCTGTATCGCCCGGGATTCAAACCCGGATATCTCGATTGTGCGTCGAGAACGAAGCCGACTGTACTACCGGGACTCTCCGACTCCCAGGGTCCCAGTGCTACATTTATATACTAACTGGAAATTTTTCCACATGCTTTTGTTACTGCCTTGTGCCCCAACCTTGGCGAGGCAGCCCTGGAAGACCACAGATATATCATGTATATACAGTACTGTACTGTATAGCATGAAAATATTTCAACCTTCTCACCAACTGTTTTTGAATTGTCACAAATAATTGTTAGTATTTACAGGGCTTATAAAAATTATAAATCAAATATTTTTAAAGTTAATTTATTTCAGGCTACCACATTTGCAATAAAATTCTTCATTTGTAAGGTTAGGTTTAGTTCCTATTGGATGGTGTCAGTGTACCTGTAGTTAAGTTTGGAAATGCTCTGAAAAAAACAAAAAAAAATGCATAATTCTTGTAAATTATTTTATGTGACTAAAACGTGTGTATGATCTTGCTAGCAAAACAATCATGCCATGTATTCAGGGTTACTTAACGAAATCTTTTCACGGTTTCATAAACCACAAGTGTTGTGGCAGCCCCGAAATCATCTCAAGATAACCTCAAGAAGACATAAACTGAATTTGGCTTAATATTTTCTTTAGAAAGATCTTGAAGGTTATCTGTTCCACCCAAGATATTGGTCAAAGTATTTATTGTATATACTGTTTACCTATATTTGGCAGTACTTTTTGTTTTTATCAGTCAATGGTTTTATTAATAATTGTAAACAAAGATTTTTCACCATATATTTTTTTTTATGTACAGTATCTTAAAAGTTTTTCTCTAATGGACAGCTTCCATAATGGCCATGGGAAGTGGTGGCACAGGTGTCAACACCATCAAGATGGAAAATCCAACATATTACACAACTTATACATCCCCTGTACCTGACCACACGCTCATGGCTGGGGCGTACAGCACGTACATGGAACGAGCCGACAGTATGTATCTTTATTGTTTTGGCTGTACTGTATTACAACCCATATTTGTGTCTGTTTACGCAATTTTATCACTTTGTGTTGAGTCACAGATAAAATAAATTAGTGTCATCTGCCATCCCTGCATCAGAGTTCAATTCTGAACTCTGAACCGGTCCAAATCAGAGATGGGGAGGGAATCCCAGTGGCTCATTGAAGTTTGTGCCTACCTTGATTTTGCTACTGACTACTTCACTTCACACCTTGTCTGCAGTCCTGGACAACTTCTAGGAGTTCCAGTTGACTGCTTTCTGTGTTACTCTTTACTGCAGTGGTAGTGCTGCAGGTGTTAAGTGATGAATGAAGCCTGCTCCTCCCTCTTCTCAGGTGTTTGTATGTGCCATTTCTCCAGTGCAAGGTAGAGGCTCTGATGTAAAGCTTCCTTTAGTGTGTGCAAGTGTTGCTTCAGTTTCCCATGGGGAAGTCAGTATTGCTTTTTTTTTATCTACCTTTTCAGATAGGCCCAACTAATGTGGTTGTGGGAGGAGAGGGATGGGGTGTATGCTTTAATATACAGATGGCAAATTTTTGTATACATCAGCAGTGTTTGTTAAACTGACAGTGTGCACAATGACTGGTATGCCACAATTTGCATGGAATGTAGACTTTAAGTCAAAATAATGGGGCTGAAAATCAGATGCCCATCACACAAATCTGAAAATAAAAACATTTCAGTCCATCCAAGACCATTACATGACTTAATTAACACTTTCGCTCGGGCATGACGCAGCATTGCGTCATCCGTTTACTGGCGGTGCTTCCGGGCATGACGCAGCATTGCGTCATCCACTTTAAATAATCGCCAAAAATCAGGTTTTTATCCGATTTTTTGGGGACTGGTTTTAAAATGCGCGCCTATGTCTTCTCTACACGCGTATGTCATGTTCAACACACAATAGTACAAACATTTGTGGGCAGGAATTGGGAGTTTAGCTGGAAGGCGTCTGGGCGCTCACTCGCGGCTAACGTGGCCCGTCTTCAACTCGTCGGCGGTTGGAGCGTGACCAGGTTTTTTATTTTATATGCTATTGTTCCTCTAGAGAATTTTATTGCAAACCCATTGAGACCAAAATGAAAGACCTAGGACGAAAATTGAGGTGACCAGAGTGAAAATAGTGAAAACATTTTATCGCTTTCGCGCGCTCCTGGGTAACTCGTTCGCACTTTCTCTGTTTGCTGCGGGTAATTAGCCAGGCTTTTGGAGTTTATATGCATTTAGTGCTGTAGAGAATTCTATTGCGAACACAATGATACCAAATTTAATCTCGTAGAACGAGAATTGAGGTGACCAGAGTGAAAATAGTGAAAACATTTTATCGCTTTCGCGCGCTCCTGGGTAACTCGTTCGCACTTTCTCTGTTTGCTGCGGGTAATTAGCCAGGCTTTTGGAGTTTATATGCATTTAGTGCTGTAGAGAATTCTATTGCGAACACAATGATACCAAATTTAATCTCGTAGAACGAGAATTGAGGTGACAAAGTTGAAGAGAGTATACACTTTACGGAATTAGCGCGCGCTCCTGTGACACGCCGGGACCCACTACGCACAGTTGAGAGGTGGCGCGCGCGGTGAGCGAAAGTGTTAATAATGACTCAGGATAGACCAAATCATTATAAAAGCCTATATTTTAAAATATATGGATTGGGCATCATGCATGGCATTTATAAATTGTACAGTACTTCAGAGTTTGTGAACCCATCAGTACTCACAATTATGTGAAGCACTTACAACTTGGTCAATACTCTGTGCTAAGTTAATATAGAAGAAATAGGTTTTGCATTATTTGATTGACAGTTGTGCAGTGGATCTCAGTTTGCTTAGATCCTTTTGCTGTTGTGATCATTTCTTGGTGACAATAATTCCCGATTGTCATTCTAAATCTCTTGATTTCCTTGGAATACTACTTTTTATGATTGGAGATTTGGAGTTGTTTTGACTTGGAGGGCAGTCATGTGGCTTCAGAAGTCATTCTTCTGGCCAAAGGATAGAAGACAAACTTTTGAGCCTTCTGTCCTTGAGGGATAAGCCTCCTGGTCCTTTAAAGCCATAAAGCTTATTTCCTTTAGTTCCATTCTTCCTGTCAATGGCCCAATATTGACACTGTAAACCTTACCCAACATTCTGATAAAAAGTCTGCTTACATGACACCAGTAACCTTGATGTTACGGCACCAGATGAATTATTTAATATATCAATTGATATTAGTTATGAATTTTCTTGTTTATTTATCAGGGAACTGTTACAGAGGGTAGGACCTCCTACTTAAAAGGGATACAGTCGAATTGACGTAGAATTGTAAAATTTAATACAAATATGTGTGCAAGAAACTTAATTTAATTTAATTTTCTAGGGGGAAGTCCACTTCAGTTCCCTGGAGCTAATTTGGCTGATATGAATGTATTAGACCCTGGCATCAGTCAATGCACTTAAGAGTTCTAGGCCTACCGGGGACCATGAGCCAGAACCTGGCTTCCTCAGAGAGGCACGAGGAGCAATGGCCTATAGATACCCTGTGTGGTTAGAAGCATTCTGTGTCTGCCATCAACCGGGTCAGGCACCCAGAAAAGTAAGTGCCCCAAAACAAACCCTCTATTCTGGTTAAAATATTTGCTACTGAAAGCTGAACTAGTGGACACTCCCCCCCAAATGAAAACGAGCAAATGAGCATGACGTCGCCGCGCCGCTGTCTGCGCAACCCCCTCCTTCCCCAGGAGGGGAAAAGGGGGGGGTTGCACAGACCCTGTGCCAGCTATCCACCCTGCAGTTCTGTGGCTGATGTGAACTGGCAAGGTCGTGTGCCTCTGGTTCCTGTGTTTCTAGTTCTGTGCTTTGTGGTGTGGTGCTGTTTTCTTGGTTGTGCGCAAGCCAGAGTTAATTCACAAGTACTCGGGCTGCATGCGCCTAGGGTTCCCTTCCCTAAGTGCCCCTGTAAGTACTGCTCTTGGGGCTTAGGGCCACTTTTCCCAAGTCACCTTGGGGTCTACCTTCGCAAGGTCTTTTGCTGCTTGGTGATTGACTGCCCTGGGAGTCAGATGGGGTGTTTCTTGCACTTATGTTTGCCTCTGGGTAGGGGGTAGTTTGTCACTGGTTGGGGCACAGGGTACTGTGCAGCTTTTTATCTCTCATAGCAACCAGCTCTGTCCTGCCTGGGTACGTTGTCCTCTTTCAGGGGTTTTCTTTTGTTTTTGTTTTCCTGCCTGGTGGGGGGTCTGCCCCTTTTTAGTCACACATATTTATATCTTAGTGGTCCTCCACTAGGCTCTCCATGAGTATACACGTCCCGGGGATTCAGCTTTAGCAGTACTGTACCTTGCCTGGGGGCTTCCCTTAGCGAGATTACATGACTAAGAGCCATGGGAAACCCTGCGGGGGCTCTTTGGTCTGATGGATGTGACCTCTGGGTCCCCTCTTGCTTCATGCGCATTTGAAGGATGCTCTGTTCTCCTTGTCTTAGGGTGACACTCACCGGTTGTGCCTCTGTCATGCTGCCTGTTGGGTCTGTGACACCTTCGACCTAGAGTCCTGGGAGTTTTGTGCCTTGTTTGAACTCCAATACACCCAGTCCACTGATCATGATCTACTGGGCAGGCAGTTTCGGCGTTGCATGCTCGGTTTAGGGTGCTGCAATGCGCTAGGTTAGTTGCTACCCTGGATGCCCCGGGACTGTCCCGGTTTTGTTATAGGGACCCGGACTTGGGGGAATTAGTTGCTTCAATGTTGGTTGAGTCCACACCCCCTTATCCTTTCTCGTGGCCTATTGGCATTGCAGTTCTTTTCCCTTCTTGAGCTGTCCTCGAACTGGTTTGAGGAGGACATGGAGGTGCTTGGGACTGGTCCTGGGTCTGGTGCGTTGGTCTCAGCAGTGCGCACGTCATCTGCTCTTTTCAAACTGTTCCAGCAGGATGCAGTGTCGCTGTTGTTTGCTTCCTGTCTCGTGTGTCGCCAGGTGGTGCTGCCTACTTCCGTGGAATCCACTTGGGCCCCTGGCTCTCAGGCTTTCTTTGCCTTTTTGTCCTTTGCTATTTGCAGAGTCTGCAGTGGTGCAGTATCTGCAGGCAGCTTCTTCCAGTTGTCGTCTTATGTCGGACTTGTTGGTTCTCCAGGGTGCCCATGGCAAGTGGGAGTTTCCTGGAAGAGTTGTGCAAGGGCTCAGGGTTCGTCCCGTTGTGGTAGGCCAGTGGTGCCATTTTCAGAGCCGGCGCAGGCTTCGGTACTGTCTTTGTCAGGTCAGTGCGGTGATTGCTCTGTGCAGATGTTGGGTTCACATAAGGGGCATCGGCCCTTTCACAGTTCGTCCCATTGATGGGGCGATGAGGGGGAGGCCAGAGGCATTAGGGTCCAACCTTCCGTTGGGCCTACAGTACGGTGCAGGAATTAGCAGCGGTGTGGATGGCGCTTCGGAAGATTCAGGTCGCTCGCAGATTGATGATTTGACTCTATTTAGACTGCTCCCTGGTGATTCATTGGCTGAATCGAGGGGGTTCGATATGGTCCTTGGCTCTTTGGGACTGGTCCCTTTGGGTGACTTGTCTGCCGAGTTCTCGAGGTTTGACTTTCTTGGCTGTTCACGTTCAGGGAGTGTTTAATGTCCTGGTGGACGGCCTGTCCTGGTTTATTCCCCTGTTCACGGAATGGATGGTTGACGCCGACTTATTCAGTTGGCTCTGCAAGACGTACAGGCTCCCGGAGGTGGACCTCTTTGCATCGGAGTGGTCGAGGCATCTCCTGTTGTATGTGGCGCCCTTCCCCGACTGCGAGACCGTCAGAGTCAATGCCTTGCGGCAGGATTGGTAGAGGTGGGATTACCTGTACCTCTTCCTCCTGGTTCAGCTGTTGCTCCAGGTCTTAGCTCACTTTAAGACTTACCAGGGGAGAGTAGTCCTCTTGGCTTCTTGGTGGCCAGTCCAGCCTTGGTTTCAAGTGCTACTTGCTCAGTGTTTGAACCACTGGGTCTTCCCACGGCTCCACCTTTTTCAGTAGATCACTCCGGTCCATTATGTGGCTGGTTCAATCTTCTCAAGTCTTCACGTCTGGTCTTTCTGACTCTAGTCTATCACCACTTGTATGGTGATTAGATGGCTTCGTTGATGGAGTCCCACCTGTGTGCTTTGTCTCGATGACAGTATGAAATTTCTTGGCAGTCCTTCCATTATTTCTTATCTTTTCGTAGGTTTATTTCTGTCTCTGATAGGGTTGTCTTGTCCTTTCTTTCGTGGTTGTTCCACGACCTTCATCTTATGCCAAATACTGTCGTCTTGTATCGTGCGATGATGGCGGAGCTGCTGCTGCTTGCGTTCGGTGTTGATGTTACTTCTGCACCGTTCCGCAAGCTGTCTCGTGCGTTGTTTAACCTCCGGAATGCTCCTGCACCGCCTGAGTCATCCTAGTCATTGGACCGGGTGCTTTCCTTTCTCTCTTCTTGGTTTGTGGTGGCCCCTTCGGTTCAGGATTGTTTATCCAAGGCGCTTTTCCTGTTGGCATTGGCCTCTGGGGGTCGAGTCGGAAAACTTCATGCTCTCCTCCGGCGCTGGGGTTTCTGCTCTTTTGGTCCTGGTGGTAGGTTTGTTCCTTTGCAGCCGTCTCCTCCTTTTCTGGCGAAGAATGAGACTGCTGCTTTCCGGAGGGGTCCTTGGGTTGTTGATGCTTGGTTGGTCAAGCTGGGGGTGCATCATGTGTTGTGTCCGGTTGCGGTTCTCCGCCATTACCTGCATGTCACAGCTTCATTGGCGGAGGACGCACTATGGGTTTACCCGGTTTTCCTTCTTCCCTGTCCCCGGGTTTGGGTCTCCCAGGTCCTCCGCAGGGTTATTCGGTCCAGCCAGCCTGCAGTCTATCCTTGTGCCCACGGCGTTCAACCCCATACCTTACAGCTGTGCTAGCTGCCGTCTTCGGTAACATGTCTTGGGTTGACATTCGGGCACAGGGTTTTTGGAGGTCAATCAAGGTCCTTGCCGCTCGCTACCTTGTCAATGTTCTGGGGCCTTGTTGGGCGTGTGTCGCATTGGGTTGGTGGTTGCAGCCAGTTGTCTCGACTTTGCACAGAGGAGCAAGGGCCAACCGCCTCCCAGGTAAGTCCCTCTTGTTTTGTCTTTGGTAAGTAGCTCTGGGGAGCCAAAAGGGCTTCCCCCAGAAAACCAGCGTTGAATGCAATTAAACGCCATTTTCTGAGTGAGACCCCGAGGCTCTCTGGCATCCCTCCCTCCAGTTGGCACTTTTTTTCACAGTTTTTGACATCCAGCCTCAGAACTACAGGGTGGATAGCTGGTGCAGAGGTTTAGGACTCCTCCTTCCCCCTCCTAAGGAAGGGGGGGTGTTGCCCAGACAGCAGTGGGCAACATGGTGACGTCATGCTTGCTCGTTTTCATTTGGACTTCTGTCCACTAGTTCAGCTTTCAGTAGCAATACATATTTTAACCAGAATAGGGGTTTGTTTTGTGGCGCTTGCCTTTCTGGGTGCCTGAACCGATCGATGACAGAATGCTTCTAACCACACGGGGTTTCTATAGGACATTGCTCCTCATGCCTCTCCGAGGAGGCCAGGTTTTGGCTCGTGGTCCCCAGTAGGCCTAGAACTCAATATGCATTGACTGATGCCATGGTCTAATACATTCATATCAACCTAGTTAGCTCCAGGGAGCCTCTGGGGTCTCATCCAGAAAATGGCATTTCATTACATTCAACTCTGGGTTTTTTATGAGTTTTTTGGTAGCTGCAGTGGAGTACCTCATTCACTTCCAAAGTTTTGGTAATTGAATATTTTGAAACGAGATAAACTAAAAGATTTAATACTTTAGTGTTAAAAAAGAGTCTGATGATCAAGTGACATCTGTGGTAACATTCATTTTACACCTAGTTCTGTGGCGTAGTCGGAACCGAGTTATGTAAAAGAACATGAAGTATAATTAGGAACAAAATGTATTTTCTTATAAACTTCTAAGTGTTATATATAGTAAATCTTTCATGTGTAGCCTTCACACAAGCTTGAAAATAATAATAATAATAATATTTATTTACAAAAAGGTACAGTGGGATTGTGAGATTACATATGATTAGTATTTTTACATTCTTGCAAAGCAACTAACACGCATAGCATTTCAGGCAGATAATATCTCTCTGGTTTGTTCTTGATGCTTTTCTCCATTCATTAATTTGTATCTAGTGAATAGCTGTTGTCCTGACTGTTACAGCACATTCCCTGCTTCCATTGTTAGTGCATATCCTTCATACTATTCATCTAATGGTATTTTGAGATGAATAATATAGTCTTTCGTCACACACTGTTCAGCTGTACTAGACAGGCAATGTGTTACACATAATATATCTTTATCTGACCAGAAACTGTACTTGCAATTTATCCTTTATTTATAATACTGCACCTCTATATTATATAATATTTTATAGATAATACCTTTATTTATTATACCTCTATATTATATAATATTTTATCTATAATACCTTTATTTATAATACTCTATATTATATACAAGTTCAATTATTAAGCATAAATTGTTAAATTATTTCATAACTTTAAATAATGTATATGCTGTGACTGGAACATTACACATTTCTGATCCATGATTTTCACATGCAGGTCCACTTTCTATGGGGCGAACGCATGATCCACATTCTCCAATGGAGCCTCGTAGCAAAAGAGTCCGTCGTCTGAGTTCAGAGGAAGACACACTGGATAAGGCAGAGTTGGCTTACTACACACAGTCTCCTGCATCTCTATCATCACACACTTCTTCATGGCACTCTGATATCGACCACGGTGGGTTGGTGGCTCCCTCTGCAGCCTCAGCGTCCGCAGCAGCACCAGCCGCGTCTAGCACCTTCCTCCACCCTCACACTCCCCCTCACCACACCTCGCAACACACCCTCGGTACTCGCTCTTCCACTATCTCTCGGTCTTTTGGCTCGCCCACCTGTTTAAAGTCGCATATCTCCCATATTTATAGTAAAGTTGATAATTTTAGAATAGGCCTCTAAATTGTATTATACAAAAGCTCTGCCAATATATTTTTTTAATGTAAAGAATAAGAAAAAGCTGCAAATATTACATAGTTTACATTATGGTGTGAAATGTGAAAACAAAACAGGTGGCATTTCCTATTTTCCTGTTCTGTGGGATTTACATTAATCTTGCACTACCTTGAATCTTGCATTCTTCTTGCCTTTTAGAAGGTATGATACAGTCTTCTGTTTCTCATCTATCTGCATATTGGATCAAACTCAGAATAATTGCAATGAAACAAGTGTATCCTGCACAAGCGAACACCACGA
Source organism: Procambarus virginalis (assembly GCA_020271785.1). Taxonomy (NCBI): domain Eukaryota; kingdom Metazoa; phylum Arthropoda; class Malacostraca; order Decapoda; family Cambaridae; genus Procambarus; species Procambarus virginalis. The sequence goes on from WNGS01021324.1 coordinate 10,985,327, forward strand.
GTATCACAGGTGACTCACGTTGTCAATTTTCTCTAGTTTTCATTGTGTATCATTAGATTAAAAAACAAATATATAAATAATTGCAAAAACTTGGGGTTCAACACACACTTTTTGGGGGGTTTCCTTGTTTCTCTATTTTTTAAAGTAAACTTCAATCTTTAATATTTCAATATATAAAGTAAGGTACAATGGGTTGTTTAAGTAGAGAGTTTGGTGATTAAATGCATTCTTGCAAAGCCACAGCATTTTGGGCAAGTCTTAGTGTAGTGTTAATTACACCATGAAAGTAGAGAGTGGGAAATGGTGATATGTTCCTATATACAAGAAATACTGTACTGGAATCAGTCTTACTAGAGTCGGGACACTTGATACAGAGAGCTCAAGATGACAGTCAAGACATCGTAGTAGACAGACGGATGACAGATGAGCGACTTGTAAAAAAAAATATGCTTGTTGATTGTTAAATTCTCTGAGTTTGCTCAGCAACTTTTTCAAGAACGTAATTCTATTATTGGCTTGAAGTACAGTAAAGGTTAGTGTGGCATTTCAGTAGGACATTATTAGTTTTAGAATATTGAGAATGGAGTTTACAGTTACAAGTTAGCTTGGTTAGAGTAAGTTTGCCTGTATCCATAATTGTTAAAATAGGAGGAGTCAGCGAGTTTGTAAGAGATGTTTCCATAAGTATTGTCAAGAAACAGCTCTTGCTGACAAGATATAATCCCCAACTGTAAGTTAATCTTGCTCTTAAGACTATGTAGCATCAGTTACTTTAATTGTAGTATAATTCATTCAATTAATAACATGTTTTAAAGCAAACAGTGCAATACACATTTTTCAACACAGGCTATGCATTGTGCAGATTTTCAAATTTTTCGTAAAATATTTGAATAAACACCGATTAATAAATGAATGAAAATAGGGATATGGCAGAGGTATAATCAGAGCATATTAATGACTTTTAATATCTAAATTGAAAGTATAATTTGTAATTTATCAGCACATAGGATACCTGGAGCATACTTGGAGAGGGTTCTGGGAGTTCTTCTACTCCCCGAGCCCGGCCTGAGGCCAGGCTCGAAAGGATGGCAATTGCAAAACAATTTGCATCATGTTAAATATGTGCCAATAATGAGAATGTTCTATTTCTCTTTCCTCAACTGTCCTGGTCTTCTGCTGCCTCTGTGGTGTTCATGAAAGCTTTCCATTATCAAATTATTATATTGTAAAAAGTTTTCAGGTAAACCCAACACAAAAATTACAATTCACATTCTGAAGGTTTTAACTGAACTACTGATGTACATTAAGAAAGCTTCCTTTTAAGTATATATTACACACACACACACACACACTCACTCATGAAAAACTTTCTGACTAATAGAAAAATGAGGGCTGTGATCAGAGGCAATGTATCGGACTGGAGAAATGTCACAAGTGGAGTACCACAGGGTTCAGTTCTTGCACCAGTGATGTTTATTGTCTACATAAATGATCTACCAGTTGGTATACAGAATTATATGAACATGTTTGCTGATGATGCTAAGATAATAGGAAGGATAAGGAATTTAGATGATTGTCATGCCCTTCAAGAAGACCTGGATAAAATAAGTATATGGAGCACCACTTGGCAAATGGAATTTAATGTTAATAAATGTCATGTTATGGAATGTGGAATAGGAGAACATAGACCCCACACAACCTATATATTATGTGAGAAATCTTTAAAGAACTCTGATAAAGAAAGAGATCTAGGGGTGGTTCTAGATAGAAAACTATCACCTGAAGACCACATAAAGAATATTGTGCAAGGAGCCTATGCTATGCTTTCTAACTTCAGAATTGCTTTTAAATACATGGATGGGGATATACTAAAGAAATTGTTCATGACGTTTGTTAGGCCAAAGCTAGAATATGCAGCTGTTGTTTGGTGCCCATATCTTAAGAAGCACATCAACAAACTGGAATAGGTGCAAAGACATGCTACTAAGTGGCTCCCAGAACTGAAGGGTAAGAGCTACGAGGAAAGGTTAGAATATATACGGTTGGAACAAGTTGGGGGAGAAGGTGGTGGAGGCCAAGACCGTCAGTAGTTTCAAAGCGTTATATGACAAAGAGTGCTGGGAAGACGGGACACCACGAGCGTAGCTCTCATCCTGTAACTACACTTAGGTAATTACACTTAGGTAATTACCAGGTGGTAGCTCAGGTCACTAGGGAAAACACATAAATTACAAGTACAGCAGCTCAAAATTACCCTTAAAAAAAAATTCATTAAAAAAGGCTGGCATGGAGTGTCAAAAATGATCCCAGAACCAAGTCAGCTCACATTCCAGGAAAGGCTGAGAGGAGCTGAAACCTAATGCCACAAACAAAACATGATAAGGCTGATTTCATGAACACCTTTAAAATAATGAAGAAATTAGAAGACATTATTCCAGAACACTTTTCTTTTGAACAGCAAATATAATAACATATAATATTAAACATGATTCTCCCCCCCCCCCCCAAGAATTTTGATACATTATGTATTTATGTTTATTGACAGTCAGTACTGCTCTCGGAAAGCTTTCACGAACATCATATTTTCTGTTGTAACAATGCTCTGAATAAATATATTTAATGTTCACAAAAATGTCCTGCACATTTATAGGTGGTCAAATATTGATAGCATTTATGACTAAAATAGTAAGTGAAGTACCAATCACAGTAACTAACTGAGCATAGGTTACAAAGATCGCTCCTCAATATCTTGGCCTTTTGAGTACAACTTGAACACCAGTCCTGTACCCCCAACAGATACCACCCTCCTGTCTCCTTCTTTGGCAACTGTGGTGTCATCGTATGAAAGAATTCTTTTTTGTCATTAATATCATATGATTAATTTTTTGTTTAACTTAAAAATTTTATCATTTGTCTTTGCCCATTTCTTAACCATGGCACCAAAGTTAATTGTTGTGCTTAGACCAGCATCAAATGCTTTGAGGATTAGTCAATAATTCACTAGATTTAGATGTATCCTTGGCATCTTGAGACATATGTACATAAGAAATTTCTGTATATGTTTATCTTGTAGGCAGAGTCCCTGTAGTTATCTGACATAGATTAGTATTAGTACCCGAGGGACTTTTGACGAGCCACCGGCTTCCTGTTTCTGTCGAGGCCACTAGAGATGGTGGCCTATGGGAAAATTCTGTAGATTTGAGAGTACACTGTGTTTGGAGGCCTGTGTTGCGCTGAATCTAGATATCTTTCCTAGCTAGAAGGTAGAAAAGGTGACTTGAATATACTGTACTGTATATATAATTAATACTTTATAGTATTAATCTTATGCATTTCTTATAATGGGTTTTGTGCATATCATTCATACGAACATTGACTTTAGATTCAGTGAAAGGAAATGCCAAATATTAACCACCAAAGAATCCATGAATGAATTGCTTGTAGACAATGAGTCACAATAATGTGACTGAAGCTATGATAACCAAACCACACACAAGAATATGAAGAAATGACAATGTTTCCATCTATCCTGGACCATTATCAAGTCGACTGTGATCACAATTGACTCAATAATGGTAAAAGATGGACCGAAATGTCGTCGTTTCTTCATCTTCTGGCATGTGGTTTGATTATCAATGAACTGCTTCTTTGTGGTGGGCCACTCAGTAGCACCCTAATGCTATAACCTGAATGCATCCAAGTCTTGGGACACACACTATAACTTGATGACCCACAAGTGACTATGAGAGATCAGTACCAGACTCTGGTCTGCTCAAAGCAGTGAAGGGGAACCTGGGAATTAGAGGTCACCAAAGAACTGAGCAAAAAACCACCAGGCATGTGAATGAAATGGCTGGCTAACCCAAGGGACCCAGAGTCCCTTGGGCAAGTATTTTACTGAGGAAGCATATCTAGCCAGTGCTCAAACTGCAGAAAGGTTTGCATCATTTTTAACTGGATTACAAATTTCTTTTGGCAGTTGCTTGTTTTGGAGAATTTTTCTGTATTATGATGATATCCAATCATCAAGCTTCCATTTGTCTCTTTGGGAACACCAGATTCTGTTCCTGGCCTTTGCTAGGTGCTCATGAGTTGAGTTCTAGTGTTTCCCAAGGTATGGGTGCTTCCAGGTTGTAGAAATGTGAAACTAATGAGGATTGGGGACCTTCCCAGAAGGTGTACATTCTCTGAGGATGCTTTCTCAAACATGTGTGGTCTGTAAAGGCTTGACATTATTATTCGCAAACTACTGTATTGTAATTCATTCTTAATATTACTTTAACATATCTTATGTGGTTTATAGTACAGTACTGTAATTAGAACTGCAGTGGACAATCTCTAATCCAGTAGTCAGCACAACATATCTAAATGATGATAATTGTTTAAATGTGGATTTTTCAAGTTAATTAATATTTGGGTGGTAAGGTGGAGCTACTGGACATGATAAGTAGGTAGTCACTTTCAGAGGGGTTCGGTGAGTCAAGACAAAACACCTCCTTTCATCTCCATCGTGAACTGTGTATTGTGTCAACTAATTTTCATTTATTTTCAGATATATTAACAAGAAGTGACAAGGAATTATATTTGATTTTAAGTGAAGAATTCATTCTTCTGGCTCTCATCCTATATACAATGGGATATATTTTTAATTTCATCGACTTTCACTGATAATCTATATAAGTAGATGTTAAATAACTATTAATATTACAGAATAATAGAGCACACAAATGAAAACATTGTAGAACAATTCCTGAAGAAATTTTTTGTTATTTTTCCAACTTACGTACTTGATCTCTACATCTCTATTCAATTTGCCATTTCCTTTACTCAAACACAATGCTGTATGCAGGATCTTATCCTTGTATTTCACTCAGTGCATATTCTTCAGTCTTTTTTCTGGCAAGTACCCATGTTGGGAGTCTGTCATTATATATATCTGTAGTTACATGCATCAATCTTGTCAACATATTCCATTCATATCTCCTGTTGACCCACATGCACACCTTCCCTTTCTCCTCCCTGTTGACCCACATGCACACCTTCCCTTTCTCCTCCCTGTTGACCCACATGCACACCTTCCCTTTCTCCTCCCTGTTGACCCACATGCACACCTTCCCTTTCTCCTCCCTGTTGACCCACATGCACACCTTCCCTTTCTCCTCCCTGTTGACCCACATGCACACCTTCCCTTTCTCCTCCCTGTTGACCCACATGCACACCTTCCCTTTCTCCTCCCTGTTGACCCACATGCACACCTTCCCTTTCTCCTCCCTGTTGACCCACATGCACACCTTCCCTTTCTCCTCCCTGTTGACCCACATGCACACCTTCCCTTTCTCCTCCCTGTTGACCCACATGCACACCTTCCCTTTCTCCTCCCTGTTGACCCACATGCACACCTTCCCTTTCTCCTCCCTGTTGACCCACATGCACACCTTCCCTTTCTCCACCCTGCTGACCCACATGCACACCTTCCCTTTCTCCTCCCTGCTGACCCACATGCACACCTTCCCTTTCTCCTCCCTGCTGACCCTTCTACATTGTTCCGTAACTTATCCCTCCATCTTAAGTTGCCCATCAATGACATCTGCATATCCCACAACCTCACCTGCACTAGAAAATGAGAAAGAAATGAGTGACAATCTAAAAAATTATCTGAAACATGTTTGGACAAATAAATGTACAGTTAAAGAGAAGACGGGTGATCAAGATAGTAGTAGAAGTCTTCACAGTTAGAACTAGCTCCCTTTATTTCTACTTACGGCACTTCAAATAATCCAAGTTACAATGTCCTGGATAATAGTGTGTAGAATGAAGGCCCAACTGGCTTGAGAAACCCAGTAATCTCTTAGGGCACTAGGAAAAATTTAAGTCATTTAAAATGTCTGGACACAAATCCCATGTATGCTTGTTAAATATAATTGGCACATTATGCACATACAGTATGCAAAAGCAGAGATTCCTGGCATCATTAAATATGGGATGAGAAGGGGAATTTCACATTGTTGTTGTTTAAGATTCGCTACCCGGAACGGAAAATTCCAAGTTGCACGGGCTATGGTGAGCCCGTAGTGGACTTAGGAATTTCACCTCCATAGGTACCAACCACCATTTAGAAAGGATAGAACAACAAGAGAAGGAAAGGCCACAATGCTAACAACACTGCAAAAGAGACATGATGGCTGATTTTAGCGAAACTTTTAAAAATACAAGTACTGAACAATTTAGAGGATATTGATCCAGACCATTTCTTTAAAAGGGCACATGTAATACAAACAAGGAACAACAGCTTCAAGCTCAGCAAGCCACAATGTAGTACAGGAAACGGGAGATGCTTTTTCACCCAGAGTTATAAACCCACAGAGCCTCATACTCACAAAAACCCTAAATACACAAACAGTACTGCAATTCTAGATCCAGCTTGATCAAATTATTAGGACAAATGGAGGGACCTTTGACAAGCTGGTAGCTTCTTATTGTCAAGGCCCCTAGAGAGAGATATAATGGCCCTTAAACAAATTCACCTAAAATAAAGAAGTCAACCAGCAAACCAGCAAAAAGGAGTTAAATAACATGGGATTCTCAGAATTTGCTGTATGCAATAATATACTGTAGTTCACAATAAAAATAAACTGATGGTTGGACCTCATAATAAAGCTGACAGCAGCAGCACATGAGTTTGATAAAGATCTGCATCAAAATATGAAGGCAGCATTTGATGCACTAGCTCTTACAAGTGGAAATTTCAACCAGGAAATAAGACTGGCAAAAATCTAACATCATAAGCACAAGAGCAGCAATTTCTTGATCGCGTACAGAATTTCTCTCATGCAACATGTCACGTAGCCCACCAAGAAAACCAAATACTAGATCTTGTGCTAACAACTAAAAAAAAGAGTAGATTGTTGACTGAATCCAAGTGAAAGAAAAACTCATTCCACATGCAACCGCTATACCCATCCTAATATATGTGTTCCCAGAAACCCAAAGCAAGGTCCAGGGTGGTGATGACGACTGTAATTACCTTCAAAGATACTATTAAGTTATGAGAATACCTGAAAAATACATTATAAAACCCATAGTAGGACCTTAAAAAAATACAACAAAGTTATAACTGATGAAAAAACAGCAAGCACACTGTTCGGTTACTTTCTGCCAACTGTTACTGTTCTCACTAAACATGGTTGAAAAACATTAACACAAAGAAAGACAATTTGTAAGCAATTGTGTACTGGTATGGAAGCGTGTTCCATTTTCTTGTCAAAAATGAATATGAGACAAAGAAAAGGAGAGATGCAGGTAAATACAGAAAAACAAAATGACAGATTTACTTAAGTAGGCGCAGAGTTAATTTAGGCAATTTTTTCCAATTTGATTCTTCTTAATATGTGCAAATACAAGATGCATATCAAGAGAAAGAACTTATGGACTAGCCACAAAGGTGCCAACAGAATGACATGATCTATCATGCTCACCAAGTAAGGAAGAGGAAGATCTGTTCTACTAGCTAGCAGTAACAGGTAGACAAAGTGTCACTTGGACACTTTACCAGGCTAACTGCAGCCATCATGATGGCCTGCCAGTCACCAAATGGAACCAGTCTACACCACCAGCAAGAGAAACGAAGCTACCAAATGAGAACAGTGTCGGCAAAAACACCTTGGTCAAGTGTACGTGAATGAAGGAGTGTAACACTCCGATACTGCATTATCTCCTCCTACCCCTTCTACATAATACAACTGCTTCCTCCTGTAGTTTGCCTCCTCCCCTATCCACCTAATATATTATTTGATACAGCTCTTGTCTCCCACCTGCATACTATCCTTTGTCTGACCATCCATGCCCATGCAGGTTCCACCCTATCTTCCCTGTGAAGCACTACATACATCCACACAAATTCACAGAGTAAATAATCTTTCTCGGTCAAGTTTGATGTGATGTCAGCACATACCTTTATACCTCTGCTTGTTTGAGGAAGAAAATTCCTTATTTCGTACCTGTTTTCCAATTTATATTTTTATCCTTGCTGAAAGTATTGCTCTCATTATTATATATTTCCATCTTTAACATGTTATATCCTTTTCTGGTTTTAAATAATTAGTCTGGTTGTGCCAAACAACATTTTTTATATATATATATATATATATATATATATATATATATATATATATATATATATATATATATATATATATATATATATATATATATATATAGGGGGTGGTAGGAGAAAAGCACACAGAAACTGTATTGGAGGGGACCCACATTCCCTCCAATGCGTTATGTGTGATTTCCTCCGAGGCTATGGGTCCCCCCTTCTTCCAGCCAGAGGTGGTACTCCCTTCCATGTTTTTAAAAAAAAATATATATATATATATATATATATATATATAGATATTAAGATATATATAGATATATATATATAGATATATATAGATATATAATAATATATATATAGATATATATATATATATATATATATTATATATATATATATATATATATATAATATATATATATATATATATATATATATATAAATAATGTATGTTGTTAAATATGACCGAAAAGGTAAGATTAATAATTCTAACACAAATTTTCTCAATATTTCTTATGTTTCTTTTCACTGCCGATGGTAATTGAAAAATCAATTCTCCAAAATTCATTTTTATTTCTAGTCTGATGCAATGCCTGAACGCGTTTCGTAATAACTTATTACATTTTCAAAGACTTTAGTTTACACACACAACTGTAACCTGTAAACACGCAAATTCGTCCATACTTATACTCGCATTTGGGTAAGCTGATATGGTACAACACTTTTGGGCGAGGTGAACAAACTTGTGAAAAACACAAGACAAAACACGAAACTATGGGTATTAATTGGATATGAGAACATAAGAATGGAAGTAACTGCAGAGGGCCTATTGGCCATTACTTCCTCTTGATGCTTCTATATTGGTTCGGAGTCTTGAAGTGGGTAGAATATAGTTGTGCATTAATTGGCTGTTGATTGCTGTTGTTGACTTTTTGATGTGTAGTGCCTCACAGATGTCGAGCCTCCTGCTATCGCTGTATCTATCGATGATTTCTGTGTTGTTTGTTAAGATTTCTCTGGTGATGGTCTGGTTGTGAGAGGAGATTACATTGGTACCTCATTTTAAGAGTTTAATTCGTTCCTGGAGACAGCTCGTATTCCGAAAACCCATAATCCGAAGCTAATTTCCCCATAAGAAATAATGGGAAATGAATTAATCCGTTCCCGACTACCCAAAAACCTCACTTCAAACTAAATTTTATACCTAATTCATCTAAATAAACCTACAAAACTATGTTCAAGTTAATACTTACCCTTGCTGATGACTGCTGTTGGCGTATGGAAGATGGTGAGGAGGAGGGAGGAGAAAAGGTGATACTGTTTGGAAGGGGAGTCCCCTTCCATTATAACATCAGGCAGTGAGGACTTCACTGGTGTGCACTCTCTGGCATGTTTTGCATGCATACCACTAGGACTTGCTTGTCTTACTAAGAATTTGTCTAAAGACACTTGGTTTCCCTACATTTTAACACTTGTCTGTAGTAAGACATCACATTGTCATTTAAAAAATCAATGCAATGGCCTGCTACAGCTTTATCTGGGCGAGTTTTTTCAACAAAACTTTGCAGTTCTTCCCATACTTCACAGATTTTCTTAATGAAGAAGGGACATCCTCTAGTGCCTCTACTCACAGCTATTTTCTTAGGTTGAACCTTACCACTGGCTTTCTTGAGACCCATGGCGAGATATATAATAACAACTTTTATGCTCAAATGGCCAAAAAAAACGGCAAAGAACTGTAAATTCTTGTGAAGAATTCAGGTGCGATAGTCACTGGGCACGAGGCACTGGTAAACTGAGGCGCGATCACCGTGCCACCATGTGCTAGTCGGCCTGTACGCGTATCAATACCCTCGTCTTCCGAGGCAATCCTCGCCTTCCGAGGCAAATTTTCTGAGCAAATCTTGCTCGTATTCCGAAAAACTCATATACTGGATCACTCGTATTCCAAGGTACCACTGTATGTGTTTCTTTATGGAAACCTGTTGTTTATGCATTGTTAATCGCCTGGAAAGAGACGTTGTTGTCTTGCCTATATACTGAGTTCTTTGGGGCTTACAGTCCCAAAGTGGGCATTTGAAGGCATAGACGACATTGGTTTCCTTCAAGGCATTCTGCTTTGTGTCTACAAAGTTTTTCATGAGTAGGTTGGCCGTTTTTTTGGTTTTATAGTAAATCGTCAATTGTATTTTCTGATTTTTGTCTGTAGGGATAACGTTCCTATCAACAATATCTTTCAGGACCCTTTCCTCCGTTTTATGAGCTGTCGAAAAGAGTTCCTGTAAAATAGTCTAATAGGGGGTACATGTGTTGTGTTAGTTGACTGTTCAGAGGTTGCATGGCATTTTACCTTTCTTTTTATGAAGTCTTCAATAAAACCATTAGAGAAGCCGTTGTTGACTAGGACCTGCCTTACCCTACAGAGTTCCTCATCGACTTGCTTCCATCCTGAGCTGTGGCTGAGAGCACGGTTGACATAAGCGTTGACAACACTCATCTTGTACCTGTCTGGGCAGTCACTATTGGTGTTGAGGCACATTCCTATGTTTGTTTCCTTAGTGTAGACTGCATTGTGAAAGCCTCCGCTCATTTCTGTGACTGTTACATCTAGAAAGGGTAGCTTCCCATCCTTCTCCATCTGGTAAGTGAAACTCAACACAGAGTTCTGCCCAAATGCCTCCTTCAGTTCCTGTAGACGTCTGACATCAGGTACCTGTGTAAAAATTTTGTCAACATACCTGCAGTATATGGCAGGTTTCAAGTCCATGTCAACTAAGACCTTCTGCTCGATGGTACCCATGTAGAAGTTCGCAAACAGGACACCTAGGGGAGAACCCATGGCAACCCCATCTACTTGCTTATACATGTGCCCATCTGAGCTCAAGAAGGGTGCCTCTTTAGTACAAGCTTGGCGTAGTTTCCTTAGTATGTTTTCTGGTATGTCAAGAGGAGTACAAGCCTCCTCTTGAGGAGTACTTGTACCCATGTACAAGTTTGCAAACTTCTATGTGGGTACCATCGAGCAGAAGGTTTTAGTTGATAGGGACTTGAAACCTGCCATATACTGCAGGCATATTGACGACATTTTTACACAGGTACCTGATGTCAGACGTCTGCAGGAACTAAAGAAGGCATTTAAGCGGAATTCTGTGTTGAGTTTTACTTACGAGATGGAGAAGGATGGGAAGCTGCCCTTTCTAGATGTAACAGTCACAGAAAGAAGCGGAGGCTGCCACACTGCAGTCTACACTAAGGAAACAAACAAAGGAATGTGCCTCAACGCCAATAGTGACTGCCCAGACAGGTACAAGAGGAGTGTTGTCAACGCTTACGTCGACTGTGCTCTCAGCCACAGCTCAGGAAGGAAGCAAGTCGATGAGGAACTCTCTAGAGTAAGGCAGGTCCTAGTCAACAACGGCTTCTCTAATGGTTTTATTGAAGACTTCATAAAAAGAAAGGTAAAATGCCATGCAACCTCTGAACAGTCAACTAACACAACACATGTACCCCCTATTAGACTATTTTACAGGAACTCTTTTCGACAGCTCATAAAACGGAGGAAAGGGTCCTGAAAGATATTGTTGATAGGAACGTTATCCCTACAGACAAAAATCAGAAAATACAATTGACGATTTACTATAAAACCAAAAAAACGGCCAACCTACTCATGAAAAACTCTCCAGACACAAAGCAGAGCGCCTTGAAGGAAACCAATGTCGTCTATGCCTTCAAATGCCCACCTGGGGACTGTAAGCCCCAAAGAACTTAGTATATAGGCAAGACAACAACGTCTCTTTCCAGGCGATTAACAATGCATAAACAACAGGGCTCTATAAAAGAACATATAATCTCCTCTCACAACCAGACCATCACCAGAGAAATCTTAACAAAACAATACAGAAATCATTGATAGATACAGCGATAGCAGGAGGCTCGACATATGCGAGGCACTACACATCAAAAAGTCAACAACAGCAATCAACAGCCAATTAATGCACAACTCTATTCTACCCACTTCAAAACTCCAAACCAATATAGAAGCATCAAGAGGAAGTATGGGCCAATAGGCCCTCTGCAGTTACTTCCATTCTTATGTTCTCATAAGGAGCCGGGAGTCGGTCGGCCGAGCGGACAGCACGCTGGACTTGTCATCCTGTGATCCCGGGTTCGATCCCGGTCGCCTTCGAGAAACAATGGGCAGAGTTTCTTTCACCCTATGCCCCTGTTACCTAGCAGTAAAATAGGTACCTGGGTGTTAGTCAGCTGTCACGGGCTGCTTCCTGGGGGTGGAGGTCTGGTCGAGGACTGGGCCGCGGGGACACTAAAGCCCCGAAATCATCTCAAGATACCTTACCTTGAGGATACCTTGAGGTGCTTCCGGGGCTTAGCGTCCCCGCGGCCCGGTCATCGACCAGGCCTCCTGGTTGCTGGACTGATCAACCAGGCTGTTGGACGAGGCTGCTCGCAGCCTGACGTATGAGTCACAGCCTGGTTGATCAGGTATCCTTTGGAGGTGCTTATCCAGTTCTCTCTTGAACACTGTGAGGGGTTTGCCAGTTATGCCCCTTATGTGTAGCGGGAGCGTGTTGAACAGTCTCGGGCCCCCTGATGTTGATAGAGTTCTCTCTCAGAGTACCCGTTGCACCTCTGCTTTTCAACGGGGGTATTCTGCACATCCTGCCATGTCTTCTGGTCTCATGTGATGTTATTTCTTTGTGCAGGTTTGGGACCAGCCCCTCTAATATTTTCCACGTGTAAATTATTATGTATCTCTCCCACCTGCGCTCAAGGGAATACAGATTTAGGCTCTTTAGTCGGTCCCAATAGTTTAGATGTTTTACTGAGTGGATTCTAGCAGTAAAGATAACCTCAAGATAACCTCATATCCAATTAATACCCATAGTTTTGTGTTTTGTCTTGTGTTTGTCACAAGTTTGTTCACCTCACCCAAAACTGTTGTACCATATCACCTCACCCAAATGCGAGTACAAGTATGGACAAATTTGCATGTTTACATGTTACAGTTGTGTGTGTAAACTAAAGTCTTTGAAAATGTAATAAGTTATTACGAAACGCGTTCAGGCGTCACGTCGGACTAGAAATAAAAATGAATTTTGGAGAATTGATTTTTCAATTACCATCGGCAGTGAAAAGAAATATTGAGAAAATTTGTGTTAGAATTATTAATCTTACCTTTTCGGTCATATTTAACAACAAATGTTTACAAGAAAGACTGCTACTAAGATATACTAATAATATATATATATATATATATATATATATATATATATATATATATATATATATATATATATATATATATATATATATTATATGAATGATATGACAGAACAGGTAATGGGTGAGACTAATTATTCCAGCACAGATCTTCTCTATTTTTATTTTGTTTTCTTTTCTTAAGAAGCAAGTTGAAAATTAACTCCAGTGTTCATTTTACAATTTGTTTAGGTGTGATGCTAAGAGATGCATTATGTTTACCTTTGATAATGTTAACAAGGATGAGTTTGAGTAGTTGTACGAGGTTCTGTGCTGCCAGATATGTAGCCAGGGATGAGGTCTAGGTGAAGCACCTCACTTAGCAGTAATTTGCTGCATTTTCATCTTATCCTTGGCTATATATCTGGGAGCACAAAAACTTGTAACAATTTGAATTCTGCCTTTGATATTGTTAACAAGGGTTAATGAAGTACATCTTAAGGCCTAAATAAAATTGTAAAATGAACTTTTGGACAGTTCATTTTTAAACTTCTTTCTCAAGTGAAGAAAAACATCAGAAAAATAGAGAAGATTCATACCAGAATCATTGATCAAATCAAATCAGATCAAATGTTTATTCAGGTAAAAGTACTGTACATACACACAAGATGAGTTACAAACATAATGTAGGATTTCTAGATAGAGATAGTGTACATACAATGCCTAAAGCCACTAATACGCACAGCGTTTCGGGCAAATCTCACCCTTTCTGTTATATTCAATAATATATGTCCACAAGAAAGACTACTACAAAAATATAGTAATAGATATCTATGACCTGATCGGGATTCGAACCTACATTACCAGGGCTCACCCCACTGCCGTACCCAGTAGGCTAGAGGGGATTTATTGGTGTGGGGATCATTCAAGCTTTCTCTCACACACAAAGACACTCAAACACACATACATATAATGTGTGTTTGCAAATATTTTTCATTAAAGTATGGAATTATGGAATCAATCTTTAGAACCTGCAGCTCTCGTCATATTTTTATTAATAATTACATTTTTGTAGTCAATTTCCTCTATGGTCATAAACTGGCTACATGTATAGTTCAAGACTTTGTTAATTCTTCAGTTGAGAATGAGAATTACAGTACATTTTAAAATGTAAAATGCAAATGCTTTTTCTGTGTTGACAGGATACTGCTGATAGCTATGGCTACTTTACGAATTGCATATCATAACACCTGAAGTAAACTTCAAATTTTACTCAAGACTAGAAGCCATTCTCTTCATTAGCATAAACAAAGGATGAGACCTCTTAGTTTCATCCAGTTTAGATCAGCAATCAAATTGTAAATCAATAGAAAGCTGATATTTTGAACAGATTGGTTTAATAATTCATTTTGTGAAAATTTCTCAAAGGTCCAAGGTCATCAATTCAAGGAATGTACACTTTCATTTTCAGAAGTAGCGTAATACTTAAGTAAAAAAAATACGATATTTAATGGCATGAATCGTTACTTTCTGAGTAGCCACTTGGATCCTTCACAATCCAGCACCAGGGTACACCCAGGACATTGATTATATGTCAGACTCTAGTTGAGTTTTGCCCCACCATGACAAAAAACTTTTAAAATACAGTAGTCTTGCCACATGTTTTAGGAGAGACAGCGGAGAGCTGACTACGTCAGTCCACCACCACCATAGCAACTACTTGCTATAAAAAAATTCAAAATCTACCACTCGACCAGTTATTGGGAGTACCAGGAGAACCCTCTGTTAAATACCAGTTCTTAAACTACCTAACATCTGACCACAATCAGGGGTAACACTAGCTAAATGACGGTCAAAAAGAGCCAATAGCACCATTCAAGCTCAGGCCAGCAAAGCATACTCTGGAGGTCTGAACCTCAAAAGTGGAAATGGGAGCAGCTGAGTGGTCACTCAGAAAGGAGTGTTTCATACCATTTCATGCTGTTTCTGAGCAAGGCCAGCTCAATTGCTGCTCATGCCAAATCTCTAGAGCAAATATTTCAGAACCTATGCATAAATAGGACACTTACCTTCAGTCAGCACCAGTAGAAGGACCATGGTAAACCAGAGCCAGCGAGCTAAAGGTAAACCAGAGCCAGCCACTGGTCCTTCCCCATCAAGAGTCATCAGCATGAAGCTGGGTAACCCAAGACAACACAACACCACAGAAGCTGTGGGAAATGTAGGAAATAGTAAACGGCAATGTCTGGTTCGACCTCCAGGGATCCCAAGCCCTGATCATAGAGCAGGACACAACCAAGAAAAATGTGATGAGAGTCACAAACTTTCCAAGATCGTGATCTAAGGTCGACATGAGACTGTCAGCTTTTTTGCAGCATTTGTGAGAGGCAAGCTATGGCACATGGGGCCATAGCTCGAGGATTCAAAATAAGCATGCCAGAGCTTATGATAGCATGAGAAGCTGACAGTGAACAGTGCCATCACAGAACAAAATATGGTAGACAGAGGTGCGAAGAAACAATACCTGAAATATATTAGGGCTTAATGAAAGGCAGATTTTTAATTCTTTGTCAGAAGGCAGGTGACTGCAACCAAATATAACTATTGCCAGGACATAGGCAATAGAGCAGGGAGCCGGTCGGCCGAGCGGACAGCACGCGGGACTTGTGATCCTGTGGTCCTGGGTTCGATCCCAGGCGCCGGCGAGAAACAATGGGCAGAGTTTCTTTCACCCAATGCCCCTGTTACCAAGCAGTAAAAAAGGTACCTGGGTGTTAGTCAGCTGTCACGGGCTGCTTCCTGGGGGTGGAGGCCTGGTCGAGGACCGGGCCGCGGGGACACTAAAAAAAAAATAAGCCCCGAAATCATCTCGAGATAACCTCAAGATAAGGACTGAACACCAAGGAACTAAGATACCACTTCAAAACATTGAGCTTAAGAACCCAATGACTTATGGCCATAGCTAACAAATAGCCTTTAAGGAAATGTTTTCAATAAGAGGAACCACCATAAGCTGAGGACAAAGTCTAATGCCAAATAAAGCACTTCAATAAGACTCCAAGAGTACATGTGCAGGACAAAGACAGAAGAACATCTGACTCGGCTTGATGACAGGATCAGAGTAAAGATAAATCCTAAAACCTATTATCTCCAAAAGTGCTGACCTACAAGAAGATATAATTTTAGGCACGAGACAGTAGATGACAAACATGAGACAAAGAACAAAACAAATGCAACAGAAATGAATAAAGTCTTACCCCCATACATGTAAAAGTGCAATTGTCTTAGACGTTCAAGATGTGATGATTGGTGGAGAGTCAACTTATGTCAGGCTGCAATCTAGGAAAGTTGAAGGTCCAGAAATGGTATAAGATGCAGGAATTCAAAGAGAAGGGCTGGGAACCATAGCTGAACCATATACTTGGGTTTCAGCAGGAGAATGCATCCCTTAATGCTCTCCAGCTTTGCCATCATCCTGACTGGAGCAGAGAGAGATAATTGCCTGACGCAGGCCAGGTGCTGTTGCCTGGCGCTGTTGCCTGGTGCTGGCCTGACACTGCTGCCTGGTGCTGTTGCCTGGCACTGGCCAGGTGTTGTTGCCTGGCACTGGCCAGGTGTTGTTGCCTGGCACTGGCCAGGTGTTGTCGCCTGGCACTGGCCAGGTGTTGTTGCCTGGCGCTGGCCAGGTGTTGTTGCCTGGCGCTGGCCAGGTGTTGTTGCCTGGCGCTGGCCAGGTGTTGTCGCCTGGCGCTGGCCAGGTGTTGTCGCCTGGCAATGGCCAAGTGTTGTCGCCTGGCACTAGCCAAGTGTTGTCGTCTGGTGCTGGCCATGTGCCGTTGTCTGGTGCTGGCCAAGTGCTGGCCAAATGCTGTTGTCTGGTGCTAGCCAAGTGCTGTTGTCTGACACTGACGCAATGCTGGCCAAGTGCTGTTGTCTGATACTGACCCATTGCTGGCCAAGTACTGTTGTCTGGTGCTGGCCAAGTGCTGTTGTCTGGTGCTGGCCAAGTGCTGTTGTCTGGTGCTGGCCAGGTGCTGGCCAGGTGTAGTAGTCAAACAGGGCAACAGGAAGTTTGGCAGAGCATTAACTGGAAATGTTCCCTGCTGCACCAGAGTAAATTATCAACCAGCTCAGAATATGCCAAGACCTGTCCTGGCACCAGCAAGTTCTTGTCTGAGGGAGAGATGGAGTGCCATAGCTCACAATGACTCCATCTGATTTAACAAAACGACAAAAAGAGAGCTGGGCCTTTCTTGGAGCCCAGATAGTTTAGGGTATACTCACTAGAGGAGTACTTGATATGTATCAATATACTGTATGTGGATATTGAAGCTGACTTGTGTAACTTGGCCAAGAGGTTTTAAGAGTCATTAAGGTGGATAAGAGTCATTATAGACATATCTTTTGTCATGTTGGAAGGACATGGTACTGGAATATGTTTATTGTATTGGAATGTGTTGTTTAATAATTCAAAAGTACTGAATGTTTTTGTAATAGACTTTTGAATTGTCTATCACAAAACAACAATCACCACTAGACTAAGACAAAAGCAACGCACAGTAATAGCATTTTATCATTAGCAATAGCCTAATTAACAATCTATTAGTCATTTGAGTATGAGTGTAATGTTATATAAAAGGATTTAATATTGTATGTTGTAAAACAGGAAACCAGTGAAAGTACTGTATTATTGTTCAGTGCTATAATGCATATAGTTCGTCATTTATACCTTTATAACCACTGTTCTCATACATCATTGTACTCATTTAATCATCACATATTTGTTTACTTGGTATGAGTGATATTACAAATTTTTTAAGTCTAATGTGGAACTAAAATAAGTCCAAAATTGCCGAGACCCACATTGATCCACTCGACCACAGGGGCAGTACCATGTGGCTCTTGGACACCTTGGACCTTTGCTCAAGTGCCACATTACTCGTAAAAAAATTGTATTTGCCGTTTCACGCCATTGTGAGATTCAGTATGATTGATATTTTTAGCATAAATATTTTCTTTTGTTTGGCAGGTCCCCCATCAGTGCACTCGCCTCACCTGGTGCACAGTGGTGGTAAAGTAACAATAACAACATCAGGTGCGCTACAGCCTGTAGTTAGAGCGCCATCTATAGAGTCTCTATCTAGTCACGAACAACACACACGTGCAGTTGTCTCGCCACACCCACGAGAAGGTTAGATGCCCATCGACATCTTGTGTATCCGTGTCTCCTCCACTCTAGATTCTCAATGAATTTAATGCTGCTATAGCAGCTGAAGGAATTATCAATAATTAGTTCACTGAATTAGTGAGTTGGCCAGCTAAAGCCTGGATGCCTATACAATATAGAGGCACTATCTTGAAAGATTTGTTTGGCTATATTTTAGCCTCCTCTCTCTCCTGTTACACGGTTTTTTGGTTACAACGACATTCCAGCACCACGTAGTGGGCTGTCACACCTTCTCAAACTTGACATCATCTTACCACCACTGGCATATCTCATTTCTCACAATGTTCATGCTCTCCTCCTGCTTCTAGTCACTTTGCTACTTCTCACATGAAACAGAATATTCACTTTCATTTAGCATCAACTGGAGACAACTGCATCACTTGTGTGATAGCTAAACTAATATGGATATTATGTTTTATTTAAGTGTGCAAAATGTTGCTATAGTGTTATGTGTAACATTTTGATATGTAGATTCAATATACTGTATATGCACTAAGTGTTTGGAGAAGATCCTGCATGGCACCCTACTCTAAAAGTGGGAAGTTGTTTATTTTCAGTAGATATAGATAGTGTATTCATGCTTTTAATAGCACCAAATATGTAAAGTGTCGTAATGTCTCTGGAAGAACAACCATTAACAGTTGCGAACAAAGCAAACTTTAACATGGAATGGCACATGCCTTGTTTTACATTAAACAAAAATGTATGGAATGTTTTAGAAAACTTAATGAATAATTGGTGTGTATAAACTAGTTTATGTACATATGAATGCATAATTGACCGAGTATATGTATTTGTTTTAGGAGCTATTGCATTTTGGTTGCCTTCTTATGTAAGACTTTGCTTATATCCACTGAACATAATTCATGACAATCAGACAGGAGTACATAGGGAAATTCTCAAGCAGTCTCTACAGGGTCATCATATGTGCCAGAGGGTCACTCAAGATAATCTCATCACACCCCAGAATGACTAAGGGAGGTCAAGCGACTTGAGAATGGTCCAGGACGGACCGAAACGTCGTCGTCCCTTCAACTTCTAGTGTGTGGTCTGGTCAACATAAGTGAGGTCAAGCTGTGTAAACATTTTCCCTTGGGCATCACTGCAACCACACCCATCAACAAATTAACAGACCCTACAGAAAAGACGAGCAGCTGACAGAACCCATATCCCCAAATTCAAAGAAGATCCCGACACCTAGAAAGTTGGCAAACAACCAGGAACAAAGCCACAAAGAAGGCACACAACTAAACCCTCCCCATCCTCCAGCACAGTGACAATTGAGGGCAAAGAGTAATGATAGTGAAACAAAAAAGGCAGTCCAGGAGAGCACAGGAAAGTTCATCAAGACAAACCCCAAATGAAGATACTGCAAGAGGGCCAGGTACCATCCCTGCAAGAGGGCCAGGTACCATCCCTGCAAGAGGGCCAGGTACCATCCCTGCAAGAGGGCCAGGTACCATCCCTGCAAGAGGGCCAGGTACCATCCCTGCAAGAGGGCCAGGTACCATCCCTGCAAGAGGGCCAGGTACCATCCCTGCAAGAGGGCCAGGTACCATCCCTGCAAGAGGGCCAGGTACCATCCCTGCAAGAGGGCCAGGTACCATCCCTGCAAGAGGGCCAGGTACCATCCCTGCAAGAGGGCCAGGTACCATCCCTGCAAGAGGGCCAGGTACCATCCCTGCAAGAGGGCCAGGTACCATCCCTGCAAGAGGGCCAGGTACCATCCCTGCAAGAGGGCCAGGTACCATCCCGGCAAGAGGGCCAGGTACCATCCCTGCAAGAGGGCCAGGTACCATCCCTGCAAGAGGGCCAGGTACCATCCCTGCAAGAGGGCCAGGTACCATCCCTGAAAGAGGGCCAGGTACCATCCCTGCAAGAGGGCCAGGTACCATCCCTGCAAGAGGGCCAGGTACCATCCCTGCAAGAGGGCCAAGTACCATCCCTGCAAGAGGGCCAGGTACCATCCCTGCAAGAGGGCCAGGTACCATCCCTGCAAGAGGGCCAAGTACCATCCCTGCAAGAGGGCCAGGTACCATCCCTGCAAGAGGGCCAGGTACCATCCCGGCAAGAGGGCCAGGTACCATCCCTGCAAGAGGGCCAAGTACCATCCCTGCAAGAAGGCCAGGTACCATCCCTGCAAGAGGGCCAGGTACCATCCCTGCAAGAAGAAGACAGACAAAATAGACAGAGGGCTCTCTGTAGAACACACCCTACAGCAGGGCGGGAGCCCCTAAGGCCTCCAGAAGCCCAGAAATTTGAAATGCAGAACAAAAATTGCAATACTGTATTCTTGTGCAAGAGGTCAAGCTAAACCTCTCCTCACCATGCTAATGGTAGCATACAATTGGGTGCAAATAACAAGGGCAACAAGTTACAAACAACAAGATAAATTATTCATACACACCAAGTTGGGTGCAAACAACAAGAGCATCAACATAGCCCAACACCCAAGCACCACACAGAAAGCCCACTTTGAACTTAAGTCAGTGAACACCATGCAGAAAACAGTGCCAGAAGCACTGCACATGGAAAGAAGAGGCAGGATCCTAAAATAGTGAGCAATGGCAACTGAAGGACCAATGAGCTCAATGAAGCCCACCCCCAACACTTACAAGAAGGGTGTAACAGGAGACAATCTTGCCTGCTATACCAGCAACTGCAGCCAAAATTGCAGGCCTGCATCACAGTCAACGAAAATATCTGCAAGGGCCAAACACCCCACAACAGTGATCCAATGGCAAACCCTTAGCCTCACTGCAAAATGAGAAACATAAGCCAAAGCAGTGAATCAGGCACTGCCACAGACCCTTGAATGGACCAAGCTAAGGGGAAAATGAGGCACACAAGCGACCTAGAATGGCAGGAGACATGAAAAAAAAAGAATCGAAGCAGGGTAACTACTGCTAGCCATGGGATGGCCTGGACCTTGAAACCTCAACCAGGAAGAAGACCTGGACTCAAAGGCAAGGCCTCAGAAGCCAAGCAGGAGCTGAAACAAGTTCAATGCCACACCCAGAGAAAACAAGAAGATGGGCTCACAAAAACAGGTGACCTCAAGGAGTCTACAACTCCCTGGAAAAGCCACTAAAGCAAGAATATCAGCAAACTTAGAAGGGAGCATAAAAATCTTCCCTGGGAAGGACCTGTGAGGAAACTAGCAGCGCCCACCATGGAACAAACCTCAGGAAGGCTAGGCACCAGGAAATCCGGGAAATGTACTTGAAACTCATACCAACCCATTACCTAATCAAATCAGGTGAAGGAACTCATAAGCTGCCACCAGAACATGAGCCGGTGATGAACCTGCAGCGCACCTGAAGAAGTAAACGCTGTCAGCCCGAACCACCAGGCCCTGCAGAGGAGCCTAAGCACATGCACTATCCAGACCAAGACCCCTCAAGACTGACTCCCTGACTAGAACAAGGGCAATATTAGTGGTAACCATAGAAGCAACTCTAGCTGCACGCAGTCAAGGAAAACAAGTGACTGAGGCACACACAAGAGGTCGGCACAAAAACACATGTGAGGCAATAAATAAATTGAAAACAAAAAAACTTGCCCCTGCACAGGACAGAGTCCAAGGAGCCATCATTATGACCATCACTTAACTAAATGATGGTGCCTGCACAGCTTGGAGGCACCAGGAGACCCACACCAAAGTTCACAATGTGTAATGGCCCTGGTCTCTTGAGTTGTTGGCGTTGCATCTAGTGGCGAGGCTATGATGCTAACTTGCGGTTGGAAATTGACAATGTGTACATACTGTACCCTCAAAGCTCGCTTATCCGAATTATATGGAAAGGACCCCTGCTGGATAAGCAGAATTCTTACAGGGGAAGTTCAAAAATGACCATATTCACTTTTTTTTGTATCACAACCAACATAATTATTTCTACACACACACACACACACACAACTATAAATACAAAATATAATTTAAAAGAGAAACTTCAGCTTACCTTATTGTAGTTTGTATTCCTGTGTGATATTGTAGATCTTGAAATATGTAGTTCTTAAAAATTTACGTAACCTAATCTCAGATTATCCAAATTTCTGTTCGGATATGACGAAGTTTGGCAGATAATTATTTGAACCCGATTTTGGCCGGATAACCAAAATATTCGGTTTAGCGGGCTTTGGATAACCCAGTTCATACAGTAGTTTGAATCAGGATTGCAAGTGTTGCCCTAGCAGTTGCTTGTTTGATGAGCTTTACCTTTCTCAAGGTTTTTCCCTGTAGTAATGTGGTTCATCTAGTATCCCTACTCCCCTATGAATTTATTGAGGAGATCAGATTTTGGTCCTGGCCTCCAGTAGGTACTCAGGATTTTTTAGAGTCTGGTGTAATACCTGGGTTTTGGAGGACTCCAGGTGGGTAGCTCAGGGAGATACAAAGATAACCCTTGCAGAAATAAGTGTACTGTACTGAGAAGGTTCCGTCTTGGCTAGCTTTCGATCAGCAGTGAGGATCGATCAACGTCTCTTCCCTCTTGCCATCAGTGTCATATCATTAACAAAAAAAACAAAATTACAATACAGGGTAATAGAAAACTCATTTAGAATTTTTATTTTATTTTAATTAAACTAACAATCCCTGAATGTAAAAGACAACGGTTTTTATTTTCTGCACATGTGAAGAAGAGGTGATCAGGGGACCTTTGTTGTAGTGCCAGGTGTCATCTGTTAGTGGTTGGGAGTATTAGGTCTCCAGTCTCCAGGCAGGTAGTAGGCTGTTAAGTATAGCCCTCTTTTATTAATACTGGGCAATGAGAGATCTTCTAGGGAGTTTTTATGGAATGTTCATCCATCAGTCATTCCAGGCTGGATAGAGTTTATCTCCCAGTGACCCTGTTGTATTGTTAATGGCCTGCCAAAACCAGCTTGAAATGTTCCCTGTACACTGACGCCTAGAATATCTTCTGCCTATCATGGTCCTTCTTCAGGTCACATTGGATCTTATCTTTTGTGGCTAACCAAATGCCACGGCTCGGAAAGTGTCTTTGTGTTTACTCACTACTATAATACTTTGTGTATATTCGCTAAAACAGACTTTTAGGATTGAGTATTAGACTGTGAATCTTGTCGTCCCAGCTGTCAGTTGCCTAATGCAATAATTTCCAATCCTACCATGTCTAACAATATCCACTATTATGACCCTTTTGAATTAGCTTTATATAATTTACTCTAACCCCCTCAAGTTGCTCTACTTGCTCACTATCTTTATTTTCATATTTTCAAGACGTTTTTCCTACCATTGTAATAGCACATCTGTGGCACTAGTTTTCCTGGCCAGTTCCCTGGAGAACTTTATATTTTGTTATGTTTCCTTTATTCAGTCTTTCCTCGAGTGCGGTGAGAGCGCTCCTGCAGCCTAGCCTGAGGTTAGTTCTCTCAGCCTCCTCTTCTTGAGGTTATCTCGAGATGATTTCGGGGCTTTTTAGTGTCCCCGCAGCCCGGTCCTCGACCAGGCCTCCACCCCCAGGAAGCAGCCCGTGACAGCTGACTAACACCCAGGTACCTATTTACTGCTAGGTAACAGGGGCATTCAGGGTGAAAGAAACTTTGCCCATTTGTTTCTGCCTCGTGCGGGAATCGAACCCGCCCCACAGAATTACGAGTCCTGCGCGCTATCCACCAGGCTACGAGGCCCCCCAAAGCCTAGGCATAAGCCTAGGCATAAGCATTGTTGTATAACTCCGGTAGTTTCTAGATTTGGTTGAATATAGCACAGACTGCTGACTATGAGACTCAGAAGACACCAAATATGAAGTAGACTTTATTGATGGTATTTCACATGTTATGGCTTTATGACATCTAAAAGTGCTGCTCAGTTCCAGCTGCTTATATTGAGATAAGATATTGAGTTGAAGGTAGGGTGAAATGACATATGAGAAGACCTTTATTATTTATTGAAGCTTTATGATGATGACTGCTTGTCCTGTTGGAAATTTACCTGAATTGACCTAATGGTCCCTATCTGTAGTAGCGTCGGTGATAAGGAGCTGGCAGCTAGTCAAAGGTCACCCCACTGTTCCTGAGGATTTTTTCTTTCTGAATTTTAATCAGACATATGTCTTGGCATTTGCAGCTTTGGTGGGAAGGCAATTCCATAAGTATATAACCATATGGGTGAAAATGCACCTCCTGTTTTCTCTCCTACATTTTGGTTTATTGAGCTTCAAGCTGTTGCCCCTTTGCATGTGTTACATCTGACCTTTTAAATAATTGGTCTATATTAACAGCAAGTTGTTCAGTATTTTATAGATCTCAATGAGATCAGCCCCGTCATGTCTGGTTTGTAGTGTTAGCCCTGTGGCCCTCAACCACTCCTGGCACGAGAGCTAGTTCTGTTATTGCTAACAGTCTTTGTTGCTATGTATCTGTATTCTCTAATAAATGTATTTATTGAAAGTGTAAGAAGTTATCAGTTATGTATTGATACTTTTCCACAATGTCCTTCTACGTATCCTAAATGTTTTATACATGTCCTAAATGTTTTATACATGTCCTAAATGTTCTGAGAAAGATATGCAGTTATTGCATCACTTTTCATCATACTGTATTATCATTGTCAGACTAAAAGTGGATTAGGTTACTTATGTATGTTTGTTTTCTGCAGACTTTGAACATGAGCTCATTATTGTCTTTCATTAATAGCACGCCTAAGGAAGGCGGTTATATATTCTGTATCGGCCAATGGGCCTACTACAGTTTCCTCTATTCCTCTAGAATGTCAAAAGTCTGCTTCTCCAGATTCCTGACAGCGATTCTGATTTATTTATGTATATATATACACACACACAAGAAGGTACAATGGGTTTATGAGAGCACATAGCATTGAGGTTTTTACATTCTTGTAAAGCCACTGACACACATAGCGTTTTGGGCAGGTCCTTAATCTAACAGATAATTTTAAGTAGGTAATCTGTAACAAAATTGAAAAAAGTGAATAGATACATTGTAAGAAAATTTGAAGAAATTTAGTAGGGACATTGTAAGAAAATTTGAAGAAAATTAGTAGGTACATTTTAGTAAAATTTGAGGATTATTTCTAGGTACATTGTAGTAAAATTTGCATTCAACATAACAACTATGATATAAGATGATGGCAGTGTCAGTGAAGTTATATGGCTTAGGCACATATTTTGGCAGCACATGATACAGTGCAAGTGTGAAGTACTAGGTAGAAAGCTATGAGGATGAAATTAGGTACCTTTTGGTGTTACTTTTGAATAAGGTATAGGTTGGACAGCTTTTGAATTCATTAGGGAGCGAGTTCCATAGACTAGGTCTCTTCATTTGCATGGAGTGTTTACACAGATTTAGTTTGACTCTGGAGATATCAAAGATAAATTTATTTCTGGTATGGTGAATATGGGTTTTACTAAATCTGTCAAGACAGAATTTCAGATCAGGATTTGCATCTAGGAACAAGGTTTTATACATGTAAATGGCACAAGAGAATGTGTGGAGTGAGTGTATGTTTAGCATGTTGAGGGATTTAAACAGGAAGGGCTGTGTGTTGTCTGAAAGCAGAGTTTGCTATTGTCCTGATACCAGATTTTTGCTGGGTGATGATGGGCTTGAGGTAGTTTGCAGAGGTTGAACCCCTTTCACAGATACCATAAGTAAGATAGGAATATATTAGTGCATAGTATAGTGAGAGGAGAGCAGAGTTAGGTATATAATATCTAATTGTAGAAAGTATACCGACCATTTTTGAGACTTCTTTGGTAATGTGTTGTATGTAGGTGCTGAAGTCGAGTCTCTTGTCTATTTATAGGCCAAGGAACTTTCCAACCTTTTTATTGCTGATGTTAACATTGTCTATCTGAAGCTGAATTGCATTTGTTGAGTTGCTTCATAATATGTAGTAGGTCTTTTTCTATGTTTAGTGAGGGCTTGTTGGTTGACATCCATTAGTGAACTTTTTTCAATTCGTTATTTACAACATTATTTAGCGTGTGTGGGTTGAGGTCCGAGTAGATGAGGGTAGCATCATCACCAAATAGTATAGGTTTAAGAATGTTAAAGACATTAGGCAGATCATTGATGTACAGTATACAATAGGAGAGGTCCTAAGATGCTCCCCTGCAGCACTCCTACAGTAAATGGTAGAGTGGGGGAGGTTATATCATTGATGGCTACATATTGGTGCCTATCACTAAGGTAAGATCGAATATAGTTCAAGACAAGGCCTCGGATTCCATAATGGTGAAGTTTAAGTAAGAGGTAGTTATGGTTAACAGTATCAAATGCCTTTCTCAAGTCATTAAAGAGTCCAATTGGGAACTCATTTTTGTTAAGGGCTGTGTAAATGATATCAAACAGGTTAATAATTGTATCGCTGGTACTCTTTTGGGAGCGGAAGCCAAACTGACAGGAACTTGGTATGTTGAATTATATGAGGTAGGAGTAGAGCATTAATGTCAGCTCATGTCCTGGTGCCCAAATATTTTTTTCAAATATTTTTTTATAATATAGGTAGATTTGATATTGGTCTGCAATTGTTTATGTTTGCCATATTGCCTCCTTTAGGACCTGGCATTACTCGTGTTTTTTTAAGGATATCGGGAATTTATGACACACTAGAGATTTATTGAACAGCAGAGCTATGGGTAGTGCAAGGGCATGGGAGGCACTCTTGTATACCATGGATGGTATTTCACTAATGTTCCCAGCTTTGGGGTTTAGTGAGTGAAGGATGGACACAACATCTGTTGGGCTGACTGGTAAAAGGAGAAGAGAGTTTGGATAGCTACCTGTAAGATTTGTAGTAACATGTGTCTGGGTCTGTGGGATTTTTATGGCAAGGTTAGCACCAACTGATGAAAAGAAGCTATTAAAACTCTGTTGCCGGTTCTAAATCTGTTGCAGGTGTATAATCATCCTTGGGGAGTTTTATCTGCTTGATATGTGATTGCTGTTTAGATCCTAGGATGTTAGAGATGGCTTTCCATGTACTTAACATGTTTCCTTTTGCTTTTTTGCATCTATACCAGTTTCCACACAAGTCCTACTCTGATTACAGGAGTCATTATTTGAGAAAATATTTGTAGCAGGACGGTGGGATTGAACCAGCATCCTCAATCATGCCAGCTGCACATTGTATCCATGACCCACAACATGCTATAGGTTACACAAGCTGGAGTCCGCCTAGACTCACTAGGTAGGCCATCTTCCTGTTTAGGTAGTACTTATAGTAACAATAAGGACCACTGTACATATATTGATGTAAAAGACAATTAGAAAGTAGAAATCGGTACTATTGGATTTGGACAAACTGGAAAAGATTTTGTACTTTTGTAAAAAAAATTTTAA
This sequence comes from Procambarus virginalis, assembly GCA_020271785.1. Taxonomy (NCBI): domain Eukaryota; kingdom Metazoa; phylum Arthropoda; class Malacostraca; order Decapoda; family Cambaridae; genus Procambarus; species Procambarus virginalis. Next base: position 11,013,193 of record WNGS01021324.1, read on the forward strand.
CCTAACCTAACCTTCCTAGGCCTAATACACACTATCTGAGGCCTAATATAATAAACATAAACTGTATGTGATATACTAGGCCTAAAAATATTTAAGCTGTTTTTTTTTTACTATAAAGTGAATAGAACCAAATTCTACTACAGGTATCAAATTGTCCATTACGTTTATATACAATGGCCCACAGTTACAAAAAGTACTATCCAAACAGAAGAATGGGTTCAAACTAGGAATGTAGAGGCACCAAGCTGGTAGCTCAGTGATTTTCTGAGATATATCACGTTATTGTGATTTTATTGCATATAGTCCTTCCTTCCTTTAATTTTTTTCACGAGACCTTCTTCAATATCAAGATAAATATAGCAGGGTTGAAGTCCAGTCGCCTTTTTATTTTTTTTAGAGTACGCCTAGAGCTAGTTCAGGTCCTGCATCCTGCTGCAGTCTTCTTCTGTTCTAATATTTGTAAATAGTTTTGCAACATAAATATAAAATGTATTACAGTATAAAAATATAAAAAAAATATAAACATGTATGTACATATGTAGAGAAGTGGATGTGTGAGAATGACACGTAATAATAGATGCATGCATGTGGACTCGGGATAGATAAACAGTGTGCAGGAGTGATCTGTTTTAAATAATCAAGTTCCTTACTAGTGCATTTGCATACATGCTTACCCAAGCCCACAGTAATATATATGATGAGAGTTAATGAAGTTCAGAAAGACAGTGAGAGCGATATGAAAGCTTTCATGATCCATAGATCATTCGCAGCCATAATGTAAGACTTGTATCATTTATATTATCATTTTTAAGCTAAATTGCTTTGTTTACATGACTTGTGAAATTTCACAGTGTTGCCGCCCATGTCACTAAGCAGTACAGTCATGGCTGCAGCACCAAGCTATTACCACGAAGCAGGTCCACCCTCGCCCACTAAATACCATGAAAACGGCCACGATACCTTCTCCGATTTTGTCACACTTGTCTGTCAGGAAGCACAGAACACACAGCATTCTCAGGTAAGCAATGAGGAGGATTTATATTTTTTCCTGCAAATATTTACCCATGAATCCCCGGGGAAAATTTAAAAATGTTACACTTCCCTTATTAGTAATTGTTTGCTTCCACACTGTAATGCTACATAGTGTAAAGGAGTCAGGACTACCATCAAGCTGTAATGCAAGATCATCTTAATAAGAGTGGTATGACAGAGGAAGTTTTATAATTAATAATAATTCATTGTGTCGAGGGACAAGCAACTAACGTGTATTCACACACGTTAGGCTTATATCGAGGTAACCAAGGTTGAATTACTGACCCCGCCCAGGATACAACTCCACAACAAGCTGACTAACTTCTGAGTACCTATTTACTGCTAGGTGAATAGGCACATTAAATGATAGGAAATGTACCCAACCATTTCTCTCTCGCATGGGATTCGAATTCAGAATTCTCAGATGTGTGTAGAGAACGAACCCGGCTGTACTACCGGGACCCCCTATAAATTTTACATGTGATATTGTTATTCTCGAGTAAATAAATCAACATGTACTCCACAAATGAATGATAGTACCTGTAGTGACTGTGGATGGAATGTGAAAAATATATGGACTTCTACATAAAAAAGAACCTAGGGTTGAATGTAATAAAATGCCTCTTTCTGGTGGGTCCTTGGTGGCTCTGTGATGCTAGGTACCTGGATAATCCCACCAAATTCAATTCACATCAGGTCATACGAGTCATTATAAGCCTACCAGGAATCAGAGGTTAACCTGGCCCCCTCTACAGAGTCATAAGGAGCAGGGGATATTATATCATCCTAATCAAGAGACAGCAACCAGAAATTTGGTTAGCTACCTTACCTTGTGGTAATTCCGAGGATCAACATGACGCAGCTGCTCACAGCCTGATTGATCATGTATCCTTTGGAGGTGTTTGAGTTTTCTCGAACACCATGAGAGATAAAGGTCTCTCTCAGTGTATATATTGCACCTGTGCTTTTCAATGGGGGCTATTTTGCATCTTTTTTCTTGCAGTCGTGGCAGCCACTTTATTGTGTTCTTTAAAGGTAAGGTCTTCTGACATGATTACTCCCAGATCCTTTACATTGCTTTTTCATTCCATAGTGGGCTAACCAATAGAAACAGCAAGGTAGAAAACGAGAAAATGAGACCCTAAACCAAGCAAAGCACCTGGTCATGAAGCAGTTTACTCACTAATAACACTTGTACACCACCAGGTGGCTGCATGACTAGGTTTGTTGCTCCCTCAGAAGCCTCAGTCATTTAGCCAGGACAACAAAAACCAAAGCCCCTACAAAGGGGAGTGGGGGTTCAAGGAGCCACCAAGGACTTAACAGAAAGAGGAGTTTCATTACATTCAACACTGGTATTTTGAAAAGGCTCCTTGGTGCTATCTCATTATGGAGAAAACAAAAAAGGGCACTATCTAACCATGGAGAAAACAAAAGCGGTACACACCGGGGGGGCAGAAGAGAGCCACTAACCCCCAGGCAGGAGGAATTGCCAACAATTTAGCCGCCCCTTAAAAATAGAGTACAGTATAAAAATAAAATAAAAATACCTGTACAGTAACAAACACTATCACTGTAACTATAATACATGTGTAATGTTATCATTATGAAAATTTAACATTAAATATGAACTGAACCAACTAAGAATCAATCATGACAGGACCTCCCTCTCCCCTTCCCTGAAGCCAGCTGTCATATTTTTAGTGAGAAAGGACACAGATAAATGAACAAAATGAACCTCCCAGGAAATCTAAGAAAACCAGGAGAAAAAAAAAGATGCATCACAATGAAAACTGACACAGAAACAAACTGCAAACAAAGTCACAAATGCGACAAATATTTCTACAGCTGTCCAGATATGATAAGCCACCAATCTGTTGGAAGACACACTCACAAGTGAAAGGATTGAGAAATAGGCCAGAAGGGCTGCAAACGAGAATTGAACCAGCCACATTAGAGCCACAAGACACACACACATGCAGAGGAAAACAAGTCCACCTGCCGATGGCTGAAGATCTAGCAATATCAGAGGATAGTAGTCTCACTGAATGATCATTCCATCAAGATTGGACAACAGTGAAAAAGATCAGATGGTAGCAAGAGCCAATGCACGAGAACACTCAACCAACCCATCCTCTCAACTAATACATTGTTATAGTATGTTAACCAACTTACCAAATGGAAAATGCTTTGAAAAGTAACAGTTCACAAAAATCTAAATTTTCAGTGCATTGGTTGGTTAGGTAAGGTGGGTTGCTCTGGGTTTGTGCATTTCTGGTTAGGGTAGGATGGTAGATTTTGTACATCATGGCAAATCAAGAGAACGGGTTGCCTCAACATGCCCCGAATAGGAACCACCTGAAGGACTAAATGCTGAGAAGCCAACAGCTGGGTTATATCAGAGTTCAACCCCCCACAGGAAGAGAATGATCTGGACCCCCATGATTGAGGCAGTGGACCATATGAGCACAATCCAAATAAAGGTGGAGAGCTGAGCCCCACAGAAGGCAGGTTTGCTAAGGCGCCAATTCATACCACTGCAAACGCTTGGTATGCAATAAATGTCTGCTGTTAGCATGGAGCCCATGACCCTGCATGACATGGTGATTGATGAACCCATCAATCACCGTTGATGGGTGATCAGTTTCAGTCGAGGTCTGAAACATCCTTGAAGAGTCTGATTGAATTATGAGACCTCCATGGAACCAATCTTGAAAATCCTGAAGAACATGATGAAATTTATTTATTTATTGTATATATATATATATATATATATATATATATATATATATATATATATATATATATATATATATATATATATATATATATATATATACACACACAAACACACAAACTACTGTAACTACACTTAGGTAATTACACACACACTTGTGTGTGTGTGTGTTGATTGAGGCAACGCCACCGCCTTTCCTCATCAGGAAAGGCGGTGGCGTTGCTGTGCTGGTGAAAGACACCTAAAGGTGAACGAAATAATGACTGCCAATCCACAAGAAGTGATATAATAGCACTAGAGATCTGCCATGAGGATGATAAACTAATGATCATAAATGCATATAGTCCACCGCTAAGCAGCACATGGTCAAAAGAGGAGCTAGATAGTAAACGAGAAGGTCTTATAACAATAATGAGAGAGATCATAGCAAGAGCGGATAACGATAGTTCACGGCTGTTGATAGTCGGCGACTTCAACTTGAAATCCATAGACTGGGAAGCATATGAAGCTAAAACAGAAGATTTCTGGACCTGTAAATTTGTAGACCTCATCCTGGAAACATTCTTGTATCAACATGTTAAACAAGCTACGAGGATGAGGGAAGGGGACGTTCCCTCCATGCTAGATTTGATATTTACCAGGAAGGAGGAAGAAATATTTGACATTCAGTACCTTCCTCCCTTGGTAAAAGTGACCATGTCTTTTTGGAATAAAGTATGCAATGCGATATAATCTGGAAGAAATATGACAGTCGATGCAATTGAAAAACCTGATTTTAGGAGAGGACATTATGGCAACCTTAGAAAATTTTTTAGTGAGTATAATTGGACAGACTTGTTGCTAGGCAAGGAAGTGAATGAGATGTATGTCAAGTTTTGTGAAATATATGATAAAGGCACAAAAAAATTTATACCAAAACAGAGAAGCAGAACTAGGAAACAGGATTGGTTCAACAGAAAGTGCGAGAGGGCCAGAGACCAAAAGTCACAAAAATGGAATCAATACAGGAAGAGGCCAAACCCCAAACATACCAGCGATACAAAGATGCGAGAAACAACTACACGGCAGTGAGGAGAGAGGCAGAAAGAAATTTTGAAAAAGGGATTGCAGACAAATGTAAAACAGAACCAGGTCTATTCTATAAATTCATAAACAACAAATTGCAGGTAAAGGATAATATTCAGAGGTTGAAAATGGGAAATAGATTCACGGAAAATGAAAAGGAAATGTGTGAAACATTAAACGAAAAGTTCCAAAGTGTGTTTGTACAAAATGAAATCTTCAGGGAACCAGATACAATAAGAATTCCAGAGAACAACATAGAGCACATAGAGGTGTCTAGAGACGAAGTGGAAAAAATGCTCAAGGAGCTAAATAAGAACAAAGCAGTTGGTCCAGATGGAGTTTCGCCATGGGTTCTGAGAGAATGTGCACCTGAGCTCAGCATTCCTCTTCAACTGATTTTTCAGGCATCCCTGTTTACAGGAGTTGTAGCTGATGTGTGGAAAAAGGCTAACATAGTTCCAATCTACAAAAGTGGAAGCAGGGAAGACCCCCTTAATTATAGACCGGTATCATTGACAAGTGTAATAGTCAAAATATTGGAAAAAATAATTAAAACTAAATGGGTAGAACACCTGGAGAGAAATGATATAATATCAGACAGACAGTATGGTTTTCGATCTGGAAGATCCTGTGTATCGAATTTACTCAGTTTCTATGATCGAGCAACAGAGATATTACAGGAAAGAGATGGTTGGGTTGACTGCATCTATCTGGACTAAAAAAGGCTTTCGACAGAGTTCCACATAAGAGGTTGTTCTGGAAACTGGAAAATATTGGAGGGGTGACAGGTAAGCTTCTAACATGGATGAAAAATTTTCTGACTGATAGAAAAATGAGGGCAGTGATCAGAGGCAATGTATCGGACTGGAGAAATGTCACAAGCGGAGTACCGCAGGGTTCAGTTCTTGCACCAGTGATGTTTATTGTCTACATAAATGATCTACCAGTTGGTATACAGAATTATATGAACATGTTTGCTGATGATGCTAAGATAATAGGAAGGATAAGAAACTTAGATGATTGTCATGGCCTTCAAGATGACCTGGACAAAATAAGTACATGGAGCGCCACTTGGCAAATGGAATTCGATGTTAATAAATGCCATGTTATGGAATGTGGAATAGGAGAACATAGACCCCACACAACCTATATATTATGTGAGAAATCTTTAAAGAATTCTGATAAAGAAAGAGATCTAGGGGTGGTTCTAGATAGAAAACTATCACCTGAGGACCACATAAAGAATATTGTGCGAGGAGCCTATGCCACGCTTTCCAACTTCAGAATTGCGTTTAAATACATGGATGGCGATATACTAAAGAAATTGTTCACGACTTTTGTTAGGCCAAAGCTAGAATATGCAGCGGTTGTGTGGTGCCCATATCTTAAGAAGCACATCAACAAACTGGAAAAGGTGCAAAGACATGCTACTAAGTGGCTCCCAGAACTGAAGGGCAAGAGTTACGAGGAGAGGTTAGAGGCATTAAATATGCCAAAACTAGAAGACAAGAAAAAGAGGTGATATGATCACTACATACAAAATAGTAACAGGAATTGATAAAATCGATAGGGAAGATTTCCTGAGATCTGGAACTTTAAGAACAAGAGGTCATAGATATAAACTAGCTAAACACAGATGCCGAAGAAATATAAGAAAATTCACTTTCGCAAACAGAGTGGTAGACGGTTGGAACAAGTTAGGGGAGAAGGTGGTGGAGGCCAAGACCGTCAGTAGTTTCAAAGCGTTATATGACAGAGTGCTGGGAAGACGGGACACCACGAGCGTAGCTCTCATCCTGTAACTACATTTAGGTAATTACACTTAGGTAATTACACAAAGAAGGTACATTGGGTTTATAGTAATGAGATCTTACATAAGTATGGTGGGGAGTACATCACATAGTCCCAACTGCTGTGAAAGGATGCCCACAGGAAAATATGGTACATCACCTAAAAACACACACAGGCCATAAAGTAAACCAAGTAGGGAAAGTTCAGGCTGATCAGGAAGTGGTCAAGGTCTCGATGGGAAACCCAAAACTTCCTGCACCAGCCAGCGATGGAGTCATAGTTGCAAGAGGGCCGACCACAGAGGAGAGAGAGGAATGCCATCCAGGCACATACCTATACAGTACTGTATATATATATATATACAGGATTACACAAATAAATTTAGGATTATATTATTACTCATTAGTATATATCATATTAGAATAAGTGAACTATAATTAATTAGTATTTAAACATTGATTTAGATATTTACCTAAACATATTTACCTAAATTTAACTAAGCACCCCTAATGAAGACTCTGTGTGAGATTTATACTAGAGTATGAGAGTCGGTGAAGTGCTTGAAGTGAAGGTGAGTGTTAGTTGGCAGGAAATATTAATGATATTATGTAAGCATTGTGAACACTTCAATGTTTGTAAATTTAGGTCAGAATGCACATACCGGAATATTAATTAGCAGTGTATAACACACATCACAATTCCTTCTTCAGCAAGCATCCCCACCTGGTGTATCTCGGAGCCCAACCAAAATCCAAGGCGGCTACTACACCACAGGCTCTATGCTGCCACCACCACCACCACCGCCCATGGCAAGACCTGTAGCAATCATCAGATCCACAGGTAAGCCATTCTTCCTCTTTGGATATTTTCCAACAGTACTATGTCACACAATATATCATTTGTTTTCATTTGATATCATGCAGTGGGGAGTGGATGATATGCATATTACTTGGCCAGTCTAAAGAACATGGAGTCTGGCCAATAACTGATTGAGTGACAGCAGCAGCCTAATCCTTAATTAAAATAGCTTCAGTTAGCTTTACATGTATTTTATCCAACAATTGTATACAGTATAAGAATAATATTTAACCCTTTAACTGCGCAATGCGCCTGCAGGCCTAGGCTTCGGGTGTGCAACGCGCCTCCGGGTGTTTTTATTTATCACGTTCCATTCAAAACTCCTGCGGCTACATGGGGTTCACATCAGCTTCCTCAGGGCTCTTGTAAACAGACGCCATCTTTAAAAAAAATCATGGTTCACATTGCTGAGTGTCAGAGCCTCAGTAGTGAGTGAGCAACCAAGGCTGGCGCTCGCAGCATGAGTGCACAGCACTCCTGTTCAGCGTGTGACCACAGCATTGCCTAATATTGTCAAAATATATATATATAATCTGTTTTATTTAGCCATGATAGTATTATAGAAGAGCCTGAGTGTGATAATGACTGGGTATAATGTTCAAATATCAGTGATTCAATGCTGTTCACTATGTTCACAGCGCTAGCCACAGCACAGCAGCATTATTTCGTCCATCTAGGAATCTTCAAACTACTTTTTAGGTTCCTTTTCAAAATAAACTTGTGGTCAGTTATTCATTTACAGGAATTAGTGACCAGGAGTGTGGTTATAATTAGCGTTGTGTGTAGTATTGTGGAAGGAGGAATTTTGGTGAGGGAGGGAGGAAGGGAGAGAATTGAGGTAGCCTCACTGTGTGGCAGCCACTCTTGTTTTGCTCACCATACTAGCTTTGTGGTTTGCTATGGGGAACACATATGTACATCGGTATATACAGTGTGTGTGTGTGTGTATAGTGTAATAACAGCATCAGGAGCATGTTGAGAGGAGCTATTTTGGTGAGGGAGCTGATGTCGTAATCGTAGCGTCGTCTGCTGTCTGCTGTGCGATCTCTCGTGCAGTGTATGGTGGCCACTGTACTGTTTGGACACAATACCGGCTTACTTGCATAGTTCTGGTAAATAAAACATGTAGATAGGTATATATAACGTGTGTAGTGTAATAAAAACAATAACAGTATGGTGGGAGGAGCAATATTGGCGAGTAAGATGTTGGAGAGAGGGAGACTGGCTGGGTGTGGCTGCTCACACTCTCGGTGTTCTGAGTGTGTTGATGGTGAATGTATATAGTGTGTGACAGTGTATACATATGTCGTGACAGTGTGTACATATGTTGTAAATATACATAAATGAATATGAAACATTGGTGTGAATAACTGTATGATGGGAGGAACAATGTTGGTGAATACATTGTTGGAGGAGTGAGGGAGGGCTGGCTGGGTGTGGCAGCTCACACTCGCGGTGTTCTGAGTGTGTTGATGGTGAATGTATATAGTGTGTGACAGTGTATAGTCTGTAAATAGATTGTATATATACATATATTAGCTTGATACATGGTAAATATGTGCAACATATGTGTACATAAGTGTCATGCACTTAACACAGTGTCCTCGGACAGTACGGATGTTTTACTGCCATAATATAGTTTGTGTTCATTATACATAGGATTAGCATGTAAAAACAAATAAAATGTATTTGGAACTGTGCGCAAAAAATGAACAAAAATATATTCGCGGCAACTCGCTCGCCCCGCCCCGTGCGCCCTACTGGCCCCGGGAGAATACGTCATGGGCGAACGGGGAATGATGACGTCGCGCGCCAACTTACGGATCCCATAGCTGCCAAAGTACGTACAAGTTCGATTTTTTTTTACATACCCATACTGAGGGAAGGGTTTTTATCACTTTAAAAAAACAAACCAATTTTTTCAAGAGAATTTATTTCCTGCGCACTGGGGGGTGTCATATTTAGAGGCGGCGCAGTTAAAGGGCTAACTAGGCAAGAGTGCATACATAAAGATGATACATGAACAGTGAAGGATTCATAATGCAAGTACAGTACAGTGCCTAACGCTACTAATATGCAGAGCATTTGCGGCATAACAAAAATTAGGAAAATAATATACAATAAACTATATGAATTACTATAATATGAATATGAATATGAATGATAGAAATATGAATATAAATATGAAAACAATATGAATTCCTGCTTCTTCATACCCTTAATCACTAGACCTACTAGAATCACTGATAGTACTGCCTCTGCTCTTGACTACATCTGGACTTGCATAACCTCTCCACTTACTTCAGGGATAATCATTGATAGGACCACAGACCATTACCCCACATTTCTCCTAACCAACATTAACAAACCACCTCTAGAGACAAGGGAGATAAGCTTTAGGCTGTACAATGAAGCTACTATAGGCAATTTTATAGCTGCTGCTGCTAATATCAACTGGGAGTCCAAATTAGGTAACATAGGGGACATCAACCTAGCAGTGCAATCATTTCTTCAAAAACTCTCAGCCTTTATAACACCCACTGTCCTATGCTAATGAAACAAGTCACAACTAAAAGGCTAAAATCCTTGGCCTACACTGGGGATACTTAAGTCTATTAATAAAAAACATGACCTTGAGAAGAAGTATAGGTTAGGAATCGTCTCCAAAGAATTTTCAAAGAATTACTCATCATTGCTATCTAAAATAATTAGAAGAGCCAAAATTAAATACTATGAAGATAAATTTACCCAAACAAAGGGCAACATTAAGAAAACATGGAGCACACTTTCACAAATATTGGGATCAAAGAAGATTTTAAATAACAGACCAATACTGCTGTCCAATAACGATGGTCTGCTTTCAGCCTCTGATTCTGCTATTGAGTTCAATAGGTTCTTCTCATCCATTGGGTCATCCATTGCAAATGATATTCCATCTTCCAGTACTATAAGTTCAGGACTATCTTACAAGTAACTATCCACAGTCTCTGTACCTAATGCCTGCTAATTCCACTGATGTTAATGAGATAATCCTTTCCCTTAAAACAAAGTCTAGTGCCCTTGAGGAGATACCAACTCTAATTGACAAAAAAGCCTCCAGATCTTTAGCTCCTGCCATTGCATTGCTCTACAACAAGTCACTTGAACTCCAAACCTTTCCAGATATTCTAAAGAAAAAAAAACGAGAGTAACCCCTGTCCACACATGTGGTGATTTCACTGATGTCAACAACTTCAGACCTAAATCAATTCTACCAAACTTGTCAAACATATTTGAAAAACTAATCTACAAGCAGCTTTACTCTTATCTAGCCAAACACAATATACTTAGCTCTTGTCAATATGGCTTCAGACCCAAAAAAAATCACTAACGATGCATTTATTAGTATGATTAACTTGATACATGCAGCTCTTGATAAAAATGAGTTCCCTGTTGGGTTATTTGTGGACCTGCGTAAGGTTGTAACAGAACCCATGAGCACCACATTAGAAACAAATACCTATTTGGTATTCCAAGAGTACAACTTACTCAAACTAGAAATGCTCTACAAATCAAGGGACCCAGATTGTGGAATGACCTTCCCAATCATGTTAAAGACTGTACCTCTCCCAACCAGTTTAAGATAAAACTAAGTACTGTACTGTACTACCTAATTAACTCCATGTAACCTACCTTACCCCTAAATGTCAACCCATGTCTATTATTTTAAACAATGCTGTTTGTTGACCAAATTGTATATTTGCTATTTTTCTGCCAAGGTCTTTCCCCCCCTTTTTTATTTTCTCAACACAATTTATACTTTAATCTCAATTTTTGCATTTTTCAATCAATCAATCTGCATTTTTTGGGGGGTCCCCGGGTCACTCGACAATTGCTCGAACATTTGTGCGGGAGTCTGAACTTCTCCAAGCAAGCCAGGACCCGAAGCAACAGCTGGACCGGGAGAAAAATGGGGGGAGGTCCCCCCCCCCTGGCACAGAGGTTTTTTCTTCTTCATTCCTTCATCCTTCAGTTCTGGTAGTTGGTTTGTTCAGTTGCAGCTGTATCCTCCTCTTCTGGCGAAGAATGAGATGGCGACTTTCCCCCTGAGGAGCCCTTGGGTCATTGATGCTTGGTTGATCAGGCTTGGGGTGCATCATGTGTTGTGTCCAGTTGCGGCTCTTTGCCGTTACCTACTCTCCTCGGCTTCTGTGGCCAGGGATGTGCTTTGGATTGATACGGTTTCCCTCATTCCCTGTTCCAGGGCTCGGGTCTCCCAGGTTGTCCGCAGGGTCATTAAGTCTAGCCAGCCTGCGGTCTATCCTCATGCTCATGATGTTCGTAAATTTACTGCTTAGACTGCCATTTTCGGCAGTATGTCCTGGGCTGACATTCGGGTGCGGGGATTTTTGGAGATCAAACTGGGTCGTGGCCGCACGTTATCTCGTCAGCGTTCCTGGTCCTAGTCGTCCATGTGTGAATTTGGATTGCAGATTGCAGCCAGTTGTCTCGACATCGACTTGAAGAGCAAGTGACAACCGCCTCCTGGGTAAGTCCCTCTATTGTTATCTTTGGTTAGGTATCTCCAGGGAGTCAAAGGATTCCTCTCAGAAAACCAGCATTTTCTGAGAGGTGCACCCCCCATCCCCCCCCCCCCCAGTTGCAATTTTTCTTACCTTGTGGGGTCTGTTTTGTTATGCCTACCTTTCTGGATGCCAACCCCAGTCGATGACAGACATGGACTGCTCCCAAATACATAGGGGTTTCCATAAGCCATTGCTCCCTGTGCCTCTCTGAGGGGGGCCAGGTTCTGGCTCGTGGTCCCCAGTAGGCTGAACTCCAATTGACTGATGCCCTTGAATAATAAACACGTATCAACCTGATGGCTCGAGGGAGCCTCCGGGGCTCACCCAGAAAATGGCGTTTCATTACATTCAACGCTGGTTTTTTTTTTTACCAATCTGAGAAACATATTACCGTCTTCAGCTGATTTGGCACACAGTGGCAGTGTGTCACCCGGCCCAGTGTCACCTCCACATTCATCAAGCGGGAGTGGTAATGGTGGGCCAATCCTGCCTGATGTGTCCCCTCCTGACCGCAGAGATGATGGCCTTAGTCCACCACCCCCAGCGACATCTGCGCCGCCAGTCTCGCAGGTAACTAGCAGACGTGTTGTGGATTGCTTAATAGTTTTTCATTTTATCGTTTCATCTGTTTCATGTTCAGTGTGGCTTCTTTACTGGATTTAATTTTACTACCGAGATTAATTTCTGAAGCAAACTTTTTAAGAATTCTTTGTAATTTTTGAAGCATAAACAAAATTTTGACAATAGAATTCAAGTTCTCTTTTGGAGTTGAATTGGCTTATACTGGCAAAGTTTCCATTTAGAATGACCTGTTAGCTGATTGCACAAAAGCATAATACACCACATATTATGGATCTCTGTTTTTTTATTTTTTTTTATTATTTATTGCTATGTTGCATCATGATTTAAAATTAATGTTACAGTACCAGAAAAGATGAGCATGCATGGTCAGATACATAAGCATCCTTGAATTACTGCCTCATAATACTGTGTACTGCATCTCAGTAGAATGAAGACGCTGCATCTCACTAGTAGGGATGCTGCATCTTGCTAGAGTATGGATACTGAATTTCACTACAGATGTTGCATTTTGGTATAGAAGATATGCTCAATCTCAGTAGTGATGCAGAATGCAGTATTTTGCACTGCAGCTTGGAATTACATTTTTTCCGCCATAAAAAATTATTGTTTATTATTAAGTGAACACCAGTAAGTGCTTAGATAAGCATTAGTCAAAATTTGGTTTGTTGATACTGTACCTTCATTTTTTTCCCATCTGGTAGTACCATAATGATATGTGCACTGTTCGTATTTATTTACTCTATATGGTAGTCACCTTAAAATTAAAATTGCAAAAAATTGGTTCCAGTTAGTACAAAAATTATTTGTTAAAACTTCTTGTCGAGATCGTTGATAGAAACCGACTTATAGGCCACTAAACACTGTAGCCATTAGGTAAATTATTTATAGAAAGCACATTTTAAATGTTGCAAATCAATCACAGTATATAACTTAGTGCTACTAATCACCTTTGTGAGCGATTTGGGAATATTAGGGTTAACACGCATTATTTTGGCTACACTTTTATTATGGTTTAAAGTCAAGCAAGCGGTCCAACTTATGCAAGGTAATGTGACAATAACCTTTCCTGAAAGCGCTTGGCATCTTGACTGGGTCATTGCCATGTTCTTGTAACTGTAAGAACTAGGTTCTTAATGCCTTATGAAATAATAGTGTTGATGGTATCCTGCTGTGAAGTTATATTTTGGTCATATTTTTCTGCATTTGTTTGACAATTTGCATTGACCCTAGATAGATATTGCTGTGTGCCTTCAGCATGAAGTCTCTTTGGACCGTCCATTAGTTATTCGTGGTTTAAGTACGATAATTATTTAGCGATAGAATAAGCGAATAAATTAAATTTTAATTTTGATAAGATGTACAGTACTGCACAAGTCGTTCATCTACTAATTTCATTGGTTGATGTACTGACATGAGTGCATCACCAGCCTCCCTTAACAAGCTCAAAATCATTGACCCTGTATTATTGTCCAAGCAAGGCCTGCAATGTAACAATCCTAAGTGTTTTTGAATAACTCATGGGCGGTCCTCATAGATGTTTGTGTGTGGCGCTAGCTTTGGAGGTGTGCGTATGTATCAACAGGACGGTCCACTTCGGTTAGCCATCACCAGCCGCCATGATCCTCCCTCCCATCCCCCTCACCACCAACACCATCACCAGCACGGCCAGGTGAGTCATAGTCGGATGTTCTTAAGTGTAGGCACAGTAACCAGCAGAGCTCTGTGTTAGCATAGGCACAGTAGTCACCAGAGCTCCATGTGATTATAGGAATGGTAACCAGCAGATCTGTTCTAGTGATCACAGTAGCACCAGAGCTCCATGTGATTATAGGAATGGTAACCAGCAGATCTGTTCTAGTGATCACAGTAGCCACCAGAGCTCCATGTGATTGTAGGAATGGTAACCAGCAGATCTGTTCTAGTGATCACAGTAGCCACCAGAGCTCCATGTGATTGTAGGAATGGTAACCAGCAGATCTGTTCTAGTGATCACAGTAGCCACCAGAGCTCCATGTGATTGTAGGAATGGTAACCAGCAGATCTGTTCTAGTGATCACAGTAGCCACCAGAGCTCTCTGTTAGTGTAGGCATAGTAACCAGCAGAGCTATGTTAATATAGTCAAGGTAACCAGCAGAGCTCTGTGTTAGTAGAGTCCCAGTAACCTGAAGGATCTGTGTTAGTGATCACAGTAACCACCAGAGCTATGTTAATACTGTGTAATGTAGGTAACCACCAGAGCTGTGTTAGAGTAGGCATGGTAACCAACAAAGCTCTGTGTTAATTTTAACCAGAAAAAAATAGAATTAACAGGGTTTCAAGAAATTAGACTTGACCATTGCTCACAAGGAAACTTCCTGAGCCTAACACGATGTTTGGTGACGAGTACAACAAGTGCATGGTTTGATTACTGCTGCGGCCTGATGAGTAGTGCTATAGACAGATTGAGAGAAAACATCATATTAATGTAGTTGTTAATGCTGGTGTAGTGCATTCTGGTAAGGTAAACACAGTCAAAATAAATATTTAGTCTACAGAGAAAGTTGATTAGAACAGGCTTAGAACAGGTAAGCATCTTGTGGAATTATATTATTTTTACAATGAAGAGCAACTATGAAGTATTTCATCTTATTTAAATGAAGGCTATCAGTAAAGAATTATGCAACTCTATACATCAAAATACCAAGTATTGAATCATTTTAGTATTGTACAATGAATATACTGCTGTTAGTGACAAATTCATTTTCTAGACAATACAAAGTTAAACAACCAGTGTTGAATGTAATGAAATTCCATTTCTGGGTGAGCCCCGGAGGCTTCCTGAAGCTATTCGAGCTGATATAGTGCTATATTAGTTTGGGGTCAACAGTCACAGAAGTTCTTTTGCCTACCGGGGACCACAAGCCAGAACCTGGCCCACTCAGAGAGGCGCAGGTAGCCATAGCCCATGAACACTTTACATTTAAAGTATGTCATTATTGTCATTGACCAGGAAAGGCACCCAGAAAGATAGGTGAAACAAAACAGACCACAATCTGGTGAAAATTGTGACCTACATCCAAAAAGAGCATAAGAACTCTCCCCAGAAAGAAAAACAAGTAACACTTCATCCAACTAGCACTCCCACTCATTGGTGCTACCCCCCCCCCAAGGGGAAGGGGAGGCTGGCAGCCCACCACCCCAGTTCCTGAATAATGAAGACCGCCGACCGGAGGGAAGGCCTCCGGGGCTTGCTCAGAAAATGGCGTTTCATTACATTCAACGTTCATTTTCTGTGGGAAGCCCCGTTGGCTCCCTGAAGCTGACTAACCACAGATAGGTAAAAAACTGGTACTTAACCAGGAGGCAGCAGCACCTCAAGGAGAAGTAGAGATTGACGACCATGACAGGCTCCCCAATGCAATACAAGGCCGTAGAGGGCTTGGAACATTCATGATACCTGGTGGCTAGGACCCTGTTCGACCTCCAAAACCCGTGCCCGAATGTCAACCCAAGACATATTACCAAAGACAGCTGCAAAAGCAGCATACTTCTGAACATTATTGGCATGAAAGGTAGACCGCAGGCTGGCTAGACTTAATTACACCAAAGACAACCCAAGACACACGACCCCTGGAACAAGGAACCAGGGAAACAGGATCTACCCAGAGCATATCCACTGTCACCGAACCAGTGGCCTGCAGGTAGCGATGTAAAGCCACCACCAGACACAGCACTTGATGCACCGGCATAACCAACAAAGCATCCACAACCAATGGCCCTCTCTGGAAGCCTGCCATCTTGTTCTTCGCCAGAAAAGAAGGCTGCAAATAAACAAAACGACCATCAGAACCAAACGAACAGAACCTCTGGCGTCGGAGAAGAGCATGAAAGTCCCCAACCTGACTCCCAGAGATCAAAGATAAAAAAAACAAGGCCTTTCCAAAGTAATCATGAACTGAAGGGGCCACAACAAAGCGAGAAGAAAAAAGTTAAGAACCCGGTCCAAAGACTAAGAAAGCTCAGGCGGTGCATGAGCAGGCCAGAGGTGAAAAAACACCTGAGAAAGCTCACGGAACAGAATGGAAGTGACATCCATCCCCCAACACAAGCTGCAGTGGCTCCAACAATGCCGCACCTTATAAATGACAATAGTAGGCATGAGATGCTGATTGAGAAAAAGCCAAGAAAGAATGACAAACACACCTGGTCCAAAATTCTTGAAAACCAACAAAGAGAAAAAAAATTATGGAGGACACCATCAAAGCAGCAACCTAATCACCATCCAAATGGCGACACACACGTGTCAAAAATGTTAGACGCATAGGCAGAGCAGGAAGGCGAACCAGCGAGGTACTTCACCGGCCCGACCTGCTGAAAGAGGCGGAACTGCGGAAAAACGCCCGGGTTTGGACACCGAGCATGCAACACCTGAAACCAAGGTTAGGCTGGCCACCATGGAACCAGGAGAATCACTCTCCCAGAAAAAGATTCCAGCCATACCAGACCCCCAGAGCAACAGCTGGACCGGGTGAAAGAGGTACAGGAACTACGACCTCGACCAGTCGTGTCGAAAAGTGTCTACTGCGAGAACCTCACAGTCGGGGAACAGCACCACGTACAATAGGAGATGCTAAGACCATGCCAACGTGAAGAGGTCCACCTTCAGGTGCCCATACATCTGGCAAAGCCAAATGAAGGAGACAGCATCGACCGTCCACTCCGTGGAATGAGGAATGAAACGAGCCAGGCCATCTGCCAGGACGTTGAACACACCCTAAATGGCACAGAGAGCTGAACCCTAGAATCGACACAAGAGCTACCCGAAGCGTCCAACCCCCAAAGAGCCATGGACTGAAGAGACACAAGACAATAATGGGACACGGGTGGAAGCTGAGTGCCCAAAAAAGCCACAGAGACATTAGAGAGAATTTGTCCAGTCACAGAGTAGTAACGAAATGAAACATAGAAGGCAGTGATTTGGTGGAGGCTGACACCATACACAAGGTCAAACTTAGAGATGAAAGAGCTCGAGAAGCTCAGGAATGTGTACACCACATGTGTTGCACTGGTAATGTTCATTGTCTGCATAAATGATCTACCAGATGGAAAACAGAATTATATGAACATGTTTGCTGATGATGCTAAGATAATAGGGAAGACAAGAAACTTAGATGATTGTCATGCCTTTCAAGAAGACCTGGACAAAAGTGTATTGAGCACTTGGCAAATGAAATTTAATGTAATAAATGCCATGCTATGGAATGTGGAATAGGAGAACATAGACCCCCACACAAGCTATAAATTATCTGAGAATTCTTCAAAGAATTCTGATAAAGAAAGAGATCTAGGGGTGGTTCTAGATAGAAAACTATCACCTGAGGACCACATAAAAGAACATTGTGCGAGGGCCTATGCCACACTTCTAACTTCAGAATTGCTTTTAATACATGGATGGTGAAATACTAAAGAAATTGTTCATGACTTTAGTTGGACCAAAGCTGGAATATGCAGCAGTTGTATGGTGCCCAGCTGGAAAAGGTGGCAGAGACGTGCAACTAAATTCCTCCCACAACTGAAAGACAAGAGCTATGAGAAGAGGTAAGAGGCATTAAATATGCCAAAATTAGAAGATACATAGAAGAAAAGAGGCGATATGATCACTACATACAAAATATTAACGGTATCACTAATTTCGATAGGGAAGAATTCCAGAGACCTGGAACTTCAAGAACAAGAGGTCATAGATTTAAACTAACTAAACAAAGCTGCCGAATAAATATAAGAAAATTCACTTTCGCAAACAGAGTGGTAGACGGTTGGAACAAGTTAGGTGAGAAGGTGGTGGAGGCCAAAAACTATCAGTAACTTCAAAGTGTTATAAGACAGAGTACTTGGAAGACAGGTAACTATGAGCGTAGCTTGCATCCTGTAACTACACTAGGTAATTAATAGTAGAATGATGAGCGAGAGGCAGGCCCAAAGAGCCAAAGTGCAAACCCCTGCAAGCACAACTAGATGAGTACAATAAGGCGAGTACAAACTTACCAAAACTACTGATGACGCATAAGCAGTGATGAGGGAAACTCACACCAATTTACATACCTCCCCCACCTATTTCATAGCAAACATAACCTACATCTGAGACATGTCATACATAAGGGAACGACCGAGTTACTGATAAGATCAATAGTTAATGAAATGAAAAATGCCCCAAAAATTGGGAAAGGAATGATAAACTTTCACCTGCTCGGCAGCCATTTGTAAGGAATGGATGAAAACAAACAGCAGCAAAGGGATGGTGCGCCACAACCAAGTGGCGACAAAAGGCCTGGCGGCCAGTTGCGGTAACTCAAAACAACACAATCTACATAGGAATACTCTTGCCAAAAATATAAACAACGAATCTGAGAGGAGGTAAGAGCAGGGGGTACCAAAACCACATTAAAGTAACGTGCAATAAAGTATGATGACACACACATGAAAATAGTTTTTTTTCAGTACAAAGCATCCACATAAAAGATGGATGCGTAGGTGTATAAACCATGCCAGCAAATACAGTATGTAATGCGAATTCATAAAGGGAAGGAGGGGACAACCCTGCCCCCCCTACAAGCAACAACCCATGCCCTAAGGGCACTAGGGCCCAAGCAGGGTCAAAAGGAGCCCAGGAGTTCCATGTGGACTTCCCCCAGAGCCCCAGGAACCCTCCAACAAAGTCCCCAGGGCAGAGCCCTCATCTACGCCCACCACACCTGAAGAAAAGACAGAGTCCAGGGGAAAGGCTTCCAAGAAGGGAGTCTGCTGGATCGACCCAGAAGGCCCAGCGGGAAAACAGGCTGAACCACCTCCACGCCTGAATCAGAAGGGGGGTAGCCCCGGAAGCCACTCGAGCTAAACCCCACCTCGACTCCAAAACCCTCAGACGTATGGGAGCTGGAAGCAGAAGGGAAAAGGAGCAGGGCGAACCACGGGCACCTAAAAAGGAAGCAGGGGCGTGGAAGGAACCAAGGTCGAAGCGACCAACACCACCAAATCCTAGTTCCTAAATCCCAAGTAGGGCAGCTCCGGGGCTTCCAACCTAGCTCATTGCATAAAGAAAAATTGAGCATGCAATGCAGCGGCTGCCTGATCCCTGAGATCAACAGACAAGGAATAAGTAAATTGAAGTACAAGCAGGGAACAAGGCCTGCAAGACTTGTCCCTGACCCAACAGGCAGCATGACCGAGGCAGTACGGATGACTGACTCCCTGAGGCAGGAGAAACGATCAACCTTCAACTTCACACAAGGCAAGAGTGGGCTTGGAAGAAGTATCCATTGTATGACTGAGCCCTCAGAGGTTTTCCAGGGCCCATAGGCTTAATTAGCCCTATGGAAAACCCAGGCACTGGGGCCGGCTAAGCCACTAGAACCCTGTCAGATAGCAGGCAAATTGACCACCAGTAGCAGTAGTGAAACCTTGGGGGCAACAGAGGAGGACCATCAACACAGCTTAGGCTTGCCTAATAAGAAGCTAAGCAGACCTCTGTCTAAACAAGGTGAGAATGCCAGAGAATGAAAAGAAAATGAAAACAAAAACCCCTGAAGACACACAAACAATAAACTGGCAGTCAGAGAGAAACATTGGCCACCAGATTGAAGTAAAGCTGGCTGTGCCAGCCACAGTGCACCCCCCCCCCCTCATCCCAGCCAATAACACTCCCCTACCCGGGGGAAGACGGAAAGCCCTAGACCCCCGACGTACCCCAAGGGTGAAGACAACCTCAAGTGAAAAAGTCCTCAACGGGAAGCAAGTCCTGGACACCCAGAGAAGATAACTCTGACACGCAAGGATAGTACTTAGGAAGCACCTAGGGAAGGTAATCCTAGGTGCATGCAGCTCCTACACTCTAAGACACCTGACCACCACCACCCCACATACAGCTGGAACAGCCTCACAGGGCAAAAGTAAATAACAGGAATTTGAGGCTAGAGATGACATCTGACCACCAGCACATCCGTTCAAGAACTGGGGTGGTGGACTTCCGGCTCAAACTATCCGACTTGCCTTCCCCCTTTGGAGAAGAGGGGGGGGGGGATAGTGCTAATGAATAAAAGTACTAGTTGGATTAAGTATTGTTTGTTTTGTTCTGGGGAAGTTTTAATGCTCTTTTCAATGTAGGTTGAAATTTTCACCAGATTGTGGTTTGCTTTGTTTCCCTATCTTTCTGGGGGCCTATCCCGGTCGATGGCAATTATGACATACTTTAAATGTATAGTGCTAATATGCCATTGCTCCCTGCTTGATACCTGCTTGATGGGGTTCTGAGTTTCTTCTACTCCCCAAGCCCAGCTCGAGGCCAGGCTTGACTTGTGAGAGTTTGGTCCACTGTGCTGTTGCTTGGAGCGGCCCGCAGGCCCACATACCCACCACAGCCTGGTTGGTCCGGCACTCCTTGAAGAAACAATCTAGTTTTCTCTTGAAGATCTCCACGGTTGTTCCGGCATATTTCTGATGCTCGCTGGTAGGACGTTGAACAACCGCGGACCTCTGATGTTTATACAGTGTTCTCTGATTGTGCCCATGGCACCTCTGCTCTTCACTGGTTCTCATTCTGCATATTTTGTCCATATCCCTGTGCCTCTGAGGAGACCAGGTTCTGGCACGTGGTCCCCAGTAGAGAAAAAAGGACTCCCTGTGACTGATGACCCCAAAACTAATTAGAACTATAGAACTATATCAGTTCGGATGGCTTTAAGGGAGCCGACGGAGCTCCCCACAAAAAATGTTATGCCATCACTACTGCCTGACAAAATATATTGTTATATAGTATCTAAGCATTATTCTACTCTTGTGCAAGTATTGTAGAGAGCTTGTGTAAAGTTGGCTGGATCCCAGACCCTTGAACCTATTAATGACTGCAGTTGTCTTCCTCTTCAATAATTGCTCTTTTATAAATGTCTTAAGATGTGCATTGATAAACAGTAAGGTGAAAATGATGCCTATTTGTTGTATTCCTGTTTACTAATTGTTTACTACTGCACTAAATGCTTGCTGTTCTGTAAATTGAGGTAGGAAGTGGAGAAGAATGTGTGTGTGGAGGCAGGGAGAGGGAACATGTGCGTTCTTTGCACCTTTTAATGATTGTGTGCATGCATAGATAGAAATAGCGGAACCGTCTTACTAAGTCTTAACAGTATTATTCTGTAGTGATTGTAAGCATTATAATAAAAAATGTAACGAGTTATTACAATGAGCTTTTCATATACTGTATTTTCATTTGGTTTCTAAGTACTTAGTAGGTTTGAACATCATTCTCTTCTGGTCTTCAAGTATATATATCACTGCATATTAGATTCCATAACTACTGAAAGTGCTCAACATTAAAGTTAACAAAGTCATAAAATGCAAAAATGCTGCAGTTCACAAAAAATCTGTAGAACATGATCTGACTGAATGAAGGACAAGCCATTACCCAAAGTTTGAGATGACCGATGCTCTCAAGAGTAACTAAAGCCCTTCTTCCTAGATGCATATATTTACCATACTGCATTACCACCCACAATACCACCATTATCAACAAGATCCTCCATAGATATCAACATTAGCAACAAGATTATACTACCATTATCAACAAGATCCTCCATAGATATCACATTATCAACAAGATTATCTACATTATTAACAAGATCCTCCATAGAGTAACTAAAGCCCTTCTTCCTAGATGCATATATTTACCATACTGCATTACCACCCACAATACCACCATTATCAACAAGATCCTCCATAAATATCACCATCAGGAATAATGACCTAAATCAGAGCCAGTGAGTAGTTACTCACCAGGGGTAAATATTCCAGTGGGATATATACCCCATCAGCAAATTTGCAGATAACAATAAAAATCTATGATAATGTAGGAAGCAAAAATTATATTGAGCCCTTAGAAAGGGAGCTGACATGATCGTATCACCTCTTTTTTCTTCTGTCTTCTAGTTTGGGCATATTTAAGTGCTTCTAACCTCTCCTCGTAGCTCTTTACCCTTCAGTTCTGGGAGCCACTTATGTCTGTGGTAATGTTGTTCAACTAGTTGTGATGGGCATTGTTATGCCCTACATGCAAGGTCTTTCATTGTCCATATTGAAAAGCCATTTGCCAGCTGTCTGACTATTTGTGAAGTTCATGTAGCTCCCTTTCGTAAGGGCTCAATATAATTTTTTGCTTCCTACATTATCATAGATTTTATGTGTATCTGCAAATTTGCCTGATGTGGTATATATGCCCACTGGAATATTTACCCCGTGGTGAGTAACTAGTCACTGCTCTTGATGTTAGGTTCATTACTTCCTGATGGTGATATCTATGGAGGATCTTGTTGATAATGGTAGTATTGTGGGTGGTAATGCAGTATGGTAAATATATGCATCTAGGAAGAAGGGCTTTAGTTACTCTATGGAGGATCTTGTTATAATGGTAGTACTAATCTTGTTGATATGTTGATATATCTATGGAGGATCTTGTTGATAATGGTAGTATAATCTTGTTGATAATGTTTGAGTATTCTATGGAGGATCTTTGTTGATAATGTGGTGGTATTGTGGGTGGTAATGCAGTATGGTAAATATATGCATCTAGGAAGAAGGGCTTTAGTTACTCTTGAGAGCATCGGTCATCTCAAACTTTGGGTAATGGCTTGTCTTCATTCAGTCAGATCATGTTCTACAGATTTTTGTGAACTGCAGCATTTTTGCATTTTATGACTTTGTTAACTTTAATGTTGAGCACTTTCAGTAGTTATGAATCTAATATGTCAGTGATAATATACTTGAAGACCAGAATGAGAAATGATGTTCAAACCTACTAAGTTACTTAGAAAACCAAATGAAAATACAGTATATGAAAAGCTCATTGTAATAACTCGTTACATTTTTTATTATAACTGCTTACACATCACTACAGAATAATACTGTTAAGACTTAGTAAGACGGTTCCGCTTATTTCTATCTATGGCATGCACACAATCATGTAAAAGGTGCAAAGAACGCACATTGTTCCCTCCTGTCCCCCCCTCCTCTGCCCCCCCCCCTCCCACCCACACACATTCTTCTCCACTTCCTAGCCTCACACCAATTTACAGAAGGCAGCAGCATTTAGTGCAGTAACAATTAGTGAAACAGGAATACAACAACTAGGCATCATTTTCACCTACTGTTATCCAATGCACATCTTAAGTACATTTATAAAAGAGCAATTATTGAAGAGGAAGACAACTGCAGTCATTAATAGGTTCAAGGGTCTGGGATCCAGCCAACTTACACAAGCTCTCTAAATACTTGCACAAGAGTAGAATAATGCTTAGGATACTATATAACAATATATTTTGTCAGGCAGTAGTGATGGCATAACATTTTTGGGGGAGCTCCGTCGGCTCCCTTAAAGCCATCCGAACTGATATAGTTCTATAGTTCTATATTAGTTTGGGTCATCATCCAGGAGTCCTTTTTCCTTCTGGGGAACACGAGCCAGAACCTGGTCTCCTCAGAGGCACAGGGATATGGACAAAAATGCAGAATAGAACCAGTGAAGAGCAGAGGGTGCCATGGGCACAATCAGAGAACACTGTATAAACATCAGAGGTCCGCGTTGTTCAACGTCCTACCAGCGAGCATCAGAAATATTGCCGGAACAACCGTGGAGATCTTCAAGAGAAAACTAGATTGTTTTCTTCAAGGAGTGCCGGACCAACCGGGCTGTGGTGGGTATGTGGGCCTGCGGGCCGCTCCAAGCAACAGCCAGTGGACCAAACTCTCACAAGTCAAGCCTGGCCTCGAGCTGGGCTTGGGGAGTAGAAGAACTCCCAGAACCCCATCAAGCAGGTATAAGCAGGGAGCAATGGGCTATGAGCACTATACATTTAAAGTATGTCATAATTGCCATCGACCGGGATAGGCCCCCCAGAAAGATAGGGAAAACAAAGCAAACCACAATCTGGTGAAAATTTCAACCTACATTGAAAAGAGCATTAAAACTTCCCCAGAACAAAAACAAACAATACTTAATCCAACTAGTACTTTTATTCATTAGTCACTATCCCCCCCCCCCTCTTCTCCAAAGGGGGAAGGCAAGTCGGATAGTTGAGCCGGAAGTCCACCACCCCAGTTCTTGAACGGATGTGCTGGTGGTCAGATGTCATCTCTAGCCTCAAATTCCTGTTATTTACTTTTGCCCTGTGAGGCTGTTCCAGCTGTATGTGGGGTGTGGTGGTCAGGTGTCTGTAGAGTGTAGGAGCTGCATGCACCTAGGATTACCTTCCCTAGGTGCTTCCTAAGTACTATCCTTGCGTGTCAGAGTTATCTTCTCTGGGGGTCCAGGACTTGCTTCCTCGTTGAGGACTTTTTCACTTGAGGTTGTCTTCACCCTTGGGGTACGTCGGGGGTCTAGGGCTTTCCGTCTTCCCCCGGGTAGGGGAGTGTTATTGGCTGGGATGAGGGGGGGGGGGGGTGCACTGTGGCTGGCACAGCCAGCTTTACTTCAATCTGGTGGCCAATGTTTCTCTCTGACTGCCAGTTTATTGTTTGTGTGTCTTCAGGGGTTTTTGTTTTCATTTTCTTTTCATTCTCTGGCATTCTCACCTTGTTTAGACAGAGTCTGCTTAGCTTCTTATTAGGCAAGCCTAAGCTGTGTTGATGGTCCTCCTCCTGTTGCCCCCAAGGTTTCACTACTGCTACTGGTGGTCAATTTGCCTGCTATCTGACAGGGTTCTAGTGGCTTAGCCGGCCCCAGTGCCTGGGTTTTCCATAGGGCTAATTAAGCCTATGGGCCCTGGAAAACCTCTGAGGGCTCAGTCATACAATGGATACTTCTTCCAAGCCCACTCTTGCCTTGTGTGAAGTTGAAGGTTGATCGTTTCTCCTGCCTCAGGGAGTCAGTCATCCGTACTGCCTCGGTCATGCTGCCTGTGGGTCAGGGACAAGTCTTGCAGGCCTTGTTCCCTGCTTGTACTTCAATTTACTTATTCCTTGTCTGTTGATCTCGGGTCAGGCAGCAGCTGCATTGCAAGTGCTCAATTTTTCTTTATGCAATGAGCTAGGTTGGAAGCCCCGGAGCTGCCCTACTTGGGATTAGGAACTAGGATTGGTGGTGTTGGTTCGCTTCGACCTTGGTTCCTCTTCCACGCCCTCTGCTTCTTTTAGGGTGCCGTGGTTCGCCCTGCTCCTTTTCCCCTTCTGCTCCCGCCTCCCATACGTCTGAGGGTTTTGGAGTTCGAGGTGGGGTTTAGCTCGGTGGCTTCCGGGGCTACCCCCTTCTGATTCAGGCGTGGAGGTGGTTCAGCCTGTTTTCCCGCTGGGCCTTCTGGGTCGATCCAGCAGACTCCTTCTTGGAGGCCTTTCCCCTGGACTCTGTCTTTTCTTTCAAGTGTGGTGGGCGTAGATGAGGGCTCTGCCCTGGGGACTTTGTTGGGGGTTCCTGGGGCTCTGGGGGAAGTCCACATGGAACTCCTGGGCTCCTTTTGACCCTGCTTGGGCCCTAGTGCCCTTAGGGCATGGGTTGTTGCTTGTAGGGGGGGCAGGGTTGTCCCCTCCTTCCCTTTATGAATTCGGCATTACATACTAGTATTTGCTGGCATGGTTTATACACCTACGCACCCATCTTTTATGTGGATGCTTTGTACTGAAAAAAAAACTATTTTCATTGTGGTGTGCATCATGCATACTTTTATTGGGCACGGTTACTTTAATGTGGTGTTTTGGTAGGCCCCTGCTCTTACCTCCTTCTCAGTATTCGTTTGTTTATTTGTTGGCAAGAGTAGTTTCTATGTAGATTGTGTTGTTTTGAGTTACCGCAACTGGCCGCCAGGCCTTTTGTCGCCACTTGGTTGTGGCGCACCATCCCTTTGCTTGCTGTTTGTTTCATCCATATCCTTACAAATGGCGCCGTAGCAGGTGAAAGTTTACTCATTCGCTTTCCCAATTTTTTGGGGGCATTTTTCATTTCATTAACTATTGATCTTATCAGTAACTCGGGATCGTTGTCCAGGGCTTATGTATGACATGTCTCAGATGTAGGTTATGTTATGCTCATGAAATAGAGTGGGGGGAGGTATGTAAATTGGTGTGAGTTTCCCTCATCACTGCCTTATGTCGTACATCAGTAGTTTTGGTAAGTTGTACTCGCCTTATTGTATCTCATCTAGTTGGTGAAGGGGTGTGCACTTTGGCTCTTGGGGCCATATCAAGGTCACATGGATCCACGAGTAATTAACTAGTAATTACATGGATGAGCTCACGCCACTAAGTTTACACTTGGGGGTTGGGGGGGGTGGTCAAAGTCGTTTCTTTATTGACGGGGGTTTTGAGTTCGTGGGGGGGGTAGTGTGTTTTTTGGGCCTCTCATCTCACTGTAACCTAATGGTAAAAAAAAGAGGTCAAGGCACGCTAGAACTTCTGCCATATCGTCTATACACTGAGTTCTAATTTTTGCCTCCACCCTTCACCTGTAGTTAAGCTAGCACTATTGAAGTGAATTTTCTATTTTATTCGGTCAGCTTGGTTTAGTTAGTTTAAATCTTATGCCTCTTGTTCTTGAAGTTCCAGGTCTTCTGAATTCTTCCGCTATCGAAATTAGTGATTAGCCCTTACTATTTGTGTATGTAGTGATCATATCGCCTCTTGTTTGCTTCTATGTATCTTCTAATTTTGGCATATTTAAATGGCCTCGTAGCCTCTTCTCATAGCTCTTGTCTTTCAGTTGTGGGAGGAATTTAGTGTGGCACGTCTCGCAGACCTTTTGCAGCTGGGCACACATACAACTGCTGGGCATATTCGCAGCTTGGTCTAACGTAATAGTGCATGAACAATTCTTTAGTATTTCTCCATCCAATGTATCTTAAAAGCACATTCCAATGAAGTTAGAAAGTGTGGGCATAGGCCCTCTCGCACAATGTTCTTTATGTGGTCCGCTCAGTGATATTTATCTATCTGAACCACCCCTAGTGCTCTTTCCTTTATCAGAATTCTTTGAAGAATTCTCAGATAATTATAGCTGTTTGGGGGTGCTAATGTTGCTCCTATTCACATTCCATGCATGGCAATTTACTTCACGATTATAAATTTCATTTGCCAGAGTGCTGGCCATACACTTGTTTTCAGTCTTATTGAAAGGCATGAACATCATCTAAGTTTCTTGTCTTCGCCTATTATCTTAGCATCATCAGCAAACATGTTCATATAATTCTGTTTTCCATTGGTTAGATCATTTATGCAGACATGAACATACCAGTGCAACACATGTGGTGTAGACACATTCCTGAGGCTTCTCGAGTCTCTTCATCTCTATTTGACCTTGGTGATGGTGTCAGGCCTCCACCACATCACTGCGCTTCTATGTTTCATTTCGTTACTACTCTGTGACTGGACAAATCTCTCTAATGTCGTCTTGGGTGCTTTTTTGGGGCGGCTACTCCGCTTCCCACGCGCGTGTCCCATTAATTGTCTTTGTCTCTTGTCCATGGCTCTTTGGGGGTTGGACGCTTCGGGTAGCTCTTGTGTCGATTCTAGGGTTCAGCTCTCTGTGCCATTTAGGGTGTTCAACGTCCTGGCAAGATGGCCTGGCTACGTTTCATTCTCTGGCTTTTCCACGAGTGGACGGTCAATGTATGGTTTTTTGCTGTCTCCTTCATTTGGCTTTGCCAGATGTATGGGCACTTCCTAAGGTGGATCCTCTTCATCGTTGGCATGGTCTTAAGCATCTCTATTTGTACGTGGTGTGCTGTTCCCCGACTGTGAGTTCTCCAAGATTAGACACTTTTCGAGCACGACTGGTTCGAGGTCTAGTTCCTGTACGCTCTTTCACACACGGGGTCTGGCAGCTGTTGCTCTGGGGGTCTGGTATGGCTGGAATCTTTTTCTGGGAGAGTGATTCTCCTGGTTCCATGGTGGCCAGTCGCTAAGCTTGTGTTTCAGGTGTTGTGGGCATGGCTTTCGGTGTCCGAACCGCGGGCGTTTTCGCAGGCTTTCGCGCCTCTTCGCAGGATCGGGCCGTGTGAAGTACCTTGCTGGTTCGCCTTCCTGCTCTGCCTATGCGTCTAACATTTTTGACACGTGTGTGTCGCCATTTGGATGGTGATTAGGTTGCTGCTTTGATGGTGTCCAGTTCCATAATTTTTTTTTCTTTGTTGGTTTTCAAGAATTTTGGACCAGGTTGTTTTTGTCAATTTCTTTCTTGGCTTTTTCTCATCAGCCATCATGCATGTCCTCCTCTATATTGTTCATTTATAAGGTGCGGCATTGTTGGAGCCATTTTTTTCTGCAGCTTGTGTTGGGGGATGGATGGTCACTTGCCATTCTGTTCCGTGTAGCTTACCCAAAAAAATCTCAGGTGTTTTTTCACCTCTGGCTGCTCATGCACGGCGCCTGAGTCTTTCTTAGTCTTTGGACCGTTCTTAACTTTTTTTCTTCTCGGTTTGTTGTGGCCCCTTCAGTTCAGATTACTTTGGAAGGCCTTGTGGTTTTTTTGATGCTTTGATCTATGGGATTCATGTGTTGGGGACTTGTCATGCTCTTCTCCGACGAAAAACCATGGAGGTTGCGTTCGTTTGGTTGCTGATGGTCGTAAAAAAATTTAGTTATTTGCAGTCTCTCTTTTCTGGCGGAAGAACGGGTTTTGGTATGGTTGGGGCAGAGCTTCCAGAGAGGGCCATTGGTTGTGGATGCTTTGTTGGTTAGTGCCGGTGGCATCAGATGTCTGTGTCTGGTGGTGGCTTTACATCGCTACCCTGAAGGCCATTGGTTCGTGTGACAGTGGATACGCTCTGGGTTAGATCCTGTTAATCTTCCTGGTTCGTTTTCCAGGGGTAGTGGTGTCTTGGGTTGTTCTTTGGTGAATTAGTGTAATAAGCCGCCAAGCCTGCGGTCTACCTTTCATGCCAATAATGTTCAGAAGTATGCTGCGCTTGCAGCTGTCTTGGTACTATGTCTTTGTTGTGACATCGGGCAACGGGTTTTGGGGTCGATACAGGGTCCTAGCCCCAGGGTATCAGAAGTTCCAAGCCCTCTACGGCCTTGTATTGCATTGGGGAGCCTGTCATGGTCGTCAATCTCTAGGCTTCTTGGGGGGGGGCCCTGAGGTGCTGCTGCCATCGCTGGTTAAGTACGGCAGTTTTTTACCTATCTGTGGTTGTCCAGGCTCTGGGACAGGGAGCCAACGGGGCTTCCACAAAAATAGAATCGTTGTAATGGTAAATAATGACGCCATTTTGCTGAGCAAGCCCCGGAGGCCTTCCTTCAAAACGCGGTCGGCGGTCTTCATATTCAGGAACTGGGGTGATGGGCTGGCCAGCTCCCTTCGTTCGCGCTTGGGGGGGGGTGGGTAAGCACGCAATGAGTGGTTAGTGCTAGTTGGATGAAGGTGTTACTTGTTTTTCTTTCTGTGGAGAGTTCTTATGCGCTTTTTGGATGTAGAGTCACACATTTTCACCAGTTGTGGTCTGTTTTGTTTGGCACCTATCTTTCTGGGGTGCACATTTGCCTGGTGCATGACAATAATGACATACTTTAAATTAAAGGTGTTGCATGGCTATGGCTAACTCGGGGCGCCTCTGGAAGTGGGGCGCAGGGTTCTGGCTTGTGGTTGCCCCGGTAGAGGCAAAAGAACTGCTGGTGACTGTGACCC
Source organism: Procambarus virginalis (assembly GCA_020271785.1). Classification (NCBI taxonomy): domain Eukaryota; kingdom Metazoa; phylum Arthropoda; class Malacostraca; order Decapoda; family Cambaridae; genus Procambarus; species Procambarus virginalis. The sequence continues at coordinate 11,043,453 of WNGS01021324.1, forward strand.
CAAATAATAAGGCACTATAGATGCAGCGCGAATAGCTTCAGGAACCGCCGGGGCTCACCAGGGAAGAAATGTAATGTTTCATTATGCATTCAACACTGGTTTGTGTTAAACTTTGTATTGTTCTAGAAAATGAATTGTCACTACACAGTATATTCATTGTACAATACTAAAATGATTCAATACTTGGTATTTTGATGTATAGAGGTTGCTAATAATTCTTTAAACTTGATAAGCCGCTTGCATTTAAAATAAGATGGAAATACTTGGGCATAGGTTTGCTCTTCAGTGTAAAAAATAAATAATTCCAACAAGATAGCTTACGCTGTTTCTAAGGCCTGTTCTAAATCAACTTTCTCTGTAGTACTAAATATTTATTTGACTGTGATTACCTTACCAGAATGGCACTACACCATGCTTAACAACTACATTATATGACTGTGTTTCTCTCAATCTGTCTATAGGCACTACTCATCAGGCCGCAGCAGTAATGCAAACGCTGGCATCTTGTTTGTACTCCGTCACCAAACATCGTGTTAGGCTCATGAGGTTCGCTTGTGGAGCAGATGGTCAAGTTCTAATTCTTGAGACCCGTGTTTAATTCTATTTTTTTCTGGTTAAATTAACACAGAGCTTTGTTGGTTACCATGCCTACTCTAACAAAGCTCTGGTGGTTACCTACATTACACAGTATTAACATAGCTCTGGTGGTTACTGTGATCACTAACACAGATCGCTTCAGGTTAGGCTGGGACATCTACTAAGCACAGAGCTCTGCTGTACCTTGACTATATTAACATAGCTCTGCTGGTTACTATGGGGCCTGACACTAACAGAGTAGGGCTCTGTTGGCTACTGGGATCACTAGAACAGATCTGGCTGGTTAGCCATTCCTATAATCACATGGAAAGCTCTGGTGTGCTACTGTGATGCAGCATGCAGAACAGATCCTGCTGGTTCACCCATTCACGTGAAATCCCCAGACATGGAGCTCTGGTGTGGGCTACTTGGATCAGTTGCTGCAGAACAAAAACACAAGAATCAATTGCAAAAAAAAGACAGGACATCAGATCTCGCTGTATTACCACAATATCCTGCACAATCACAACTGAGAGGCTCTCGGTCTGGCCGGCGTGGGGTGGGGGAACAGTGTGATCAGAACTAGAACAGATCTGGCTGGTTAACCACTCTAAACCCAACAATCCACAAGCGGAGCTCTGGACGGCTACGTGTGATCACTAGAAAGGGCAGATCTGGTCCTGGTTCAACCATTCCTATAGATCAGGGCCCCGCCAGGCAAAAAAGGGGGCGCAAGTTCATGCTTGGACCTACGTCCATACGGATGAACTGAACACTCAGACAGAGCGTCTGTCTGGGTTACCTGATACGCTGCCTACACTCTAAGAGCATCCGACTCATTACACATCACACCGGCCGTGCTGTGTGTCGTTGAGTGAGGGTGTATTGGGGGACGGTATATGGTTGCGGCATGTGAGTGGATTAGAGGAACACCTCACTGGGGGGATGAGCGTGGTACCAGGGTGACCAGCACCTGTCAATGATACAGGACTACGCACACCTGCCAAAAAGGCCTCACGCCACACACAAACAAATCTATGAGGACCGCCCTAAGTATTATGACAAAAACACGTAGGATTGTTATCAGTTGCGGCAAAGGCCCCATTGCTTAGGACAAAATCACGAGGGGTTCACATCGATTTTGAGCTTGTTGAAGGGAGGCTGTGCTGATTTGCACTCATAGTCAAGTACATCAACCAATGTAAAATTAGCATCAGAAGAACGACCTTGGTGCAGTACTGTACAATCTTATCCAAAATTAAAATTTAATTTATTCGCTTAATTCTATGCGGCTAAAATAATTATCGTGACTTAAAACCACAGAATACTAATGGACGGTCGCAAAGAGATCTTCATGCTGAAGGCACCAGCATATCTATCTAGGGTCAATGGGCAAATTGTCAAACAAATGCAGAAAAATATGACCCAAGAGATATACTTCACAGCAGGATACCATGCAACAATGATTATCCTTCATAAGGGGCATCTAAGAACCACCTAGTTACCTTAACCCTAGTATAATAGAACGCATATGGCAGAACCCGATAGGTCAGAGATGCACAAGCGGCATGTGTCAGGAAGGTACGTGTCAACAATTGGCTCACCTACCGTTTGCATAATGTTGACCGCTTGCTTGACTTTAAACGAAAAATATATAATAAAACAAGTAGTGTAGCCAAAATAATGCGTGTTAACCCTAATATGTCCCAAATCGCTCCACAAGGTGCATTACACTCGATAATGCAGCTAACGTTACTATAGACAAGTGAGTGATCTTGATCAACATTTGTAAAATGGTGCTGTTTCTATACAATTAATTTACCTAGTGGCTATTCAGTGTTTACGTGGCCTATAAGTCGGTTTCTATCAACGATCTCGACAGAAAGTTTTAAACAATAATTTGTTTACTAACTGGAACCAATTTTTTGCAATTTTTGACAATTTTAACGGGTGACTACCAGTATAGAGTAAATAAATACGAACAGTGCACATATCATTATGGTACTACCAGATGGGAAAAAAATGAAGGTACAGTATCAACAAACCAAATTTTGACTAATGCTTATCTAAGCACTTACTGGTGGTTCACCTTATAATAAACAATAATTTTTAATGGTGTGAAAGAAATGTAATTCAAGCTGTCAGTGGGCAAATACTGCATTCCTGCATCACTACTAGAATTGAGCATATCGTCTATACCAAAATGCAACATCTGTAGTGAAATTCAGTATCCATACTCTAGCAAGATGCAGCATCCCTACTAGTGAGAATGCAGCGTCTTCATTCTACTGAGATGCAGTACACAGTATTAATGAGGCAGTAATTGCAAGGATGCTTATGTTATCTGACCATGCATGCTCAGCTTTTTCTGGTACTTGTAACATTAATTTTAAATCGGATGAAATACGCAAGATCATGAGGCAACATATCATCATCATAACAAATAAAAAAACAGAGATCCATAATATGTGGTGTATTATGCTTTTGTGCAATCAGCTAACAGGTCAATTCTAAATGGAAACTTTGCCAGTATAAGCCAATTCAACTCCAAAAGAGAACTTGAATTCTATTGTCAAAATTTTGTTTATGCTTCAAAAATTACAAAGAATTCTTAAAAAGTTGCTTCAGAAAATTAAATCTCAGTAGTAAAATTAAATCCAGTAAAGAAGCCACACTGAACATGAAACCAGATGAAACGATAAAGAAAAAACGTATTAAGCATCCACAACACGTTCTGCTATTTACCTGCGAGACTGGCGGCTGCCGATGTCGCTGTGGGGTGGTGGACTAAGGCCATCATCTCTGCGGTCAGGAGGGGACACATCAGGCAGGATTGGCCCACCATTACCACTCCCGCTTGAATAATGTGGAAGGTGACACTGGGCCGGGTGACACACTGCCACTGTGTGCCAAATCAGCTGAAGACAGTAAGAATGTTTCTCAGATTGGTAAAAAAAAAAATCCAGCGTTGAATGTAATGAACGCCCATTTTTCTGGGGAGCCCCGGAGGCTCCCTTGAGCCGATCAGGTTGATTACGTGTTTGATTAGTCAAAAGGGCCATCATTCAATTGGATTCAGCCTACTGGGGACCATGAGCCAAGAACCTGGCCCCCTCAGAGAGGCACAGGGAGCAATGGCTTCATAGAAAACCCCTATGGAATGTTGGGGAGTATTCCTTGTCTGTCATCGACTGGGGTTGGCATCCAGAAATGTAGGCATAACAAAAACAGACGCCGCACAAGGTAGAAAAATTGCAACTGGGGGGGGGGGGGATGGGGGGGTGCACCCTCTCAGAAAATGCATGGTTTTCTTGAGAGGAGTTCCTCTGGCTCCCTGGAGATACCTAACCAAAGATAACATAGAGGGACTTACCCAGGAGTCGGTTGTCACTTGCTCT
>WNGS01021324.1:11048426-11059407 GCA_020271785.1 Procambarus virginalis
TTTCTGAAATAGAAACATGGTTTTGCAGTGTATGAATTATATTTTGTTTCCATGGTAATTATGCCCCCCATTTCTTTAGTCCTAATAAAATAAAGCTAATTCAAATTTAGTTTAAATTTAAATGCTTCATTCAGAGTGTTTGTACATGTCCAGAAATATGACATGTTTCTGCTAAATATGAAGAACAAGGAGGTAAAGAGAGAGTGGATACTGGGAAGGGAGAAAGGAACGGGGTGCAGTTGATGGAATGTAATAGTAGCACTGTTTATATCGCAGTGATGCAGAGCTGGTTCACATAGTTGGAGATGCTAAAATGGCAACTTAAATTTACCTGAGGGCCACTATCTCTTTAGTGGCCTTGACGAGGCCAGGAAGCTTGGAGACTTGTTAAAGGTCCCTCCATTTGTCCTGATAATTTTATCAAGCTGGATTTGAAATTTAGCAGTGTTTGACATTTATGGCTTCAGCTGGGTAAACGATTCCGAGGGTGTCTATGATGAAAAAGCATCGAATGCCGAGCAGTAGATGCTCGGATTCAGCAACCCTATGATGAAAAAGCCTCTCCTCTTTTCTGTCTTACATTGTGGCTTGTTTGAGCTTGAAACTATTGTTACTTGTTTGTGTTATATCTGACCTTTTAAAAAAAAATTCTGGATCAATATCCTCTAAATTGTTTAGTATTTTAAAAGTATCAATGAATCAGCCTGTCATGCTGTCATGCCTGGTTTATAGTGAATGATTTTTCATTTTCATTGGAATTTTTTTCATGGTTATCTCAACCATACTTGGTAAGTTGATTTAGTTCTGGAATGATTTTTATCACCTGGTGATGAACCTTCTACCAAGCAGATGTATTTTTCTGAAAATGAAGTCTCCATGCTTGGATGCAATAATCCAAGTGGGGGGCACCAGAATTTATATAGTTGAATACTACCTTCTATAGTTGAATACTACCTCTATAGTTGAATACTACCTTCTATAGTTGAATACTACCTTCTATAGTTGAATACTACCTTCTATAGTTGAATACTACCTTCTATAGTTTAATACTACCTTCTATAGTTGAATACTACCTTCTATAGTTGAATACTACCTTCTTTTCCTTTTGAAGTCTAAGGTTCGTTTGACTTCATAGGATTTGTTTGGGCCTTGTTTTTACTGCAGCTCCCACTTGTGCAACATTCAGTGATTGGTGGATTCTGACTCCAAGGTTCTTTTCTTCCTCAATCTACCACATGGTAATGCTGTTAATTTGGTAATTGTGATGTGCATTGCTATGCCCTGCATGCATTATCCTGCATTTTTTATATTAACAAGCATTTGTCAGTCTTCTGACCATTTGTGGAGTTCATATACATCTCTTTGTAAGGCCTCAATATCATTTTCACTTCACACTTTACCATCAATTTTTAGTCGTCTGCAGACTTGATGGTGTAGTTTGTAATACTGTATTCCTGTCTTTGTCGTTAATGTATATGATGAAAACAGTTGGCCCCAAAATGAACCCCTGTGGTACCCCACTTGCCACATTTCTCCAGTCAGATTCATAGCTGTTTAGGACAACTGCTTTCTTTGTTTTAACCATTCTTTTATCCATTCTAGTATTCTACCTTTATGGTATATGCTTGTAATTTCCTTGCCAGTCTTTCATGTGGCATTTTATTAAAAGCTTTAGCAAAGTCCATGTATACTACATCAACTCAAAGTTCCTTGTCTGAATAGCTGGTTAGTTAATTTTCTGCACCTGCTTCAAACATTTGTAATTACCTAAGTGTAGTTACCTAAATGTAGTTACAGGATGAGAGCTATGCTAGTGGTGTCCCGTCTTACCAGTACTCTTTGTCATATAACGCTTTGAAACTACTGACAGTTTTGGCCTCTCACTTAGCTTGTTCCATCCGTCTACCGCTCTGTTTGCAAAAGAAAATTTTCTAATATTTTTGTGGTACCTTTGTTTTGGGTAATAAGGGGGGAGGCCCCGGACCCACCACACCGGCTACCCAACCTCAATTCATTGGGTAATGCAATCCAGGGCGGTTGTCAATGCTGGCTTCGGTTTCTTGGCAGTGTTTATACCTTCATGGTGTACTCTGCTATTCATGGTGGTGGCGGCCAGGTGTACCTGAAGTGTACTGGGCTGCATGTGCTTAGGGCAGCCTTCCCCAAGTGCCCTGTGAGTACTACCATAGCGTGTCAAGGTTATCTTCCCTGGTGCGTTCGGAATGCTATTTCCATAGAGGTTTTTACTGCTCTGCATTTACTCTGCCCTTGGGGCCAGCTGGGGTTTCGTGGCCCTTGTTTGGCCTCGAGTAGGAAGTGGTATTGTCAAGGTGTTGTGCAGCCAGCTTAAATATGCAGTGGATGGTTCCTGTTTCCTCTGGGGACGTTGTGCTTTTGCAGGGTTTTTCTTTTACATTTTGTTTTATTTGCCTGGTGGGGATCTGCCTGGTGTGGTTTAGGACCCCTTCTGATATTTTGGTGGCCCTCCGCTAGGCCCCATTGATTGTACATGTCGCAGGGGTTTCAGTGTTTTGATCTCCCCCCCTGTTAGCTTTGGGTCTAACCGGTTAGCAACACCTTGCCCGGGCTTCCCGTAGCAGTCTGTCTACGGGGCCTGGAAAACCCTATCAGGGCTTGGTGGACGCTTGGAAGACAGATGCGTTTTCAGAGTTCCAGCTCGCCTCGTGCGAGTTTGAAGGTTGCTGTGTGCTCTTGTCTCATGGTGGCAGTTACCACTTTTGCCTCTGTAATGCTGCCTGTTGGGTCAACGACACCTTTGACTTGGAGTCTGGCGAGCCGTCTTCAGAGTCGGGGTGGGGTTTAGTTGGTAATGAGACTGGGGCTGCTTTGGGGGCTGCCCCATCTGGATTGGGGATGGAGGCATTCAAGCCTGCTCCCCTTGCCGAGGCTTCTGGGTCCTGCCAGCAGCCCACCTTCTTTGCTGCCTTTCCCCTGGACTCTGCCTTTTCTTCAGGGGTAGAGGGTATGGAGGACTGCTCTGCCCCAGGGCCTCTGTTGGGGGTTCCTGGGGCTGTGGAGGGGGGAGGGGAGCCTGCTTGCGGTTCTGGGGCTGTGGGGAGAGCCTGCTTGCGGTTCTGGGGCTGTGGGGAGAGCCTGCTTGCGGTTCTGGGGCTGTTAGCCCCTGCTTGGGCTTTGTGCCTTCTGGGCGGGTTTTTTGTCCCTCCCATCTGCTTTGTTTTTCTCCATTTGCTGGTGTGATTTCGGCTCCCTTGCGTTGGTTGCATCTCCTTTTGTTGTGGTGGCCATTTTCTTTTCTGTGGGCGCTTCCCTTCCTGGCCGCCAGGGCAGCACTGTGGTTTGTTTGTTTACATGTTCCTGGGAGTGTGCGCTCAGATTTTGGGGTGTTTTTTCTCCTCTCGTTGCTGTGTCTTTGTTTTGATCTTTCTTTTGGGGCATTTTGCCCTTTCTGTTCCTCTGGGAACATTTGGGTGTTGGTTTTTTGCCCAATTTTGTGATTTTCTGTCTGTGTTTGGGTTCTGCGCCCTGGTTTTTGGGGCCAGTGTCCGTGCCTGTTTGCTTTGCTTGCTCTCACGGCTTTTGACCCTCAGTTTTCGATCTGTTTCTGGTTGTTTTGGCCAGGGGTTCTGTTTGGGTCTTGTGTTTGGCCCTTCCTTCTGTGGTGCATTTCTGCCAGCAAATATGGTGGTTTGGGCTCCCCTGGGTTCATTTTTCTTCCTCTTGAGTTTCCCTTTGGAGGTTCAGGTGGCCCTTGGTGGTTATCTCCTGTGTGCCCCCCGACTTGTCTCTTCTGGAGTTCCGGGGGTCTTCCTGGCTTGCAGACTGCAATTCTTGTGTCTTGGCTTCTGGTTGTTGAGGTGGGCTCAACAACTTATTAACTTATTAATAAGTTAATAAGTTGAATTAACTTGAACTTATTGAAATTTTAGTGAATTTTAACAAGTAATATTTCGACAATAAACATTTATTGTGGACACATTACTGACACACATGCATCACAGTTCCATGGAACATTATGAATGTTCTACTGTATACATATTGTAAAGGACACAAATATGCATCATATACAATAAAAAATTAATAAAACCACATTGGAAATACATAAATAATTGAAAATATATTTGTGGCAACTCGCTGTGCTTGAATGGCCGGCGTGACCACACACATGCGTACAGTAAATACACTCCCTTCGCCATGTCCCCACAGCCAAAGTAAGTGGAATTTTTTAGTTTTTTTTTTTACATGTATGTATTCAGGGAAGGGATATTATCATTTTACAAAGATCAAAACAAATTTTGCGAACACTTGATTCTATGTGCACAGGGGAAATGTCACAATAAACTCTGTGCAGCACAATCTTGAGGTTATCTTAAGGTTATCTTGAGATGTTTTCGGGGCTTTTAGTGTCCCCGCGGCCCGTCCTCGACCAGGCCTCCACCCCCAGGAAGCAGCCCGTGACAGCTGACTAACACCCAGGTACCTATTTTACTGCTAGGTAACAGGAGCATAGGGTGAAAGAAACTCTGCCCATTGTTTCTCGTTGGCGCCTGGGATCGAACCCAGGACCACAGGATCACAAGCCCAGTGTGGTGTCCGCTCAGCCGACCGGCTCCCGTAAATGGTTAACAATGGTTAACAATGGTTAAACAATGGTTAAAGGCTTTAACAATGGTTAAAGGTAAGATATACATACTGTATAGTCGAAAATGAGTGGCATTCGGTTTAGAATGTGTTTTTAAGTTAATATTTTTGGGTGTGGAACGAATTAATTCAATTTACATTATTTCTTATGGGAAAATTCATTTTGGTTGACGAATTTTTGGTGTACAACACATCTCTGGGAATGGATTAGGATCATAAATGAAGGTATATGTATCACTGTACTGTCGCTTTGTATCGTGCAGTGCTGGGGAAGCTGCTTTGATTCAAGATTGTTTTTCAAAGGCTCTTTCTGTTGGCATTGGCCTCTGGGGGTCAGGTTGGTGAGCTTCCTGCTCTTCTCTGGCACAGGGATTGACTGCTGGACGTGTTGATGGCTTCAGGGTGGTTACTGCAAGATTCAGGGACTCTTAAAGCTCTTCTAAGGTCATTGGTCGCTTCACTTTCCAGGAGATAGTGAAGTAGTGACTTTTCTGTGATTGACAGAAGATATATTTCCAATCTCTGGGTTCATTGATTTCCCAGTTGCATCTGTAACCTAGATGTAGTCTATATAACCTAACTGCTATTTCCCTGTGGATTCCTTTTGTGATATTTAACCTGTTTAACTTGATGGGCTAAAGATACCGTATTGCAGAGGGCAAACCTTCTGCTACTCTGTGGTAGATGAGTTTTGTTGAGGTATGTGAGTTTTTTAGTGGTGGTGTTTTTATGTATGCTAAACTGGGTTGGATTGTTTTGTGGATCACTGGATGACGAGTTGCCAATTTAGCAGTTTCATCGGCTCTCTCATTTAATGGGATTCCAACATGGGATGGGATCCAGTTTAGAGTTAAGGCAAAGGACTCGGCATAAGCTACTGCTCATAGATACAAAATGGTGGTAATTTTTTTCATGTTGTCTTTCCACTGCTTTTTTCCTAATATTTGAAGTACAGCTTTTAAGTCTGTGTGTATGATTGCATTTTGAGTGTTTTGTGCTATCACGTGTGCAAATGCCTGTTGTATAGCAAACAGCTCAGATTGGGTTGATGATACTAGTCCTCCCAATCTACAATATGCCTGTTTTCAGTCCGTGCAGAAAACAGCGCCAGTACTCTCATATTCCGTGTCAACTGATCCATCTGTGAAGATGTGGGTGGCTCCTGCTACTGTAATGCTGCTCATTTCCTTTTCTATGATGCACCTTAGGATTGTTGGATCATAGGCAGCCTTTTTCATCGGAAGACCTTCTATTACTATTTTGAAGGTAGGCTCCTCCCACGGTGGGGAACAAGTGTAGTTTGGGTGTGGATGATCATCTCTATCAAGAATCATGTTTTTTAATTGTAGTCTGTTTAGGACTTTTCCTGCTCTGGCAGCCCAAGAGTTTCCCTTTTTTTTTTTGGCCAAGTCTAACCACCAAGACCTGTCGTGCTGGGAATGGATCAGGGGAAACAATTATTTTACTGATAAGCGTAGTTGTTCTTTGAAATATTCTTTCTTGAAGAGAGGGCAAACCCGTTTCCAGTCTGGTCCACACAGGGGCTCCAAGGGCAGCTCTAATAGCATTGTTTTGTGCTACTTCAAGCTTTTCCACCGTTGTTGTGATAGGCTTGTGAGTGCAGATGCAGCATAGTCGATCACTGATCTGACTGCCTGTATATAATATGTATGAAGGACTTGCAGATTGGATCCTCCAGAGAGGGAGGTTAGTGACCTGAGGAGTGTCATCCGGGGTGCAAAAGATGGTACAGGCAAATATATACAGTAAGAGAGAATGAGATGAGAGGTGAGTAGCCGGTATGAATAAGATAAAATAGGATGAATGTAAGATTAAGGTAAGAATAGGATGAGTATAAGAATAAGGTAAGAATAAGATAAATGAAAGTATAAGGAGGTAATCATAATAAGATGAAAGGTAAACTCTTTATCCCAAATCCCAAACTCTTTGGGATAATCAAGCGTACTTTTGACTATAAGGAAAAGAAGGTAATGGTTAAACTGTATAAATCTCTGGTGCACCCCCACTTACATTACTGTATTTATGCATTGAGGCTTCATTTTCAGAAGAATACAGCTGCTCTGGAGAAGGTGAAACAAAAGTCATTCCAGAGCTAAGTCATCACTCTCTTATCAGGAATGCTTGAAGGGCCACAGGGCTAACAACACTGCACACCAGGCATGGCAAGGTGGATATTATGGAAACTTTTAAAATGCCGTACCGAACAAGTTAGAGGATGTTGATCCGGACAATTTCTTCGAAGGTCAGATGTAACACAAACAAGGAGCAACGGTTTCAAGCTCAACAAGCCACAATGTAGGACTGATAACAGGAGATGCTCTTTCACCCACAGGGTTATTAACTCATCAAACTGCCTACCCACCGAAGCCGTGACTGGCAAAACTGTGTTGTTTTAAAATCTACCTGGAAAAGATCAAGGCAAATGGGGGACCTTTGACAAGCCGCCAGCTTCCTGTCCTCATTGAGGGACCCTAGAGGCCTTCAGGTAAATCAGGTAAGAATAAGAAAAATGGGTAGAAATAAGCAACAGGGGCAAAGCTTAAGTCAGATCACATTTGTCAGGAAGATTAGAGCATTTAAGTACTGGTATGTACAGTACTGTGAAAGGGAAGATTCAGCAGCCACAAAGCCATTACTAAGGTTCGTGTTGGGTATGTTGTACGGAGCCAATTCCACAACATGGCGTCTGTGAAGAGTAGACACAGGAAAGATTATTTTAGATCAATCTATAGGATGATTAGAATTAATAACATGACAGAAGAGAGCATTGTTTGTGTCTGCAGACCTAACACTTCTTTTGTCTTCCTCAAGTCTGTCATTTAGTGTATGGGCCAGTTTCCCCAAAGTGTTGAAGAGGACAAGATGAACAGAAAATAGAGTTGACACCAGCAGCATTAGCAACAGAAGTGTGAATGAGAGTATTATGAAGAGTGTAAGTTTGTCGAAGGGCGAGCTTTACATCAAGAGGACGAAGGGGTATTAGTGAGATTTTTAAGTTCAGATATGAAGGGAAGGCAGAGCAGTGGTACTAGTGTTGAAAGCAGGTTTGGGATAAAAGAAATTACATTTAGCTTGAAAATAGGCAGAATTGATAACATGTAAGAGGTATTAAAGGCAAGAGAAAGATTTATAAATAAAAAAATTCAGAATCAAGAAATTGAGGGTCACTGATGCATAGATCATGGAGGAAGAGAGAGATGAGAACATGGTATAAACAACCTACCATCTTCTATAAGCTGAGCAGAGGTGGCATCAGCTGGCAAAGTTGGCATTAGAGTTGACATAGTTGTATAGTCCATGGTTTCATCTAAGTTGATAAAGGGAGTATTCCAACGTGGCACAGGCGGCGTGGATCGTGGGGTGGTGCGCGGCGTGGTACCAGGAGAGGTGAACAGGCTCATACTTGTGGGAGAGATGACCCCTGACATGGCACTTACTGGACTCATACTTGAATAAGTAAACAGCTGAAAAGAAATGGATACTATTAGTGACCAATAAAATACCTACAGGCACTATCAGTACTAAAAATAGAGAAGTACTAACCTGTGTCTGAAGATTTGATTGTTGTCAAAATGTCAGGTTTCGGTCCCTCACCCCCTAATATTGATGCGTCTCTAATATAGACAATCCTTTTTTATCTGAAGAGAACAGTTCCTGAAGCATTCCTGAACAGCTGTTTCATGGAGATGCAAGAGAGCCCTTCTATACCCAATTAATTTCTTGTACAAACTTATTTAAATTATGATTTTAACAGTTCCTTTGACTAAACTTACTTTTTTTGTGAAATTGCAATGTTGTTCTACTGTACACACATTATCTTTGATGGACAACATCACACATGCTTGTTGGAAACTTGGTATAAAGGTACAGTATAATATAAATAAAACAAGTGTAGAAAACTTTGTTTATACAGTAAATGGTTGTCAGAGAGTTATAGCATTAGAGCCTACTTTATTAGTACAGAGCCAAAAAAATCATCCCAGAACTAAGTCAACTCTTCTACCAGAAAAAGTTGAGGGCCTCAAGACCAATATTGCAAATAAGAGAAGGCTGAGTCAATTTACCTGAAGAGCCACTAACCTAGTGGCCTCGACAAGGACAGGAAACTAGTGGCTTGTCGAAGGTCCCCCCCCCATTTACTTTGATGATCTTTTCCAGGTGAACTTTAAAACTCGACGCATTTTTGGGTAGTTACGGTGTCGGTGGGTAGGCGGTGCCATGGGTTAATAACCCTGTGGGTGAAAAGGCAGCTACTGTTTTCGGTCCTACATTATGGCTTGTTGAGCTTGAAACTGTTACTCTTTGTTTGTTACATCTGACTTTCTGAAGAAAATATCCAAGTCAGCATCCTCTAACTTGTTCAGTATTTTAAGTTTCAATGAGATCTGCCCTGTCATGCCTGGTTTGCCTGGTTTGCAGTGTTGTTAGCCCTGAGGCCACCAAGCATTCCTGATACGAGAAATGACTTGGCTCTGGAACGACTTTTGTTTCACCTTCTCCAGAGCAGCTATGTCCTTCTGAAAATGAGGTCTCCATGCTTGGATTCAGCAATCTAAGTGGGGGTGCACCAGAGATTTATACAGTCGAACCATTACCTTCGTTTCCTTATAGTCAAAAGTACACTTCATTTTCCTAAGAGTCTGGTTTGCTTTCCTGACTGCTGCTCCCACCTGTTGTGCCACTTTTAATGAGTGGTAGATTTAGACTCCAAGTTCCTTTTCTTCATCAGTCTGCTGTAATGTAAAGCTATTAATTTAGTAGTCGTGGCATGGGTGGTTGTGACATGCATGGTCTTGCATTTGTCGAAATAGTATTAAAAACTTCTTATGTGGAACTCTGTTGAAAGCCTTTTTTAGGTCCAGATAGATGCAGTCAATCCAACCATCTCTTTCCTGTAAAATCTCTGTGGCTCAATCATAGAAACTGAGTAAATTCAATACACAGGAGCTTCCAGATCGAAAACCATACTGTCTGTCTGATATTATATCATTTCTCTCCAGGTGTTCTACCCATTTAGTTTTTATTAGTTTTTCCAATACTTTCACTATTACACTTGTCAATGATACAGGTCTATAATTGAGGAGGCCTTCCCTGAATGATCAATCTATCATTCGATAAATCGAATGATAGATCGATCCATCGAATGCTGCCACTTTCCTCGGTCGCCTCCGACAACGACAGTGTTGTTGTTGTATCGCGCAGGACAAGCATCCCTCTGCATTTATTTTTGCTTTTCTTTGATTTTTTGTGGTTTTGTGACTACAATTTGTAATGCACGATGTTGCCAAAGAAGCTGCTTGCTAAAGACAGTGTTGGCAAGGGGAAGAAAGAGACCTTTGTGGACCTTTCTTGGTAACCTTGGTAACTACTTTAACCATTTCAAGCGTCTTAAATTGTTCCTTCCTCTTCAAAATGGTGCAAATTGTTGGAGGAGGACCTGCCATACTCCCTTCTGAGATCAGTCACACGGACACCACACTCATGCTTTGCTATAATTTCCTTCTTCAAATCCATAGTAATTGTCTCTTCCTCTTGACAATACTATCTTTATCAAGCAGCTTCTTTGGTGACATCGTGCGTCACAAATTGTAGTCACAAAACCACAAAAAAAACAAAGAAAAGCACAAATAAATGCAGAGGGATGCTTGTCGTGTGCGATACAACAACAACAACAACACTGGTGTCGGAGGCATCTAAGAATTTGCGAGAACCAGCGAGACGCTAGGAAGCACTATGTGGTTTTGCTCGTTAATAGAGGTGAAGCTCGTCAATAGAGACAAATTTGCTGCAAGTGGCTCGCTCGTTACTCAAAATGCGCGTAGATAGAGCCGCGATGCAATATATTTATTATGAATTGCATATATTTTCCTACTATTTAAGTTTATCAAATAAAATAAAGATTGAGGTAAATACTTGACACAAGATGCACATTTAATATATTTTAAATGTAATATATATTTTCCCACAAAGAATTTTAACACTATTTTCAGCTTTCATTCTAATAGTATTAAAACTTTGAGATTTGGGTAACAGTCGTTCATTCTCAGACACCGAACACTTACCTTTTTCTATATAGAGGCTTTGATCTATACACAGTTATTACTCCACTTGTTTGAGAATACACTCTATACTTAGAAAGGAGCCAATGTTGCTTGACTCTTTAAACTTACCTCAGGATGGATGATCTGGATCATGTCTAGTCATTATCTCAAGTACTAAATGTGTCTTAAACAATAATGATTTAATGCATTTTATTTGTAACTTGTTGAAAAGGATATATATATATGTATATATATATATATCCAAGACTTGTGTAATTACCTAAGTGTAATTACCTAAG
>WNGS01021324.1:11061129-11097730 GCA_020271785.1 Procambarus virginalis
ATAAGTGTAGTTACAGGATGAGACCTATGCTCGTGGTGTCCCGTCTTCCCAGCACTCTTTGTCATATAACGCTTTGAAATTACTGACGGTCTTGGCTCCACCACCTTCTCACTTACTTGTTCCAACCTCTACCACTATTTGCGAAGGTGAATTTTCTTATATTTCTTCGGCATGTGTTTAGCTAGTTTAAATCTATGACCTCTTGTTCTTGAAGTTCCAGGTCTCAGGAAATCTTCCCTGTCGATTTTATCAATTCCTGTTACTATTTTGTACGTAGTGATCATATCACCTCTTTTTCTTCTGTCTTCTAGTTTTGGCATATTTAATGCTTCTAACCTCTCCTCGTAGCTCTTACCCTTCAGTTCTGGGAGCCACTTACGTAGCATGTCTTTGCACCTTTTCCAGTTTGTTGATGTGCTTCTTAAGATATGGGCACCAAACAACAGCTGCATATTCTAGCTTTGGCCTAACAAAAGTCATGAACAATTTCTTTAATATATCACCATCCATGTATTAAAAGCAATTCTTAAGTTAGGCAAGCATAGCATAGGCTCCTTGCACAATATTCTTTATGTGGTCCTCCGGTGATAGTTTTCTATCTAGAACCACCCCTAGATCTCTGTCTTTGTCAGAATTCTTTAAAGATTCTCACACAATATGATAGGTTGTGTGGGGTCTATGTTCTCCTATTCGCACATTCCATAACATGACATTTATTAACAGTAAATGCCATTTGCCAATGTGCTCCATATACTTATTTGTCCAGGTCTTCTTGAAGGGCATGACAATCATCTAAATTTCTTATCCTTCCTATTATCTTAGCATTATCAGCCGAACATGTTACATATAATTCTGTATACCAACTGGTAGATCTTGTATGTAGACAATAATACTCACTGGTGCAAGAACTGAACCCTGTGGTACTCCACTTGTGACATTTCTCCATTCCGATACATTGCCTCTGATTACTGCCCTCATTTTTCTATCCGTCAGAAAATTTTTCATCCATGTTTAGAAGCTTACCTGTCACCCCTCCAATATTTTCCAGTTTCCAGAACAACCTCTTATGTGGAACTCGGTCGAAAGCCATTTTTAGGTCCAGATAGATGCAGTCAACCCAACCATCTCTTCCTGTAATATCTCTGTGGCTCGATCATAGAAACTGAGTAAATTCGATACACAGGATCTTCCAATCGAAAACCATACTGTCTGTCTGATATTATACATTTCTCTTCAGGTGTTCTACCCATTTAGTTTGATTAGTTTTTTCCAATACTTTCACTATTACACTTGTCAATGATACAGGTCTATAATTAAGGGGGTCTTCCCTGCTGCCACTTTTGTAGATGGAACTATGATTGGCCTTGTTGCCACACGTCTGCTACGATTCCTGTACCAGGGATGCCTGAAAGATCAGAAGAAGTGGAATGCTGAGCTCAGATGCACATTCTCTCGAAACCCATGGTGAAACGCCATCTGGGCCAGCTGCTTTGTTCTTGCTGAGCTCCTTTAGCATATTTTCCACTTCATCTACTAGACACACCCTACCCGTCTATGTTGTTCTCTGGAATTCTTATTATTCTGGTTCTCTGAAGATTTCATTTTGTACAAACCACACTTTTGGAACTTTCATTAATGTTTCACACATTTCCTTTTCATTTTCTGTGGAATCTGTTTCCCATTTCAACCTATGGATATTATCCTTTACCTGCAATTGTTGTTTATGAATTTGAGAATAGGCCCGGTTCTGTTTTACATTTATCCGCTATCCCTTTTTCAAATTTCTTTCGGCCTCTCTCCTTACTGCGTATAGTTGTTTCTCGCATCTTTGTATCGCTGGTATGTTGGGGGTTTGGCCTCTTCCTATACTGATTGACTTTTGGTCCTATACTAATGTGACCTTTTGGTCTCTGGCCCTCTCACAATTTCTGTCGAACCAATCCTGTTTTCTAGCCCGGCCGCGCGCACTGGGTGCACGAAAGTGTTAATGCATGCTTGCTCGCCCTTGTGCTTTCTCGGGACGTTGGCTTTATACAGCTGCACGTGCAGGTTCCTATCCTTTCGGCATCCTTGGTTGCTGAGGATTTGTGCGCACGGGGCATTTGGCTTTGGTCTTTCGCTTCTTTTCCCTTCTCGAGCTGTCTTTGGCCTGGCTTGAGAAGGATGTGGAGGAATTGAGTGCCCCGGGCCTTCGTCGGGTGTGTTGACCTTGGTAGCTCGGGCGTCGGCCGCACTGTTGTGCCTATCCTGAAGGAAGCGGTGTCCCTGTTCTTTGCTTCTTGTCTTGTGTGCCATCAGGCTATGCTCGCTTTCTCTCTGGAATCCGCTTGGAAACTGGCTCTTAGGTTTTCGTCACCGTTTTATCCGTTGCTGTTTGAGGAGGCTGCTGTCATGCAGTTTCTGGAGGCGGCTTCGTCTAATTGTTGTCCTATGTCAAACTTGCTGGTTCTCCGGGATGGCCGTTCTTTGGCCTTCTCGGCCTTCTCGAAAGAGTCATGCTAGGGGTCGGGGTTCTGTTGGTTGGGGTGGGCCATTGGTGTCAGCTTCTGATCCAGCGCTTCCTTTGGAACCGGCATCGTCAGGTCGACACGATGATCACTCTTCATCAGTCAGCTTCACATAAGGGGCATAGGCCCTTTTGATTGACTGGTCCCTGGCTGGTCTGGCAAACAAGACATGTTGTTTGCCAGGTTTGGCAAACAAGACCTTGGCTGGGTCTTGTTTGGGACTCTTGGACCACTTCCATGTCTCTCCCTCTGGAGGCGTTGCTGCAAATGCGGTCCCGCCTTCAGCTGTTTCTGGGGAAAGGGGTGTCCCAGGTCGCTCAGCGGTTGCTCGAGCAATTGTGCGGGAATCTGAACTTCGCTGCGCTGGTCTACCCGCAGGGTCGGGTTTGGCTTTGGCATCTATTCTGGTTCCTTCGGGGACGCCCCTTCCGCTTCTCTTGCGATCGCTGGGTTCGTGTAATTACCTAAGTGTAGTTACAGGATGAGAGCTACGCTCGTGGTGTCCTGTCTTCCCAGCACTTTTTGTCATATAACGCTTTGAAACTACTGTCGGTCTTGGCCTCCACCACCTTCTCACCTAACTTGTTCCAACCGTCTACCACTCTGTTTGCGAAAGTGAATTTTCTTATATTTCTTCGGCATCTGTGTTTAGCTAGTTTAAATCTATGACCTCTTGTTCTTAAAGTTCCAGGTCTCAGGAAATCTTCCCTATTGATTTTATCAATTCCTGTTACTATTTTGTATGTAGTGATCATATCACCTCTTTTTCTTCTGTCTTCTAGTTTTGGCATATTTAATGCCTCTAACCTCTCCTCGTAGCTCTTGCCCTTCAGTTCTGGGAGCCACTTAGTAGCATGTCTTTGCACCTTTTCCAGTTTGTTGATGTGCTTCGTGCGTCAGTTGCTGCGTCGCTGGCTTCCTTTTTGGTTTTTCAGGGTTAAGTTCCTTGACACCTACCCGAGCTCTCGCTCGATGTGTTCACGGATGCATTGTCTTTCAGCTGGGGCTTTGAGACCAGTGCTCACCTGGCCAGCTAGGGGCGGTAGGGTCTGTCATTCTGTTGGGCTCACAGCACGGTGTAGAAGTTCGCGGCGGTTTGGCTGTTGCTTTGGAGGGTTCAGGTTGAACGGGGTTCGCCCATCCGGTTCCATTTGGGCTGTTCTCGAGTGGTTCATTGCCTGAACTGTGGGGGGTTCTTATCGGTCCTTGCCTCTTTAGGGCTGGTCACTTCGAGTGGCTCATCTGCTAGCTTCTCGGGGTTTGACTCCCGTGCGGTTCATATCCGGGGAGTGTCCAATGGACAGCCTGTCTCGGTTCATTCCCCTGTCCACAGATTGAACAGTCGACACAGACTCCTTCAGTTGGTTCTGCTGGACATACGGACTCCCGGAGGTGGACCTCTTCGTGTCGGCATGGGCTTGACGTATCCCAATATATGTGGTGCCCTTTCCCAACTGAAGAGCTGTTGCGGTGGATGCCTTTCAGCAGGACTGGTCGAGGTGCAGTTATTTGTATCTCTTTCCCCCAGTCCAGCTGTTGCATTGGGTTCTGGCTCAGTTGGAGTTTACCATGGGAGAGTAGTCCTCATGGTCCCTTGGTGGCTGTCCCGGCCTTGGTTTCAAGCGTTGTTTGCACGGTGTCCGAACCCGGAACGTTTTCTGCGGCTCTGCCTCTTCCAGCAGGTCGGACCAGTCCAGTCACGGCTAGTTCGGTCTTCTCCTCCACTTTTCGCGTCTGGTCTTTTTGACGTGGGTTTATCACCATTTGTATGGTGATCAGGTGGCTTTGTTGATGGTGCCCCACCTGAGAGCTTTGTCTCGGCGAGGCAGTATGAAGTTTCCTGGCGTTCTTTCTGCCATTTTCTCTCTTCGTAGCTTGTCTTCTATTTCTGATCCGGTTGTCTTGTCCTTTCTCTCTTGGCTTTTTCAGGACTGTCATTTGATGCCAAATACAGTGCTACCTTGGTATACGACTGTCCTACAGTACGAATTTTTTCGTCTATGACATCAAATTCATCATAAAATTTGAATTGGTGTATGACGTTTTACTTGGAAGACGATGTCTGTTGATACGCGTATGGGTCGAATGAGTGCGGGGTGCTGGGAACCCGAGGTGAGGCACTCTCAGTTTGTTTACCAGTGTATCCCGTGTAGTGACACCCACGACAGTGCCTGAATTCTTTGAGAGAAATTAAATTGTTCAATCTAAGAAAATAGTTGTGAGGATGATGATATAGGAAAAACAAGAGATTATTCGTAAACATGAAAATGGCATGAGGGTTGTTGGTGTAGAGTCGAGGATGTCCCTTCCTCATTTATTAAGAAAATGTGTGTAGTATGGGAAAAATTGCAAAGTTTTGCTGAAAACTGTTACCTAAATAAAGTTGTAGCAGGCCGTTGTGTTAACCTTTTTAATGACAATGTGATATCTCACTTGAAACACGTGTTGCAACGTAGGGAAATAAATCTATATAAAATCTATATAAATAATCTATATATATAATCTATATAAAATAAAAACTATAATCTATATAAATCTGTCATTAGACAGGTTTTTAGTGAGATAAACAAGCAGTGAGCCACAACCAGGTCCAACCAGGTTTTGTATGCATGCAAAATGTAGGAGAGAGTGTATCCCAGAAACATCATCACTGCCAGATGTTATAATGAAAGGGGACTCCCCTTCCAAACACTAATACTCTCCTCCTCCCTACCGTCTTCCATATGCCAATAGGAGTCCTCATTAACTACATTGCTGCGCCAACCAAGAAAACTCCTTTTGAATATTTCGTACCCATTCAAAACGCGTGCTCGGTAGGTTGTGTACAAAATGAACTCTTGGGACCACCAGTGTAAGGCAGCTATCTTTGAAAATATTCCCAAAATGTCCTAGGGCTGCTGACTGGGTTAGTATTGAGTGAGCAACCATGGGTAGTGCACTCGCCTCTGGCTCCCAAACACCTGTCCAATGCGGTGTTGAACAATCAATCTCTGTCGGTCAAATTCAGACCTTATTGTTTGAATAACATTAAGGTTGTGATACTGATGAAGCTAGGCACAATAAAGACCTAACACAAAGATTGGATGCAAGTGATACAGCACCGATGAGGATGATATAGCGAGCATATCCAGTTGTAGCTCTGAGCGCCACTCTTGCCCACCCATACCATCTCAAATTTTTATAGATGATACATAGCTGAATCATTTTCTGGGTTCAGTGATGACGCATCTGATACAAGTAGTGTAGATGAATAGTGTTAGAGGTTAGTAGGTTAGCCAGAGGCTTAGGACCCGCGCAAAAATTTCCCTGCAAAAAAAAAAAAAATAAAGTGTTAGTGGCTTCCATGGTGGTGTTTTCCATAGATATTTTCAAGAATAGCTGAATCTCTTCCAGAATGACTGAATCTCTTCCAGTGATGGACCTTACAAAGCGATCTTTTCAAGACTACCTTACAAATTGATCGTTTCCCATAATCTTTTCAAGACTACCTTATGCTTTACAAGCATGACTACACACCACCTACAAGTACTAAAGCCAAGGGTGTACATGAGTGCATTATTTGCAAGCACACAGAATGAAGAAACAGGAAGCGAAAATCCATCTGTACCTGTTGCAATGAGACCAAAGTCGCGCTGTGTACCATGGACTGCTTCGTTGATTATCACTCACTTCTGAAGTACTGAGTGTGTAATACAGTGTTACTGTGTAAATAGTATGTGAAACTGTACATATTGTAATTTTAGTGAATTTTTAACAAGTAATATTTCGACAATAAACATTTATTGTGGACACATTACTGACACACATGCATCACAGTTCCATGGAACATTATGAATGTTCTACTGTATACATATTGTAAAGGACACAAATATGCATCATATACAATAAAAAAATTAATAAAACCACATTGGAAATACATAAATAATTGAAAATATATTTGTGGCAACTCGCTGTGCTTGAATGGCCGGCGTGACCACACACATGCGCACAGTAAATACACTCCCTTCGCCATGTCCCCACAGCCAAAGTAAGTGGAATTTTTTAGTTTTTTTTTTTACATGTATGTATTCAGGGAAGGGAATTTATCATTTTACAAAGATCAAAATAAATTTTGCGAACACTTGATTCTATGTGCACAGGGGAAATGTCACAATAAACTCTGCGCAGCACAATCTTGAGGTTATCTTGAGGTTATCTTGAGATGATTTCGGGGCTTTTAGTGTCCCCGCGGCCCGGTCCTCGACCAGGCCTCCACCCCCAGGAAGCAGCCCGTGACAGCTGACTAACACCCAGGTACCTATTTTACTGCTAGGTAACAGGGGCATAGGGTGAAAGAAACTCTGCCCATTGTTTCTCGCTGGCGCCTGGGATCAAACCCAGGACCACAGGATCACAAGCCCAGTGTGGTGTCCGCTCGGCCGACCGGCTCCCGTAAATGGTTAACAATGGTTAACAATGGTTAAACAATGGTTAAAGGCTTTAACAATGGTTAAAGGTAAGATATACATACTGTATAGTCGAAAATGAGTGGCATTCGGTTTAGAATGTGTTTTTAAGTTAATATTTTTGGGGTGTGGAACGAATTAATTCAATTTACATTATTTCTTATGGGAAAATTCATTTTGGTTGACGAATTTTTGGTGTACAACACATCTCTGGGAATGGATTAGGATCATAAATGAAGGTATATGTATCACTGTACTGTCGCTTTGTATCGTGCGGTGCTGGGGAAGCTGCTTTGATTCAAGATTGTTTTTCCAAGGCTCTTTCTGTTGGCATTGGCCTCTGGGGGTCAGGTTGGTGAGCTTCCTGCTCTTCTCTGGCACAGGGATTGACTGCTGGACGTGTTGATGGCTTCAGGGTGGTTACTGCAAGATTCAGGGACTCTTAAAGCTCTTCTAAGGTCATTGGTCGCTTCACTTTCCAGGAGATAGTGAAGTAGTGACTTTTCTGTGATTGACAGAAGATATATTTCCAATCTCTGGGTTCATTGATTTCCCAGTTGCATCTGTAACCTAGATGTAGTCTATATAACCTAACTGCTATTTCCCTGTGGATTCCTTTTGTGATATTTAACCTGTTTAACTTGATGGGCTGAAGATACCGTATTGCAGAGGGCAAACCTTCTGCTACTCTGTGGTAGATGAGTTTTGTTGAGGTATGTGAGTTTTTTAGTGGTGGTGTTTTTTATGTATGCTAAACTGGGTTGGATTGTTTTGTGGATCACTGGATGATGAGTTGCCAATTTAGCAGTTTCATCGGCTCTCTCATTTAATGGGATTCCAACATGGGATGGGATCCAGTTTAGAGTTAAGGCAAAGGACTCAGCATAAGCTACTGCTCATAGATACAAAATGGTGGTAATTTTTTTCATGTTGTCTTTCCACTGCTTTTTTCCTAATATTTGAAGTACAGCTTTTAAGTCTGTGTGTATGATTGCATTTTGAGTGTTTTGTGCTATCACGTGTGCAAATGCCTGTTGTATAGCAAACAGCTCAGATTGGGTTGATGATACTAGTCCTCCCAGTCTACAATATGCCTGTTTTCAGTCCGTGCAGAAAGCAGCGCCAGTACTCTCATATTCCGTGTCAACTGATCCATCTGTGAAGATGTGGGTGGCTCCTGCTACTGTAATGCTGCTCATTTCCTTTTCTATGATGCACCTTAGGATTGTTGGATCATAGGCAGCCTTTTTCATCGGAAGACCTTCTATTACTATTTAGAAGGTAGGCTCCTCCCACGGTGGGGAACAAGTGTAGTTTGGGTGTGGATGATCACCATCTCTATCAAGAATCATGCTTTTTAATTGTAGTCTGTTTAGGACTTTTCCTGCTCTGGCAGCCCAAGAGTTTCCCTTTTTTTTTTGGCCAAGTCTAACCACCAAGACCTGTCGTGCTGGGAATGGATCAGGGGAAACAATTATTTTACTGATAAGCGTAGTTGTTCTTTGAAATATTCTTTCTTGAAGAGAGGGCAAACCCGTTTCCAGTCTGGTCCACACAGGGGCTCCAAGGGCAGCTCTAATAGCATTGTTTTGTGCTACTTCAAGCTTTTCCACCGTTGTTGTGATAGGCTTGTGAGTGCAGATGCAGCATAGTCGATCACTGATCTGACTGCCTGTATATAATATGTATGAAGGACTTGCAGATTGGATCCTCCAGAGAGGGAGGTTAGTGACCTGAGGAGTGTCATCCGGGGTGCAAAAGATGGTACAGGCAAATATATACAGTAAGAGAGAATGAGATGAGAGGTGAGTAGCCGGTATGAATAAGATAAAAAAGGATGAATGTAAGATTAAGGTAAGAATAGGATGAGTGTAAGAATAAGGTAAGAATAAGATGAGTATAAGAATAAGGTAAGAATAGGATGAACGTAAGAATAAGGTAAGAATAAGATAAATGAAAGTATAAGGAGGTAATCATAATAAGATGAAAGGTAAACTCTTTATCCCAAATCCCAAACTCTCTGGGATAATCAAGCGTACTTTTGACTATAAGGAAAAGAAGGTAATGGTTAAACTGTATAAATCTCTGGTGCACCCCCACTTACATTACTGTATTTATGCATTGAGGCTTCATTTTCAGAAGAATACAGCTGCTCTGGAGAAGGTGAAACAAAAGTCATTCCAGAGCTAAGTCATCACTCTCTTATCAGGAATGCTTGAAGGGCCACAGGGCTAAGAACACTGCACACCAGGCATGGCAAGGTGGATATTATGGAAACTTTTAAAATGCCGTACCGAACAAGTTAGAGGATGTTGATCCGGACAATTTCTTCGAAGGTCAGATGTAACACAAACAAGGAGCAACGGTTTCAAGCTCAACAAGCCACAATGTAGGACTGATAACAGGAGATGCTCTTTCACCCACAGGGTTATTAACTCATCAAACTGCCTACCCACCGAAGCCGTGACTGGCAAAACTGTGTTGTTTTAAAATCTACCTGGAAAAGATCAAGGCAAATGGGGGACCTTTGACAAGCCGCCAGCTTCCTGTCCTCATTGAGGGACCCTAGAGGCCTTCAGGTAAATCAGGTAAGAATAAGAAAAATGGGTAGAAATAAGCAACAGGGGCAAAGCTTAAGTCAGATCACATTTGTCAGGAAGATTAGAGCATTTAAGTACTGGTATGTACAGTACTGTGAAAGGGAAGATTCAGCAGCCACAAAGCCATGACTAAGGTTCGTGTTGGGTATGTTGTACGGAGCCAATTCCACAACATGGCGTCTGTGAAGAGTAGACACAGGACAGATTATTTTAGATCAATCTATAGGATGATTAGAATTAATAACATGACAGAAGAGAGCATTGTTGTGTCTGCAGACCTAACACTTCTTTTGTCTTCCTCAAGTCTGTCATTTAGTGTATGGGCCAGTTTCCCCAAAGTGTTGAAGAGGACAAGATGAACAGAAAATAGAGTTGACACCAGCAGCATTAGCAGCAGAAGTGTGAATGAGAGTATTATGAAGAGTGTAAGTTTGTCGAAGGGCGAGCTTTACATCAAGAGGACGAAGGGGTATTAGTGAGATTTTTAAGTTCAGATATGAAGGGAAGGCAGAGCAGTGGTACTAGTGTTGAAAGCAGGTTTGGGATAAAAGAAATTACATTTAGCTTGAAAATAGGCAGAATTGATAACATGTAAGAGGTATTAAAGGCAAGAGAAAGATTTATAAATAAAAAATTCAGAATCAAGAAATTGAGGGTCACTGATGCATAGATCATGGAGGAAGAGAGAGATGAGAACATGGTATAAACAACCTACCATCTTCTATAAGCTGAGCAGAGGTGGCATCAGCTGGCAAAGTTGGCATTAGAGTTGACATAGTTGTATAGTCCATGGTTTCATCTAAGTTAATAAAGGGAGTATTCCAACGTGGCACAGGCGGCGTGGATCGTGGGGTGGTGCGCGGCGTGGTACCAGGAGAGGTGAACAGGCTCATACTTGTGGGAGAGATGACCCCTGACATGGCACTTACTGGACTCATACTTGAATAAGTAAACAGCTGAAAAGAAATGGATACTATTAGTGACCAATAAAATACCTACAGGCACTATCAGTACTAAAAATAGAGAAGTACTAACCTGTGTCTGAAGATTTGATTGTTGTCAAAATGTCAGGTTTCGGTCCCTCACCCCCTAATATTGATGCGTCTCTAATATAGACAATCCTTTTTTATCTGAAGAGAACAGTTCCTGAAGCATTCCTGAACAGCTGTTTCATGGAGATGCAAGAGAGCCCTTCTATACCCAATTAATTTCTTGTACAAACTTATTTAAATATGATTTTAACGTTCCTTTGACTAAACTTACTTTTTTTGTNTGCGACAGGCAAGAGCGCCCTGTTCTGAAACCATGTTGTCCGGGGTTATGAGATGCTGTGCTTCCATGTATTTTGTGAGCTTACTTCTTAGCACTCTCTCACAATTTAATGATGTGCGATGTTAACGCTATCGTCTGTAATTTTTTTGCCTCTGCCTTATTCCTCCTTTATGAAGTGGTGCTATCTCTGCTGTTTTTTAGTATATCAGGAATAACGCCAGTATCTAGGCTTTGTCTCCACAGAATGTTGGGGGCCTGCGATAGTGGTTTTTTACAGTTCTTGATGAATATGGAGTTCCAAGAATCCGGCCTGTGCGAGTGCATAGGCATACTGTTTATGGCTTCTTCAAATCCAGTGGGGATAGGGTGACGTCTGATATATGATTTGATGTTTGGTATCAATCCATAAAATTCATTTGGGTTATCGATCTTTAGTGCGTTTAATGGCTCGCTGAAGACAGAGTCGTATTGCTTCCTCAGTAGCTCGCTCTTTCTTTGTTGTCATCGGTGAAAGTTCCATCTTCCTTTCGCAGGGGCCCGATACTAGATGTGGTTTTTGATCTGATTTTGCATAGGAGAAAAAATATTTCGGGTTTCTCTCTATTTCACTGATGGCCTTTTGCTCTCTTTCCCTCTCCTGCGTTTTGTATGATTCTTGTAGCTTGAGTTCAATTTTTCCTTTTCGCTACCTAACCTTCTTCGCCGTTCCTGAGATAGGGTGCGACTCTCAAGTTGTACCGCGATTCGTTTTTCTTCGCCTATATAGGGAACGACGTTCTCGTTCAATCTGCATCTCTTCCTCTTTTTTCTTAGGGGATGCGGTTTGTACATATTTCTAGTGCTATGAGCTTATTTTTTCCAGGCACTGGTTCAGGTTCGCATTTCCTAGCTGTTCTTCCCAGTTTATTTCTGTGAAGTCCTGGTTTATTTGCTCTGGTGAAGCCCTGGTGTTGAGTAATTAGAGGACGTAAATGATTTTGGGTAGTAGAACCCCAAGCACAAATACCATAGTTGAGATATGGATAGATGAGGGAGTAATAGAGAGTCACCAGGGCAGGGCGGGGTACATAATATCTGATCTTAGAAAGAATGCCAACAGTTTTTGAAACTTTTTTTGATATATTTAGAATGTGTCCCTGGAAATTAAGCTTGTGATCAATGAGAACGCCAAGGAATTTGCCATCTAATTTGTTACAAATTTGGGTATTGTTAATCTTGAGATTTATTTGGTTAGAGGATTTATTGCCAAACAGAATATAGAAAGTTTTGTCAATGTTAAGGATGAGTTTGTTGGCAGTTAGCCAAAGATGGACTTTATTAAGCTCGGTATTTACTGTGGCATTTAGAGCAAGGGGATCAGGACTGGAGTAAATGAAGGTTGTGTCGTCAGCAAATAGAATTGGTCTAAGGTGTTGGGAGGCATTTGGAAGGTCATTAATGTAGATGAGAAAGAGGAGAGGGCCAAGTATACTGCCCTGAGGAACACCAATGTTGATGGGTAGGGTAGGAGAAATTGAATTGTTCACAGAAACATACTGGAGTCTGTCAGTAAGGTAAGATTTGAGGTATTGCAGGGAGAGTCCTCTGACTCCATAATGATGTAATTTAAGAAGAAGGTTTTGGTGGTTCACAGTGTCAAAAGCCTTACGCAGGTCAACAAATAACCAAACAGGGAACTCATTTTTATCAAGAGCTGCATGAATTAAGTTAGTCATACTAATAAGTGCATCGTTAGTGCTTTTTTTTTAGGTCTGAAGCCATATTGGCAAGAGCTAAGTATATTGTGCTTGGCTAGATAAGAGTAAAGCTGCTTGTAGATTAGTTTTTCAAAAATTTTTGATAAGTTAGGCAGGATTGAAATAGGTCTGTAGTTGTTAACATCAGTGAGATCACCACATTTGTGGACAGGGGTTACTCTCGCTTTTTTTAGAATATCTGGGAAGGTTTGGAGTTCAAGTGACTTGTTGAAGAGCAATGTAATTGCAGGGGCTAAGGATCTGGAGGCTTTTTTGTAAATTAATGTCGGAATCTCCTCAAGGGCACTAGACTTGGTTTTAAGGGAAAGGATTGTCTCATTGACATCAGTGGAATTAGCAGGCTTTAGGTACAGAGACTGTGGATAGTTACCTGTAAGGTAGTCCTTAACCTCAGTACTGGAAGAAGGAATATCATTTGCAAGGGATGACCCAATGGAAGAGAAGAACCTATTGAACTCAATAGCAGAATCAGATGCTGAAAGCTGACCATCGTTATTTGACAGGAGTGTTGGTTTGTTGTTTAAAATCTTCTTTGATCCCAAGATTTGTGAAATTGTGCTCCAAGTTTTTTTAATGTTGCTCTTTATTTGGGTAAATTTATCTTCGTAGTATTTAGTTTTGGCTCGTCTAATTATCTTAGATAGCAGTAAAGAGTAATTCTTTGAGAATTCTTTAGAGACGGTTCCTAGCCTATACTTCTTCTCAAGGTCATGTTTTTTATTAATGAATTTAAGTATTCCCTTTGTAAGCCAGGGATTGTTAAGCCTTTTGGTAGTGACTTGTTTTGTAAGCATAGGACAGTGGGTGTTATAAAGGCTTAGAGTTTTTTGAAAAAAAGATTGTACTGCTAGGTTGATGTCCCCTATGTTACCTAACTCTGATTCCCAGTTGACATTATCAGCAGCAGTTATAAAATTGCCTATAGCAGATTCATTGTGCAGCCTAAAACTTATCTCCCTTGACTCTAGAGGTGGTTTGTTAATGTTAGTTAAGAGAAATGTGGGGTAATGGTCTGTAGTACTGTCGGTGATTATACCTGAAGTAAGCGGAGAGGTTATGTTGGTCCAGATGTGATCTAGAGTCGTGGCCGTACTATCAGTGATTCTAGTAGGTCTAGTGATTAAGGGTATGAGGAAGCAGGAATTCATACAGTTGAGGAAGCTAACA
Source organism: Procambarus virginalis (assembly GCA_020271785.1). Lineage (NCBI taxonomy): Eukaryota > Metazoa > Arthropoda > Malacostraca > Decapoda > Cambaridae > Procambarus > Procambarus virginalis. The sequence goes on from WNGS01021324.1 coordinate 11,074,878, forward strand.
GTAGTAGGGTGCTCAGGCTCGCAGAGGTCAATATTAAAGTCCCCTGCGATAATTAGATGGTTTTTGTTAAGTCTGTTATCGAGTTATTTCTAAGGTTTGAATTGAATTCGGGCACATCAGTGTTAGGAATCCTATAGACTGCTCCCACAGACAGGAGAGACTCGGTACCCTTTACTCTGAAACTGGCGAAGATATACTCCCCACAGCAGTCTCTAGTTCTAATTACTTTTAAACATGTTAGTTCATGATGGTAGTAAAGAGCAGTACCACCACCTCTCTGAGTTTGACGACAGTTGTGAATTGCCAAGTAGTTAGGCATGTTAAAGAGTTGAGTAGTATCCTCTTTCAACCATGTTTTAGTAAGTACAATAAAAGTGAATTTGTTGTCAATAGTTTCAATTAAGGCACTAACATCATCGAAGTGTTTACCTAGGGATCTAACATTTAAGTTGATTACAGAGATATTGTGATTATGTGATAATACATTGTTTACATCATTTGCTGTAAAATATCTGCAGTTCAGATCATTAAAGTGATGATTGTCATAGATAGTGGATAAGAGGTTTAGTTCAGGGTCTAAACTTGCCTGCATAATAAGGATGGTTGCAGGAATACAAGGCAGGAATGGCAAATTACAAAAAAGAATTAAGACATAAAGGGGAAAATATATATAAAACAAGTCTATACAACACACAAACAAAATGAACAAAAAAAAAGAACAAAAATGAGGTAGCTTACAGGTACATGCAAGAGGAGCCACACATCTATGGATCATCCAATAAAATCAGCAGACTTCTAGATGTTACTACTGCTCGGCTTAGACTCGGTTACAAGTATCTCTGGGAATTCTCATTATCTGCCGATGTAGACCTGACCAAATGTAAACTGTGTCAACAAAATTATTCGCACACCCTCCGTCACTATGTGATGGAGTGCGAAAAGATACGTGAATTTAGAGACAATTCTATAACCAATGTTCCAGCGATGTGTAAATATTTCATTCAAAATGATCTGCTACCAGAAATTTTAGCCAAATATCCCCAGTTTGCTAACTGTAGGTAGTAACTAAGTGATTGTAACCTATCCACCGCTGCCCACTGGATGGGGGGCGGTGTGCAGGACAAACATATAAATTTTGACACTAGCTCTCCACATATGTCAGTTGCTTAATTTAGAACCTGTACTTGAGGTCGATCTCGAACCCATTGTTGATGTGACGACTTATATTAAATTTTGTAACTAGCTCATCAAGATTGTAACTTGCTTAGCTAAATGAATTGTGGGGTTCAGTCCCTGAGCCCATTATGTGCCTCTGTAACCCTTTCCACTACCGCCCACAAGATGGGTATGGGGTGCATAATAAATGAACTAAAACTAACTAAACTGTTGCTGGAGGTTCGAACAGTTGGCTTGATTTTCGGATTGAAGACTCAAGATGATCGTATTTTGAGCCTCAAGGACTGAGCACAACTTTTTGAACCATTGGTTATCAGCCCAGTTATGGAACTCCCGTGAGGGACCAGAAGCACGTTTGAATCTCGTAAACAGTGATGCGAGAGTGCCAGCCAGGGAGGGTTGAGAGGACAACCCTCCCTGGCTCTATGGGGTGGAGGGGGGGGGGGAGGCACCATCGCCACAGACCCCAGAGCTTCCAGAGGGAGAAACACGTTGACTGGCACTATTTGTCGGGATGGATGCCTTGTTAGGGGCTTTGTTGGTCTTATTTACCAGTACAGTCTTGTTCCTGGGAGACATGATAGGTATAGGATGACTGGAGTATTTGTTTGGTGGAAACTTGCGGCAGGCAGCGCGGTGGTACTCACACAGAGAGGATTTGTTTTGAATTTAGTTTGTGTCTGAATGAGTCGATTTGGGTTGGTTACTTTGATTGTGCTATGACATGCTTGGACTCCACGTACTTAGCTGCCTGTGGGTGGTGGTCTACATCATCTGGCGGTAGTTTAAGGGCTGAAAATACAGCGTAGAGTGAGGAGCGTAGAAAGCGTGTTGACGCGGGGGGTGATGTCCAATTGATTTGTATATTATATATTCTCACATTCCCAATGTACCTTCTTGTATATGAATAAATAAATAAATAACCTGGAATTTATCACCGTTAAACATCATGTTATTTTCTGCTGCTCAGTCGAAAACTTTATTAATATCTGTTTGTAGTTTATCAATGTCTTCAGCAGAGGTAATTTTCATGCTGATTTTTGTATCATCTGCAAAGGATGACACGAAACTGTGACTTGTGTTTTTGTCTATATCTGATATGAGAATAAGGAACAGCAGTGGTGCAAGGACTGTACCTTGAGGTACTGAGCTTTTAACTGCGCTCGGACTCGATTTTACTTGATTGACTGTTACTCTTTGTGTTCTGTTCAACAGGAAATTGAGTATCCAGCGTCCTACTTTACCAGTTATACCCATTGATCTCATTTTGTGTGCAATCACTCCATGGTCACAATTTGTCGAATGCCTTTGCAAAATCTGTGTATACGACATCTGCATTATGTTTTTCCTCTAAAGCCTCAGTGATTTTGTCATTGTGGTCAAGTAGCTGTGAGAGGCATGATCTTCCTGCTCTAAATCCATGTTGGCCTGGATTGTGGAGGTCATTGGTTTTCATGAATCTAGTGACCTGACTCCTGATCACTCCCTTTCCACTACCGCCCACAAGATGGGTATGGGGTGCATAATAATGAACTAAACTAACTCTCTCAATACTTTTATTATGTGGGACGTTAGTGCAACTGGTCTATAATTCTTTGCCAATGCAAAGAATTATAGACTACCCTTGTGTAGAGGGGCAATGTCTGCTGCTTTAAGCACATCTGGTATCTCCCCCGTGTCCAAGCTCTTCCTCCACACTGTACTGAGTGCCTGTGCTACTGGCACTTTGCATTTTTTTATAAATATTGAATTCCATGAGTCTGAACCCGGGGCTGAGTGCATGGGTATATTGTCAATTTCTTTTTCAAAATCTGCCACGCTCGTGTTGATATCAGTTATATTTACAGGTGTTTGGATATCACGCATAAAGAAGTTGTCCGGATCTTCCACTTTCATGCTGTGTATCGGAGTGCTATACATGTCCTCATACTGCTTTTTTAGGATTTCACTAATTTCTTTGTCATCCTCAGTGACATTCCCGCTCTCTGAATGATCTTTTAAGGTCTCTTAAATAGAAACAAAATGCAAACTGGGCCTTGATGCTTTCCTGTCTGCGGGGGCAGCGGTAGGAAATTGCGGGGTGATTGCCATCACAGAGCAAGCAGCGATGGACTGTTGCCTTGCATATGGAGTAGTGATGGTCCAGTGCGCACAGGCTGCACCTCTGAACAGGGTGATGACACTTGTTGGTCGGGTGGGAGAGCTCGTAGCACTTAAAGCACTGCTGGATCTCATGGTATCGTTCCTTTTTTATTTGGTGGGGTGGTATTTTTAGGCCGAAGCAGTAGAATCCATGTGTGGCAGCCTGGGTGGCCGCAGCTATGGTGGTGAACGTAATCTTCATTGATGTTTTGTCGGTGTTGCAGAACTCCAGGTTGAATACCGACAGGTTTGGTTTTTCATTCTCGATATTGTCCATGATATGATGTTGAGGTCGCTCAGCGATGCACTGGTGGTCCTGCTGGTAAAAACAGTTCTTCCGGCCAGGAACTGACGTGGAAAGTGACTTTCTTTATCTTTAAAGTATTGCTTCTCCCGATAGCATGACCGTCAAGTGGAGTCGCTCTGATCTTAAGACGTTTGGGTCGCATTGTGACCACACTGCTCTTTGTGATGTGTTGGCGGGAGATGTCTCCCCCGTCTGATGGGGGGGATGGTAGCCCCCTGAGGGCTACCATCTGTAGAAAAAGGGAATTTACCTGAGGGCTTCCATCCCTCAGGGCTGAAGGTAAAAAGGGAATTTACTTGAGAGCTACCATCTCCAGAGGCCTTGATGGGGACCAGAAGGTGGTAGTTCGTTGAAGGTCCCCTGTTATTTCTGGCCCAAGATTCTACATACATAGAGATCATCAACTTTTGACTTGTATTTGGGAATGATTCTACATATTACATATTACTGTTCTATCAAAGAAAGTCAATTCTTCAAAGTATCAACTTGAGATTTCTGAATGAAAACTTTACCTTACTCAGGCCTGTGAGTGTAGACAAACTCTTGAAACCAGCCACATGTAAACTAAAGGATTAATACACTGTACCTTCTGCAAGGTATTTGGCATAAATGACCATGATAGTACAGTCAGCCGAGTAGTAAACTTTATTGTAAATAAAACAAGGAATCATTTGTTAGCTATATTTCATTACTCATTTTACAGAATCTACCTTTTTAAAGCTTTCTTTAGACCAGGCTGGACAAATCTGGCTCTTCTACCATACCCTCAGCATTACTGGATCTCATGACACAATGCTTTGATTCAGAAATGACAACACTTGGCCCTGGTCTTCCTGTCACACGTTTGACTCGCTAATACCGCACGTGTTTGAACTTCACTGAACTACGAAGTCGTCTCTGTGAAATGGTCCATTACAGTTTCTTTTGCTTCACACATCGAAACGTTAACTACATTAATTTTTAACTTTCTTTGCACTGTAAAATACAAGTCAACAATAGCTGCCCCATTCGACTTGATGTGTGAATTAGCTACAGTTGAAACCATCTTCACTGTGGGAATTATCATTAATTTTTCCTTTGTTTTGAGGCACTTCCTAGTATTGCATAAAGAGTTGAACAAGGACATAACCCAGGCTATTGGTGGAACTTGCATGTGTGTGTGTGTGTGTGTGTGTGTGTGTGTGTGTGTAAGTAAATCTGAATGTGTTATAATAAACCACACCCATATCTATTGCAAAAGTTGCTAACTAATAATAAACATTCTGCCACAAATTTTAAAGTGTTTATATCGGGACATTAAGAAACAGGCTGAATGAAGGCATAATTCAACCAAGATTTTCTTATAAATGTAGCCTGTTTTACTGTGTAATAAATTACACAATAAAAGTTTTCACATTACTTAAATGACACCACACAAAGTATTTAAGGTCGGCACAGTTTTGAATATGTAGTTGTGCACAACTGTCATCTAACCTCTGTGTCGGAACAACATAGCACCAGACTTTTGCATCGTTTGTAGTCAAGTGTGAATTTATTACATTGTACTGTGTGAAATATATTATATTTATATAAATACTAGCTGTACCCGGCCACGCGTTGCTGTGGCTGGGCAACACATGTGCGTTGCAGAGCCACAGCATCCTTTCCCTGTTTCCCAGTCCTCCCCCACCATTTTCCCCTCATCCTCCCAACCCTTCCCCACTCCCCCGTCCCCTCATCCTCCCCAATATTCCCCCCTCTCCCACGTCCCTTTGTCCTCCCCACCATCCCTCACTCCACCGTCCCCCTCTTCTCCCTAACTGTTCCAAACTTCACCGTACCCTCGTCCTCCCCACCATCTTCCACTCCCCCGTTCCCGGTCCTCCCTACCATCCACCCCTCCCTTGTCCCCTCGTCCTCCCCACCATCCCCCACTCCCCTATCCCTGTGTCCTCCCCCACCATCCCCTACTCCATCGTTCCCTCTTTCTCCTAACTATTCCAAACTCCACCGTACCCTCGTCCTCCCTACCATCCCCCCACTCCCGTCCACTCGTCCTCCCCACCATTCCCCACTCCCTAGTCCGATGCATTCCCAAATGATCTGATGTTCCCATCACTGAAATATAAGAAAAACAGTTAAAAAACAAAATGAAAAAATAACAATTAAACTATACTCACGAAATGAACAGTATGGTAAACAACACAGCTCAGCTCCAATGCAATGACATGCAAAATAATTCAATCAAAATAAAAATAAATTGAAATCTATGAAAATTCAATTTATCAATGAAATCAGAAATGTTCAAATGGAATCGTAACATATTTAGTATAGCGTGTTTTGCTCCTATGTGCAACAGATGGCACTGAAAAAAAATGTTTTTACCTGTCACAGGTGTGGCATCTATATAGTTGGTATATAAAAACACGCGCATATTCGAATGAAATGTCAAAATTTCAAAGCAATCGGTGAAGAAATTTTGGAGATTACAGCATGTGTTGCTCTTACGTCCAACAGATGGCGCCGTTTTTTAAAAAAAAAAAAAAAAAAATTCCCCAGTGACATCTATATAGTATGTTTATAAAAACCCGTTCGAATGTGATTGGAACGTTGTGTGAAAATTTCAAAGCAATCAGTGAACTTTCAGAGGTTAGCGATTTTGAACAAACTAGTATTTACATTTTTATTTATATACATATAAATATATATGTATATAAATATAAATGTATATACAGTACACATACAGTATATTAATATTTATCTGGATGGCATTTAACATTCTACAGCAATTTTAATAAATTTATAAAAATTTAAGATAAGCTTGGTCCTTCTGAGCTAAAGGTTATGAAGTATTTAAATAATGTAAATTTATTTCCAGACTTACTGTAAAAGGAACTGAACCTTTCATACATTCCACCTGCTAATGCTTACAGTGGACTGTCATTCCACCTGCTGACGCTTACAGTGGACTGTCATTCCACCTGCTGACGCTTACAGTGGACTGTCATTCCACCTGCTGATGCTTACAGTGAACTGTCATTCCACCTGCTGATGCTTACAGTGGACTGTCATTCCACCTGCTAACACTTACAGTGGACTATCAAGTGAGAACAATTTTGTTCTGGCTTTGTTAATAATAAATTAACTAAGAAGAAATTAAATGAGCAATTAATTACAAATATTCTCACTGCATAATGGATTTGTATGAATGCTAACAATCATAGTGTGTTGGTTTCTCTCTCTTCCAACGTATTAAACAAATTCTTGTTTAGCTGACGAAATCATCTCGGTAATGATGCACTGGAAGTACAATGCAAGTTGACAACTGAAACTGACTTACGAGCACAGGTGAAATCTGCGTCCTGCGTTAAAATGATAAACAACTGTAAGATGCGCCAATGATTTTATAATTATTCATTGATACCAAACTGCAAGACATGGAGTTCTTAAAGACTTATTTCCTTTTCCCTGATACTTTGAACACCATTTGTTTATTCCCAAAACCCATAATGAATGGTATATACTGTATATGTTTTGACTTGTTCCACCTATACTCCAGTGGAAATTTGCCTAATGACTCAATGGTTTTGATTTGGTTATCAATGCATATGTATTGTTTTCTACAGAGTTCCACCATGTACAATACTTTTTTACTTTAAAATAGTTCTTATGTCTTGTTTTATACAACAGAAATTTGTACAGCCGCAAGATAAAATTTGTAAATCCGTTGACTAATTTCCAGGCTGCCTACGCGTACCGGTAGTTGCTAAGTGATAACGTTTGGAAAGGAATAATGCGAGCGTGTATCAGTAAGATGTAACTGTTTAACATCAAGGCAGCCAGATTACTTCTTAAAGTACCACTAAGTGCTCACATGCCCTAATAAGAGGGTCTTATATTCACAGAGTATAGTAAAGTTTGAGGGTATAGTAACTTGTGTCTAACTTAAACTGGGTATAATTATTACAATTAGAATATTCTTTACAAACTCATCTTTTAACTTTTTAACACCATAACTTACTTATACAATACTTCACTCTTACAGAACATACTTATTTAGCAAATTTTTAACTAAAGCCAACAGGTTATTTCTATCAAAACTGGACAATGCAGTAACAAATGACTTCCACTTTAGATATAATGCATTGTATTGTCACAATACAAGTCTGTCAATGTCAGGCATTGACTTATCTACACAACAAAAGACTCTACCCATTGAAAGGCCAGGAAACTTGTTTGAGAATATCCTTTTTTTGTTTTAAGTTATAAATGATGGATACAACAAGCAAGACTCCATATGCTGGGTAGATTACTGAACATGAAACAGTTGGTGGCTTCAGCCTCCTCTGTAGTGCAAAGTGATGTTTTTTCGGATATCAAAATGACTGTTGTGTTCTATGGTAGCAGCCACTTTTTATTAGCATTTCCTAGAATTAAATATCCATCAATTTACAGTTCTGAGAACAGGTATTTGGCCAATTATAGCATGTCTTTACACAAATTTTATTATTTTACAAGATTTAGACAGAGGTACAGCCCACCAAACAGCCCCTCCTCTGTGGGCTAGTCTATAGTATTACCTAAAATCAACAGCAGAGGGAGAAACAGACCCACAAACAAGGATAACAGAAGAAATACATGTTACATCTTGACTTAACTAAAAAGAAAATAAACCTGTACATCATAATTCTTTCTATATACAGTCAACGTGGCCGCACACCTCAGGCGACTAACTTAATTAAGTTCACAAGCGATAACAAGAACAAAATATTGCTTCAGGCTAACTTTTACATTTCCTTCATATTACAAGGAAGACGAGCTCTGCATTTGTAAAGTGACATTCTAATAGAGGTGACTGTAGCTTGTGATAGGTTTTATTTCCATTTGTGCTGTAGGAACAGTGCATCTCACAGGGGGTGAAAAGAAACTTACCACAATACAGTTTAACCTCAAAATGGAGAATCACTTGACAGATTTGGCGGACGGGCAGCACTATTGAGTAACTTCCTCCTAGCATCTCACAACAGCCGACAGCAAATATATAGCCAACATTCATTGCATTTCAAACTCTGAGCTTTGTTATAGGTGAATATGTTGAAATTTCACATCAAATTGTATGACACTCCTTCAGCTCCCAGAGTTTGATACTAGAGAATGAGGCTAAGACTAGCAAGATAATTTACTTACAACATACAGGTATCATACTTGGTGAATTTCAACCAAAGACATTTTAATTATTGATATCAACCAATATATTTATATATTGCCAGCTGTATAGAGCAAACAAGAGAAAAGTATCAGGTGTGCTACAGTAGCTAGAACCTTTCATGTTGCATAGCTAGGTACGTACTGTAGTAGGTACAAATTAGTACGCAAAACATTTGCATGTCTACATTACAAATGGATCTATAAATACTATAAAAAATGTTTTTTTCCAAAGGAGGCAACTTGCATCCCACTGTGAAGCTTTATGTACAGTGCTGTTGAGCGGTATTGTTAACTATTTAGTCATTTTTCCCTAACTTATAACCACAGGAACACAGACACTATCAAACCTTCCCTTTATTGTCATCATCATCAACATCAACAATGAAACACCTTATCACTTGCTTATTATTGCTGTCCATCTCTCTGATTTGCTTATTGTGACTATTTTGATTTGTAAAATAATAACTATTGTGAGAAATAATTACGTTTTTGTACCAGTCACCATACGTCACACATTGGCTAGGCCAGCACACCACGCAGAACCTTGTCTAGCAATGTTACTCTACACTCGTAAAAAGAAATTCTGGATAAAATAGTCATACTCATGTCCTCTGTTTTACACAAACTTCATGTTTTCCAGAGTCCTTGTTCTGCCAGCAGCCACTAATTCATTGAGACCAGTGTAAAATATCTTCAGTTTCGTTGTAAAATTGCATAGAAAACTACTTCAAAACATCTCTCTTAATTTCATTATGGAGAATGAGATTCCTTAAACTCTTAGACTACATCAAATGTCATAATTACATGCACAATATATATATATTATAATGAGTATTCATTATACCATAAAGGACTCCATTTAGAATGAGCTGAACTCAACATGTGCAACTCATTACATGCATGTAGCAAAATGTGTCCATTATGGAGAAGTAATGTGCATCTATACAGACTTGTCTCACAGAGTGAAACTGTCAGGCAATGTAATATATATTATGATGTTAAGCTTTGGCAGGGAAACCACAACCTCCAGAGTGTTGTCAGGGGCAGCTTTGTCAGAAGGCAACAACAAAGATGCAGAAAGATAACATAATATATACGTAATCAAAATGGGAAGTCAACAAATAATATAAATTTTAAATTATTAAAGGGGAAAATAATATACAATATAAAACAATAGGCATCTATAAACAAGAGAATAAAATACAATATATTACTCTTCCTCATAATTCTAAGATATTTCTACTCACAGACCATACCGAGCTTCGACGGTGAAGAGAGTAACAATGTGCACAACACGCCCATCCAAATCACTACCAAACAAAGTTGGTAGGAAACCAGTAAATATTGCACCACAGTTCTCATTATTAAGGATTGGCACAGAGATCCAGAAGTGGAAGAGATCATCGCCCACACTTAAGAGTTCTCACAGCAGAATGAACACAACACGACAGATTAATAGTCTCATGTCTGTATTGCTATAGTTGCTTAACTACAATAATTGTAACAATTTCTGTACAATTTATGCTTATGTTTCTTTGAAGAGGTAGCTTATTGCTGGTTGTAGCCAAACACTGGCTATCAAAATTATCCAAATAACAAGCAGAAATATCATAAAATATATATGCATTTTCATATTGTTGGGCCAAACATGATAAGGTCTGCAAATATGATTATATATGCTTTTAACCTCATTGAAGGCAAATGCTAATTATATACAAAGTATTGAACAATATTGACCACACATGGCTAACCTGTATATTAACCATCTCGTAATTCAAAAACATTGACACTGATCTGTACAAATACATTAGTATTTAACTGTCCATTCCAGTCAGCTTTGTAATTTGTATATTATATAAAATAGAACAACAGTATAAAAATTCTATAGCAGCAGCAAAATACTAATCTTAACTTCTAAATGGAAAAAAATTTGCATTAAGGAAATAAATACACAAATGCCCTCATTTGGAATTTCATCCGAGATGGAAGGTGTACTGTCTAGGAGGTAATTACTATAAACCAACCTCTCTGATGTTCTCATTAGTTTTGCTTCTTGCCTCAATATGGGAGTGCAGTTAGTATTTCCTTATACTCTTAAGGAACAAGAGACCTGCTCAGTCCAAAGACGAGGCTTGGCAACGTAGGCATGAGTGTGTACAGGCAGCTCAACAAGCTTGTCAAGGCCTGGGACCTCCCATGTGGCGAGGGGGAGCAGCCATGTTATACACCATTGTCAGAATGTTAATATTTTTTCCGTGTGCATTTTTACATCAATCTTTGTACAGTACAACAAAATATGATCTATGTAGTAACTCAAATATTTGTGCATGTCAACTTTGATTTCAACTGCACTGACATTTATATCTTGCGCCATAAGGATTTTATACTTGAACACAGCAATCAAATTGTGCTATATATGGTTATCTGGGCCACAAGAGGTTCATTATTTAATATACTGTACTTCAACAAGTGTTAAAAGCAGTAATGTGTACATTTACCTAATGTCAAATTGTGAATGCAGAGCCATCATAATATGATGGTGCTGATAACATTTGATTTAAACAAATTACAGAGGATCTGATTACAGTGATTTCATAGTAGATATTTGTATTTTTTTATAAAGCCACTAATCACGTGCAGCATTTGTAACATTGGTACAAAAGTACTGCAATAAATAATAAATTTACATGTTCAGTACCTAAACAAGCGCAATTACCACAAAATTTAGTATCATAACTGGCGTGACTAAAAGAGATAACGAATAATAATTATATTAATACAAGTCTTAACACCACTCAAAATACCAATTAGCAGAAAGACTGAAGGTAACAAGGGCCTAAAAGCCATGTTACACAGGATCTATGTAATGTTACTGAATACTTGCTAGTGGCAATTAGTCCTAGTAAAGGAAGACATTTACAATAAACAAAACTCAATCTTCTTTCCCCTTTGCATAGTGATGAAGAATGGGACGGTGTGGTGTATTGGTACACAATTGGCCATGATCATGTTTGGTCTAATAATATGTCAGGACTTATTGGAAGAAACTTCAGCAACTATAGTTCTCCATTTGCATGAAGAACATCTTAACCACCATCTAATAACTATGATCTTTTATATTCCTTAAATAGTAAGTTCATTTGAGACATGGATGGGTACAATAGCTAAATCATACATTATTATTTAGGCTCTCTAAATATATTAGTATACAAAATTACTCTTATTTAGCAGATGTTATAATATAATGCACCATACCACCATAACCTGAATCAAAGCCTTCATCTTGAAGGTATTAAATATTATGCAATAAATTAAACACTGGGCAAGTATTTATACTGTGTCTAAGGCTCACAAAAGACTCATCTTACATGGCAAAGTGGCCAGCAATAAGAAAACTTTTAAGATGATTTCAATGAGCCTGCTAGAATTTATTTTTTATTTATTTTTTTTATTTTTTTTGCAAAACCTTATTGACGAATCATCTACATTCATAACTGCTGTCCACATCACAATAATTTAAGGTATTAAATTTGCAACTTTGAAGTCTCAAGTTCATTTTGGTAGTGTGGATGCCCAGACGACTGAGGCTGCTTAGGTGAGAATTATCAAATTGTTATTTTGAACATTCTATGGATGAAATGATTACTATGAAAGACTTCTTTTATTATTTGCATAATCAAAAAGTGTGATTATTGAAATAACATGTTTATTCAATAATTACCACAAATGCAAACCTCTTTTTGCAAGAATCTTATGTGCTTGCACTTACAGCTACAAAGGCGACAGTTCTAGCTCTGTGTAGCACACTACACACTTGCATTATCAAACAAATAAAAAATAATGTATAATGGTTTTATTATGTTTCAAACAAAGTACATGGAGTATATATATAATTTATTCTCTGAATTTTATTGTGCAAGCAATGTTTGTGCTTCACAAAATTCTTGAACACTTGCCACATGCTACCTTACTAACTCTTGCTCTGTAAAAATGGCCTATCTATGCGCAGGAAGTCATGGTTCTACAAACTCTACGATTACCTGATGTATCACAGCATGCGTACATCTAAATACTAGCAGGCATCACTCTAGGCACGGAACTAGAACACGCAGAGCTACACAACTGTGGCGGCACCCAGTGTTTGCATAATGTACAGTAACCAAGTTTCCCCTGCTAACTGAAGATCCATCTATGTAGAACCAAAATCCAGTTTCTTCAGTGTTTGTATTCATTTACAAAACACCAAATTTAAATTGTAACTTTCTTCTACATATGAGGCAATCCATGTTAGCCACATGTACTTGGCTCTAGTTTAAGAATTTGTGGTACACCCCCTAGCATTTTGGACATGGGTTTTGGCACATGAATTTGAGCTATCCCTAACTCACAGCCAGAGTGACTAGGACATATGGGACCAGTGCTCTTGGCGTGGAGAGATGGCAAAGCCGTCTTCATGCTCACTCTTTCCCTAACCAATACATCTATGGCACCAAAAATGAGGTTATTTACACTAATAGCACATTTACAATTCAGTATTGCTATGTTATTTATAATCTAAAAGGCAAGGCTTCAGAGAAGTTTTTTTATTTTGAAAGTAGCTCAGGTAATGTAGGTCAAATCTTACACATTATTTCTAGCATCATTCATCAGCCTCAAGGAAAGTAAATATTGTTTCAAATTTGATTACTTGTTATACATTAACTTGACAATACTATTCCTTAAACAAGAATAAGAAGTGCCAGTCCTGAAACTAAAAATTATGAACAAAAATTGTAAACTATACAAATTAAAAACTATAAAGAAGATATGACAGGTTGACAGGGCTGTAATTTCAAGAACTTCACATTAAAGAAACTCAAAAAGCTACAGGACCTGACACAAACACATTATGGGGTATAACACTAAACTTTTTACAATTTTGGCATTGCACAAGGCCCAGGTACTTCAACAGCCCTAAATTGCATGAAGACTTGGATACTAGATATGCATCCAGAAATAACATGAAACAAATAACCCCTATGAAACCAGGATTTAATCATTGTTTTTAAATGACAACTCTGCACACTGAATAAATTTGTTCACCTAGAATGACCTTGTGAGTTGTGAATGATTTTGTACTCCCTTGAATAACCTGAGCACAACTTCACTCTTTACTCCATAAATAATGTGAGCACTGGGTGTAACACTGCACCACTTAGAATGACCTCTTATGGAGGACACTTAATTTCAGCACCTCTTTGAAGAAACCTTGGCTGTGCACAAAGTAATTAGGTACTCTCCAGAAAAAGGCTTATTTTTTTCTGAACACATCTGACTTTGGTCCAACTGGCAGGAGCTCACAGCAGAAGACTTATCTGATCTAATTTTACCATCAGTGGGTTAACTAGATACAGATGTAAAATAAATGGGAAGAACTGTTCACATACTAAAAAAATGCACAACCATGAACTCTACTCACTCTGCAAAAAGCTATTAAGCACTTACATTACTTATTGCATGTTGCTTTGCTGGCACTGTGATTCATTTAATACATGTCTGGTGTCCACTTCATATTTTCACTTACACTATGCTGGCTATGAAACCTAAAATCATGCATGAGCTTTACCATGCAGATCTAGGATGAGTATGCCTCTTATAGATGCAAGTCTACAAACGATAAACTGACGGCAAGTAAAGGGTTACTCTTAAGTGTCTGTCTTAAAATAGTTTCATTTTAGTTTATATTTGGCACATGAACCTTTTCCACACTTCCATTTTATAAACACTCTTCACTCTTTAATATAATTTTTATCTAGCTCACTATCACCTATTACCAGCTTAGATCAGACCCAACTGTTCCCGAGGTATGAGACGACCCATTCTGTGCTATTATCTGGCCTGGTTATGAGGATTGTGTCTTGGTGGGTGTGTGAGGAGCACCAGGATGACCGCCTGGACTGGTGTCTAGATCAGATGGAGGACCTGAGCCGCTCGAGGCTGCTGCTTGTCCCCCAGCCGATGCACTTGCATCTCCCGTATGAACAACTGTGGTAAAATACCGCTCTGCAAAAATGAGTGCACAAAGTTAATCATGTTTTTACAAAATTAATGACAGTAATAATTCAGAAATGGGCTCATAAAAAGTTTTCTGAAATAGAGACATGGTTTTGCAGTGTATGAATTATATTTTGTTTCTATGGGAATTATATTGCCCCCCATTTCTTTAGTCCTAATAAAATAAAGCTTAATTCAAATTTAAGTTTAAATTTAAATGCTTCATTCAGAGTGTTGTACATGTCCAGAAATATGACATGTTTCTGCTAAATATGAAGAACAAGGAGGTAAAGAGAGAGTGGATACTGGCAAGGGAGAAAGGCAGGGGGTGCAGTTGATGGAATGTAATAGTAGCACTGTTTATATCGCAGTGATGCACAGCTGGTTCACATAGTTGGAGATGCTAAAATGGGAACTTAAATTTACCTGAGGGCCACTATCTCTTTAGTGGCCTCGACGAGGACAGGAAGCTTGGAGACTTGTTAAAGGTCCCTCCATTTGTCCTGATAATTTTATCAAGCTGGATTTTGAAATTTAGCAGTGTGTTGACATTTACGGCTTCAGCTGGGTAAACGATTCCGTGGGTGTCTATGATGAAAAAGCATCGAATGCCGAGCAGTAGATGCTCGGATTCAGCAACCCTATGATGAAAAAGCCTCTCCTCTTTTCTGTCTTACATTGTGGCTTGTTGAGCTTGAAACTATTGTTACTTGTTTGTGTTATATCTGACCTTTTAAAAAAAAAATTCTGGATCAATATCCTCTAAATTGTTTAGTATTTTAAAAGTATCAATGAGATCAGCCCTGTCATGCTGTCATGCCTGGTTTATAGTGGAATGATTTTTCATTTTCATTGGAATTTTTTTCATGGTTGATCTCAACCACACTTGGTAAGTTGATTTAGTTCTGGAATGATTTTTATCACCTGGTGATGAACCTTCTACAAAGCAGATGTATTTTTCTGAAAATGAAGTCTCCATGCTTGGATGCAATAATCCAAGTGGGGGTGCACCAGAGATTTATATAGTTGAATACTACCTTCTATAGTTGAATACTACCTTCTATAGTTGAATACTACCTTCTATAGTTGAATACTACCTTCTATAGTTGAATACTACCTTCTATAGTTGAATACTACCTTCTATAGTTGAATACTACCTTCTATAGTTGAATACTACCTTCTATAGTTGAATACTACCTTCTTTTCCTTTTGAAGTCTAAGGTTCGTTTGACTTCATAGGATTTGTTTGGGCCTTGTTTTTACTGCAGCTCCCACTTGTGCAACATTCAGTGATTGGTGGATTCTGACTCCAAGGTTCTTTTCTTCCTCAATCTACCACATGGTAATGCTGTTAATTTGGTAATTGTGATGTGCATGCTATGCCCTGCATGCATTATCCTGCATTTTTTATATTAACCCTTACACTGCTCAGGGGTCCTGGGGACATTTACACCCCTGTGCGCAAGAAAAAAAAAATTCCAAAAATTTTTTTCGTCTTCTAAACACGTTAATTTGTGTCCCCTGAGCACAGGAAAAAATAGCAAAAAAATCGTAGGTCATATTTGGGCGCAATTGACCGAGGAAGTCTGGCAAAAAGTGGGCGTTGACAGAGCGGTCGCCAGGGCTGGTCAGCGTCACCCGCGCTGACAGATGGGAGTTGCCACAAAGATATTATTACCTAATTGTTTCAATGTCTCCGATTGATTTTTTCTTAGTTTTTTTGCAGTAATATATTCAATAGTGTGTATTGTAATATATTTATATAATAAAAGTGGTGAATAATCGCTATACTCAAACGTAAGTGTGCATATTATTAATTCAATTATTATGTTCATAAAAAATAAACAAATAGTTTTGCTGCTATACACTCTATACACAGGTTATATATAAGTATCTGCATATTTTGGTTACCATAACGAACCACTAAGTTGGTTATTGAGAGTCGAAAAGCAACGAGGAGTTACCGCCACACACCAGCCAGCCACTCGCTGCCACTCCCTCAACACACGCACTAAACTTTCTCCCCCAACAATACCATTTGTGGTGTATTACACTATATACAGACGTTATATATAAGTATGTATATATTTTGTTCACCACAACTGTACAGCTAAGCTGATATAGTTAGTTCAGGCACTAAGAGTCGTCGGTATACACAGCTGGCGGCTGGCGGCTCCCTCACTCATTCAAGGTCACACACACACTAAACTTTCTCCCCAAACAATACTGTTTGCTGCTATTACACTCTATACACAGGTTATATAAAGTATTTGCATATTTTGGTCACCATTACGAACCACTAAGTTGGTATTGAGAGTCGAAGAGCAACGAAGAGTTACCGCCACACACCAGCCAGCCACTCGCTGCCACTCCCTCAACACACGCACTAAACTTTCTCCCCCAACAATACCATTTGTGGTGTTATACACTATATACAGACGTTATATATAAGTATGTATATATTTTGTTCACCACAACTGTACAGCTAAGCTGATATAGTTAGTTCAGGCACTAAGAGTCGTCGGTATACACAGCTGGCGGCTGGCGGCTCCCTCACTCATTCAAGGTCACACGCACTAACTAAACTTTCTCCCCCAACAATACTGTTTTCAGTGTTATTACCCTATATACACATAATATATAAATATCTACATGTTTTATGCACTGTAACTGTACACCTAAGCTTGTAGTGAGCCCAAAGAGCATAGTGGCCACCCTCTAAACAGCTTGACAAATCGTGCAGACGACGTCACCTCCGTCACCCAAATGGCTCCTCCCAGCATAATCCTTTTGCTGTTATTACACTAATACACACATATATATAAGTATCTACATTGTGTTCACCATAGAGAACCACTGAGCTGGTATGGTGATGTAAAAATAACAGGTGGCCACACAGTCAGTAAACGATGCTGTCTCCCTCAGTCTCTCAGCATCACTCCTCCCACAGCGCTAATTATTACAACAATCCTGCTATTATCACAACCCTGGTTATTTATATCACAGTCACGGGTCATCTGTAATATTGTCATCACATAAATAATAACAGTTATATATTATTTCGACATTTTTCGGTGATGCTGTGGTCACAAGCTGAAAAGCAATGCTGATCGCTCATGCTGCGTGCGCCAGCCTTGGTTGCTCCAACAGTACTGTGCCTCTCACACCTGAGAATATTGCCCACGATTTTTTTTTTAAATTGCGTCTGTTTACAAGAGCCTGAGGAAGCTACTGTGAACCCCGTGTAGCCGCGGGCCATTTGAATCGGGAATGGCACCCTATGGCGTATATATACGCCATGCGCACCGTCGGACATGTTACTCAGGGCGTATATATACGCCATGCGCAGTTTAAGGGTAACAAGCATTTGTCAGTCTTTGACATTTGTGGAGTCAGATACATCTCTTTGTAAGGCCTCAATATCATTTTCACTTCACACTTTACCATCAATTTTAGTCGTCTGCAGATTGATGGTGTAGTTGTAATACTGTATTCCTGTCTTTGTCGTTAATGTATATGATGAAAACAGTTCGCCCCAAAATGAACCCCTGTGGTACCCCCACTTGCCACATTTCTCCAGTCAGATTCATAGCTGTTTAGGACAACTGCTTTTTTTGTTTTAACCATTCTTTTATCCATTCTAGTATTCTACCTTTATGGTATATGCTTGTAATTTCCTTGCCAGTCTTTCATGTGGCATTTATTAAAAGCTTTAGCAAAGTCCATGTATACTACATCAACTCAAAGTTCCTTGTCTGAATAGCTGGTTAGTTAATTTTCTGCACCTGCTTCAAACATTGTAATACCTAAGTGTAGTTACCTAAATGTAGTTACAGGATGAGAGCTATGCTAGTGGTGTCCCGTCTTACCAGTACTCTTTGTCATATAACGCTTTGAAACTACTGACAGTTTGGCCTCTCACTTAGCTTGTTCCATCCGTCTACCACTCTGTTTGCAAAAGAAAATTTTCTAATATTTTGTGGTACCTTTGTTTGGGAATAAGGGGGGAGGCCCCGGACCCACCACAACCGGATACCCAACCTCAATTCATTGGCTAATGCAATCCAGGGCGGTTGTCAATGCTGGCTTCGGTTTCTTGGCAGTGTTTATACCTTCATGGTGTACTCTGCTATTCATGGTGGTGGCGGCCAGGTGTACCTGAAGTGTACTGGGGCTGCATGTGCTTAGGGCCAGTTCCCCAAGTGCCCTGTGAGTACTACCATAGCGTGTCAAGGTTATCTTCCCTGGTGCGTTCGGAATGCTATTTCCATAGAGGTTTTTGCTGCTCTGCATTTACTCTGCCCTTGGGGCCAGCTGGGGTTTCGTGGCCCTTGTTTGGCCTTGAGTAGGAAGTGGTATTGTCAAGGTGTTGTGCAGCCAGCTTAAATATGCAGCGGATGGTTCCTGTTTCCTCTGGGGACGTTGTGCTTTTGCAGGGTTTTTCTTTTACATTTTGTTTTATTTGCCTGGTGGGGATCTGCTGTGTGGTTTAGGACCCCTTCTGATATTTTGGTGGCCCTCCGCTAGGCCCCATTGATTGTACATGTCGCAGGGGTTCAGTGTTTTGATCTCCCCCCCTGTTAGCTTTGGGTCTAACCGGTTAGCAACACCTTGCCCGGGCTTCCCGTAGCAGTCTGTCTACGGGGCCTGGAAAACCCTATCAGGGCTTGGTGGACGCTTGGAAGACAGATGCGTTTTCAGAGTTCCAGCTCGCCTCGTGCGAGTTTGAAGGTTGCTGTGTGCTCTTGTCTCATGGTGGCAGTTACCACTTTTGCCTCTGTAATGCTGCCTGTTGGGTCAACGACACCTTTGACTTGGAGTCTGGCGAACCGTCTTCAGAGTCGGGGTGGGTTTAGTTGGTAATGAGACTGGGGCTGCTTTGGGGCTGCCCATCTGGATTGGGGATGGAGGCATTCAAGCCTGCTCCCCTTGCCGAGGCTTCTGGGTCCTGCCAGCAGCCCACCTTCTTGCTGCCTTTTCCCCTGGACTCTGCCTTTTCTTCAGGGGTAGAGGGATGGATGGAGGACTGCTCTGCCCCAGGGCCTCTGTTGGGGGTTCCTGGGGCTGTGGAGGGGGGAGGGGGAGCCTGCTTGCGGTTCTGGCGGCGCTGGGGTGTGGGAGAGCCTGCTTGCGGTTCTGGGGCTGTGGGGAGAGCCTGCTTGCGGTTCTGGGGCTGGAAGCCTGCTTGCGGGTTAGCCCCTGCTTGGGCTTTGTGCCTTCTGGGCGGGTTTTTTTTGTTTTTTGTCCCTCCCATCTGCTTTGTTTTTCTCCATTTGCTGGTGTGATTTCGGCTCCCTTGCGTTGGTTGCATCTCCTTTTGTTGTGGTGGCCATTTTCTTTTCTGTGGGCGCTTCCCTTCCTGGCCGCCAGGGCAGCACTGTGGTTTGTTGGTTTACATGTTCCTGGAGTGTGCGCTCAGATTTTGGGGTGTTTTTTCTCCTCTCGTTGCTGTGTCTTTGTTTTGATCTTTCTTTTGGGGCATTTTGCCCTTTCTGTTCCTCTGGGAACATTTGGGTGTTGGTTTTTTGCCCATTTTGTGATTTCTGTCTGTGTTTGGGTTCTGCGCCCTGGTTTTTGGGGCCCAGTGTCCGTGCCTGTTTGCTTTGCTTGCTCTCACGGCTTTTGACCCTCAGTTTTCGATCTGTTCTGGCTGTTTTGGCCAGGGGTTCTGTTTGGGTCTTGTGTTTGGCCCTTCCTTCTGTGGTGCATTTCTGCCAGCAAATATGGTGGTTTGGGCTCCCCTGGGTTCATTTTTTCTTCCTCTTGAGTTTCCCTTTGGAGGTTCAGGTGGCCCTTGGTGGTTATCTCCTGTGTGCCCCCGGACTTGTCTCTTCTGGAATTCCGGGGTCTTCCTGGCTTGCAGACTGCAATCTTGTGTCTTGGCTTCTGGTTGTTGAGGTGGGCTCTTAGTGCAGCTTTTGTGCCTGTCAAAGACGAAGCAGTGTGGACGAAGCAGAACAGATGAAGACAGCTCCTCTGGAGCTGTCTTCGTCTGTTCAGCGCGGTGCTCGCTCTGCTCACAAGTTGACTTCTTGCTTTTATTTTATTTTTGTTATTTTTTCTGTGGGGAGCCCCTTCAGCTCCCTAAAGCTATCGGGCTAATATGTAAATCATTAGACCGGGCATTAGACTATAGAGTTCAGCCTACCGGGGACTTCGAGCCAGAACTGGCCCCCTCAGAAAGGCACAGGGAGCAATGGCCCTCAACCCCCCCCCCCCCTGTGGTTGGAGGTTTTCCTTATCTGCCATCAATCAGGGTTAGGCACCCAGAAAAGTAGGCATAACAAAACAGACCCCACATGGTAAGAAAATTGTAACCGAAAACCGAACAGAGAGGCAGAATTCCCTCCAATCCCAAGGAAATAAACAAACGTTTTATACTCCATCACCGCGTCGCTCATCCGTGCAGCTCCCCCCCCAGGGTGGGAGGGAGGGGGAGAGCCCAGGACCCCCACGCCGGCGACCCAACCACTCCAGTTAGGGCTCGGTGGCCCTATGGATGCATCTTCTGAGTTCCAGCCCTCCTCGTGCGGGTATGAAGGTTGCTGTGTGCCCTTCAGGGTGTCTCAGGGTGACAGTCACCACTTTTGTCTCCATCATGTTGCCTGTTGGGCCAACGACACCATTGACCTGGAGTCTTGCGAGTCGTGTTCTCTGCTTGTTCTCCATTACTATTCTGATGACATTACTTTTAGGGTACAGGCAGCATCCGCATTGCATGCTAGGTTTAGGTTGCTGCAACATGCTAGGTTGGTTCCCACCCGGATGCCCAGCGGCTGCCTCGCTTTGGTTATAGGGACCTGGGCCTGGGGGGCACTAGTCGCTTCAACTTTGGTTCAGTCTGCACTCTTGGTCCTATCCCTGTTGTTCATCTTGCACCTCCCTCCCTGCTTCTGGCTCCAAACATCTGAGGGTTTTGGGGTTGGACAGGGTTAAGTTAGAGTATAAAACTTGGGCAGCTTCGGGGGGCTGCCCAGTTCGGGTTGGGCATTCGAGCCAGTTCCTCCTTCCGAGGCTTCTGGATCCCACCAGCAGGTCCCCTTCTTTTCAGTACCCCCCCTTTTCAGGATGCCCCGGTCCTGACTTGGGGGATCCAGGGGCTAGGAGGAGTTGACTTGGGGGCCTTGGCC
Source organism: Procambarus virginalis (assembly GCA_020271785.1). Taxonomy (NCBI): domain Eukaryota; kingdom Metazoa; phylum Arthropoda; class Malacostraca; order Decapoda; family Cambaridae; genus Procambarus; species Procambarus virginalis. Next base: position 11,096,853 of record WNGS01021324.1, read on the forward strand.
CCTTTGACCTCTGGTCTGGTTGGTGCCCTCTTAGCTTGTTGTTGTTGCTTGGGAGGGTTTTCTTACCCTCCTTCCTTGTACGAGTATGATTTGAGGTCAGCTCCACCCGGGTTCGGTTCCGGGCTCCCTTGGGTGTCTCAGTCCTGTCCTTCGGGAGGTTTTCTGCCTCTTGATTCTCGCCTCGGGAGGTTCGGGAGGCTCTTGCTGCATACCTCCTGCGAGACCTGGATTCCGCCTCCGTGATGGATCCGTCCTTGTATGCGTTCGGTTTTTCTTTCCCATACTGGGTGCCTTTGAAGGTTCCGAAGTCTTCCTGGTTGGCAGACTGCTTATTCTTTTCATTGGGGGTGTGGCATGGGTTCTGTCAGACCCACACGCTTGAGTGGCAAGAAACTTCTACCGTTCTGTAGGTTACCTGGGGGGGGGGGGCAAATTTGAGCACCTTAACACTTGCTTCCAGCGGCGGTGCAGTCTGCATTAATAAATAAATTTACGTATGTCTGCTGGTGAAGCCATGTTGCATCAAAATTAAAATATTTGTTAAAATTATATTTTTATCCAATCATTATGGGACTAGTTTTAAAATGCGCACCTTTAGATGGCAAACAATTTGATTCCATAATGAACAATGTAGCACAGCAGTTGAGGTCAGAACATGGTAAATACTTGTGGTGATGAAAATCCAAAATCTAAATATGTTAAAATTACACTTACTGTTCGATTATTATGGTACTAGTTTTAAAATGCATGCCTTTAGATTGGGAAACAATTTGATACCAAATGAACGACATAGTTCACACATTGAGGTCAGAACAATGGAAAGAGTACAAATGTTAGTGTGGGTGCGTGCTCCCAGGAAAAGCCAGGCCCACCTTGGG